>CAMXCT020001913.1:94657-678951 GCA_947184155.2 Cladocopium goreaui | reverse complement strand
TCGTGTTTTCCGCAAGTCCCCTGGTGGTGTACAGCACTTCGAACCGCATTCGGGTACAGAGCAGCACGTAGAGCAACTGTGGAGCATAGTCGTGCCTCCAACCATCTGCTCTTCCTCTTCCCACTTCATTCAACTTTTGCTTATAAGTTGCAGTGCCAGGTGGAAGAAACCATGAATGACCTGGACATTGGGTTTGATCACATAGGGTTTCCCCGCACTCCACCATTCAAGTACTCCCCCATGCCCCCACCCCCCACTGTGTCCCTTCTATCGCTGGGAACATGACATATGTCTGTTTTTCCTCTGCTGTTCCCAAGGGCACCTTGGGTAATGGTGAGGGCCCCATTTTCACCCTACCATGTACTCACCTTTCATGGTTCATCCTCCTCATGACTGTCACTCTCTTCTTAATTTCACGGCCCCATCTATGTTACCAACATCTGTGCTCCTTGCTTCTGTCCTCCCCATTGTCCATCGCCTCGTGCCTCTCTTGCATGGAGTGCCACCTCCTCCTGTCATATGCTGCGTTTCCACCATGTGCCCCGCCCCGTGCTACTCACTCCTGTGTCATGAATCTCATACTGAACCACCATACACTGCCCCCCCGACTCTGCCACCAATCATGTGTTGTACATGTCTCCTTCTGTTGAGGTGTCGAGTAGTTTGTTGACTGAGCCTGGATCTCACATGACTCGTTCCGCCAGCAGCCATTGGTTCGAACTGTGAGGACACCGCACCTGCATAAGCCAGTGTTGCTTGGATCCTCACTTTTACTCAACCTCTAATCTCGCCCGTTCATTCTCCCTACAGCCGACACGGGGTCCCCGTTGTTTGGCCCCTGCCCGATTCCCGGTGTTTGGCCGCTGCCACGCAATAGCGAGTGGTTCCTGTCTTTTGGTCCTGCAAGCCGTGCAACTGCCTTCACTCTGAAGAGTGCTGCCACTGCAGGGTACCTGCTGCTGGTATGCCGAAGCCAAACCCTTTTCCTTCTGGCCTAATCAGTGTTTCCGATCAACACCTACTGGACATATCGGCTGGAATGAATTGGAACATGCCAGCAGCCAGCAGCGTTCGTTTTCTTGCAGTGAGAGGCACAATATGGGTCGGTGATTGCCATACAACATATAATTTCACATTAGTGGAATACCACTTGCATATTGGCGAACTACCATGGATCATTTTTTCGACCCTCGCTGACGCCCTTGAGACAGAGTTTGACCCTGCCTTCTGGGATACCGTCAATTATGGCAGAAAGGAGCGGTGGGGCTTTCTTGAACTACCCTGGGATGGAAAAGTCTACGATGCTGCACCACAGTATGCCCAAGTCCGGCTATCTATCTTTAATCGTGACGCTCACACCATGCGTGTTGTGCAACCGTTTGTGTGGAACCATACGCACCTTAAAGTTCACCCGAACGGAGCAATGGTTTTCCATGAACAAAAAAGATTAGCCTTCCTGCTGCCTTTGATAGTAGAAGCTCATGGGTTGCTGCCGCCTAAGCCATTGTTCTGGGTCAATGATGACAATACCATCCCATTGTGGAGAACCACCCTATGGACGCATGAAGAAACCATCCAATGGTTAGCTGAGACTGGAGAGGCGTACCCGCAGGAACTGCGCGAGGAACTCCAGCCGCGCATTGACCAACTTAAACCTTCACAACATGCGAAACGGGCACTGCCTCCGCCTCCGCCGGTACCTACCAGGTGGGCGGAGCGATCGTCAGCAAAACAGCCAGCACAAACAGTGCAAGCAGATGCTCCACCAGACCCTAAATGTACTCAAAGCACGCCACAGCAAATGGCTGACCGAGAGCGGCAATACATGGAATTGCAGTCTATTATTCATCAAGCAAACCAACGAACGTTGGCAGATAGCCGGCCAGCGGCGACCAAACCTACCCAAAAACCAGCCAATTTGCTTGCCACAAGTCAACAAAGCACAGACATTGCAGCAACGGCCGCATCGTCCAATCCCAGTACAGGCTTAGTGGCAGAAGTTTCGACCCCGCAGCAAAGCAAGTCACCTGACAAAATCAGTGCACAGTCATTATTTCACAGACGACCAGGCCCGCCATCGGCCCTGCCTGCGAACAAAGCACAAACGGATACCCCGGGTACCGGTGTGTTATCCTCTGACTCTCACTCTGCAACCCACAGCAAAGATGATGAGCAACAACAACCTTCCGAACAGCTTGCAGCCCACGACGACACATCTACGGAAGAATCGTCGCCTGCAAACACACCCAAAGCATCGCCGGAGACTCAAGCGACTGACACTGCTGGTGCTAGCAGCCCTGAACCCGCCAGTGACCCCATGCAGGACGTCGACCTCGCCACAGTGGACATCCCAACGTTACAGAGCATGGAAAAGACAGCCTGCGCAAGAGTGGCCTCCTGTGAAACGAGACTCCTCAATGCCCGCGAGCACCTTACTCGCATTCGGAAGCGCCTTAAAAGAATGCAAGATGCCCACTCATCAGGTACTCCGCAACCCTCGCCTGTTGCAGATATGGACATGGAAATCATTGACTGACCGTACAGACAGCTTGCACTGTGTGCACCTGACTGTGTGAAATCACCTGATCAGTGCCGTTTCTAATGCCGCCTACTCTGTAGATGCGCCACGAGAAAAACAGCTGCGTGCCAGGCTAACACCCCCCAAACCTGCAGTAAGGGATAGTATCCACCAAGTATGACCCCCACAAACGGGAGCAAAGGGATTTATGGGTTTTTCAATCTCTTTCAACTGTCGGCGAAGTCTCCTTGCTAGGCGTGTGTCCCAGGTCCTGTCATCGTTGGTCACCTCAATGTCTGTCACCTAACATGTGCTTTGGGTAAGTAGGTTGCATAAACTGTTAATGGCTCAATTGTTCGCACTGCAGCTTTTGTGGCTCCACTAGTTCTATAGCTAGGTCAGCCATCTGACATCAATTCACACACTAGGGTATAAGATAAACCCGGATTGTTTTGCTTCCTACCTGTTTCACCTCCAACGCATTGACCCGGTAAGGGGGAACCCTGACCCCGGGTGCCGGGTGTTCAGGGTTCCTCAGCCTTGCCAATCCTGTTGATATATTTTTGCACTCGTTGCCCGTATAGCACCCACTATCTCGGCTAGTCACTTGGCTCCTGACACCCGGGCACCGGCTGTTCAGGGTCAAGCTGGCCTCAACATGCTGCAACAGCTTATGACACCAAACAGGTTCATTTCGTTGGCGTCGCCTGACCCTGATGAATCAGAAACAGATATTGAACCAGCAGAGCCAACCGCACCAGATGACGCAGTCGAGGATGTGTCAATGCACAGTGATACAGAGTACTTTGACGCCCTCGAGACGGATGACGACGTTCCATATTTTCAACAAGGGACTGAGCCTCCCCCAAGGGAGAAGTGGGAAATTGCCGCACCTATCGACTTCTTGAATGTTCACGAGGTCACACAGCTAAGCCACCAGCTTGACCAACTGTTCCTTTCGCAAAAAGAAGTCGAGACCCCGCTCGGCATGGACGACATAAAACAGAGGTGGAAATGGGACGATGTCGGCTCCTGTCGAATGCCTCGGTCACCCCTGACATACCCTGCACTCATGGTGGACGAAGGGAACGGCATCCAACGACCCGCAGCCAGCCAGGTCCATCATAAAACGCTCTTCCAGTGGATAACAGATAATCTCTCATGGTTACCTCAGTATGCCACTGTCTATGTTTATGTGGACAACCGCAAACTGTCAGGCACTGACCCTCCAGCCTACCGGCCGCATTTTGCACCCTGGATCCAAGGCCGATGCACAGTGACTGGCCCTTACCAGGAGAAAACTACTGCGATCCATTTTCCCATTCATGCTGACACAGGTCTGCACCAGGTCCACTATACCTGGGCTGGTGCCGCGGCTCTGGAGGCACTGTGTCTAATGTTCCCCACGGTAAATTTCGCTCTCATCGACTCTGACTGCGTGCCAACCTCATTGTTTGAAGTGGCCGAGCTCGTCAATCTCATGACGGATAAGACAAGCAGAGCCGCAGCAATGCAACATAACACAATGGCCAGCTCTAACCAGTGCCCTCCAGCAGTACTTCTGGCCACAGAAGCCAAAGCTGAACTGAATGCCGGCTTGATCATTGTGACAGGGCACATCCCCATTGAAGCACCTGATGTAGAAATGGCCCAAGCAGACATGCCATCAGCCCCTAGCCAAAGCTCCTCTCCGAGTACTGCACCTGCCCCAAAGGCACGACGAATAGCCCACCCTGCCACTCGCACAGCAGATGATTGGGTTGCCGCACTCCAGGAGAGCAGGGCCAGTTTCCTAGCTACAACCGCTGTGCCAGAAGACCCTGCGGAAGCAATAAGGGGAGGACTGCTTCTCACCCCCCTACTCGGCTGTAGAGCTAGAACCCCACTTGACTGGACACATGCATGGGCAATGTTGGGTGAATGGGCAGGAGCCATTGCATTCCCCATCCCGGAGCGAGGAGAATGGCCACGTCACGGGGATGGCCGATACCTTAGACCGGACTTTGCCGATCGGACCCCGCCATTCCTTACCTGGGCACGCCCCATTTTTGAACAAGGTGCACTCTCCCCTCTGTCAGTTTTCCCAGCCGACTTCCCCATACTTTGTCTTCCAGGAGACAAACTGTTCCAAAGCAAGGAGTTAAGCATAGGTTACAGTCTGCCACCTATAGTACACGCCTTCCATGGGAGCAAAGTAGGCCTAGGACAACAACTCCGACAGTGGCTAAACAAAGGGCTGCAACCGCTTGCTGTGTCGCTCATAGGCGTCGATGGAGCACCACCGTTGTGGACACACCCCACGGGCTGTGATTTTGTTAGAGGAAGTAAACTAATCGCCAAGCTGCATGTCCTGCAAAACAGAAGTCTTACCAAGCTGCAAGTGTTGCTTCTTCAGAGTCTGTGGACGCCGGTGGAAGCCCCCAATAACAATAATGACCACACTCCTTGGTCCAAGACTTGCGATCCTGCCAATGTTTTCTGCGGTCAGCATGCGAGCCTCCAGCTCCCCAGTGCCCCAATCCTCCCCTTGCTGGGAGCGCTGCAGCGACGTCTGGGCATTGACCCTAGTAACGCAGAACTGGCAATCAATGAAGTGCTAGCCAGCCACAATGACCCTCAATATACTGCATGGAAACTCACTGTCATGGACAATACCTCCTGGCAACTCAATGACGCTGACCCAGGGTCCCTGGATGTTCAGTGCACTGGGTTGGGTGGGGGAGAGCTCGATGAAGATTGGGACGTTCTGCTAGCCTGCAAAAAGGAAGCACATGTTTACGGGCCATCCCTAAGCAAACAGGATGATTGGAATGCAAGAGCTGGCACAGTAGCAGGCACTGCTCATACACAGGAATACTTGCTCTTGCACATCGCCATGTGCTAGCCTGCAAAAAGGAAGCACATGTTTACGGGCCATCCCTAAGCAAACAGGATGATTGGAATGCAAGAGCTGGCACAGTAGCAGGCACTGCTCATACACAGGAATACTTGCTCTTGCACATCGCCATGTTCCCCATAGGTGCACACTTTTGGTGCCGAATCTTAGGCATGCCCAGTGCAAACCAATTGCAAGCGCAAATCATCAGTCGGGCCATGAAGCTGTTGCAATTCTGTCCCATCATCCCAGCACACAGGAAACCACCGTGGCCCGGCTACATACATGGCCTGCGACTCTTCACTAAGTTGCTAGTTGCACACCCGCTAGTCGGAGTAAGCCTGCCCCCTGAAATCCGCCCAGTTGATCTCCTGAGATTAACAGGATACATGGTAGGCTCCATCTACATTCGGGGGCACAGCGCTGGCTCATACGCAGGAATGGTATGGGAAACCATCCTCTCCGAATTCCCAGATGTTCATGGCAAAACCGTGCTAGCAGCCATTGCGCTACCACCATCGCTGCTCACGACATGCAATGTATCTCAGCTGAGAGAGATCCACCTCATTCACCATGCAGATGACAGGCTCTGCGTATGGAACCCGTCAAACCATGACGTTAAGCTGCTTAAGCAGCGGGGCTTTAAGATTACGCATATCACAGGATGGAGAGCATACCTCGGCACTGCACAACATAACTACTCGCATTGGACAAGAGTTGCCCTCCCAGAAGGACGACCAGATATGGACCAGTTAGAAGGTACCCCGGGAGTACTCCCCTTCGAAGTGTACTCACAGGCCCCGCTCCGGCTGATCTCATGGTGCAGCTTTGAGCTATCAAGAATTGCCAGAAAACTCCTGCGTGAATTAGCGGAAATGTGTGAGATACCTGAAACCACTATACAGGCACTTGTTACACACATTGCCACCCACAATTCAGAGGTCAAAACTGAACAAGAGGCAACCCAATACCTAGCCACGTTGGCAACAGTCACCATTTCCTCAAGGTCCACGTTGCTTAACTATACCACTATGGTACAACATTTCCTTGGCACCTTGCAATTGCCCCTGGCTATCTACATGCTAGACTACTACTTGCCCATGCTCAGTCCTAATGAAGGCTATAACGAAACAGGGTTAACAATGCAGAGTGCAGGCCCCATCCGGCAGCCATCGCAACCCATCGCCCTCGAATTTCTTTTCAAAGGCAGCGAGTTTGGACACTGGAAAGTTAAAGGCGGGCAGGATGCTTTCGCTTTTCGACATCCAAGCCTGGGCAAAACTGAAGTGTTCAGCCTGCTGGCCAGCGATGCGCACCATCACAAGGTCAGCCCCATTGGCACGGGTAGACTCATTGCCATGGTGGGTACAGCAGATGCACTAGCTTATGATGGAGATGACCTTCAAATCCTGTTTGGCTTAGTCCTCGCCATCACACCACGCGCAGCCAAAAAAAATGAGCTTGCTGCCTCACGCATATACAGACAGTGCAACCCTAAATTCATCGAAGTTGCTTTCCTCTCAGGACCGGCCATTGAGTTTTTTGCAAAGGACCAACTCGAAGCCCTCCAAGACTGGTATAGTGCCTCCGGCCAGCACCTGGACCCCGTCGACGCGACCGTTCAGGGGCAGAACAACCCAGTCCCCCAGACCTTCTTTCTCGATACAATGTGGATGTTCGGATGTACCAAGCCTACCCGTGAGCTTACCGCGGTTGCCCAAACCCCCCCGTGCAGATACCACCTGGGCCTAGGCATTTATAATGTCCAAGTAGCTGTAGAAGGAATGGAAGGCAACAAAAGATCACACTTCTTATATTTGTGCGGCCAGTTGCTCCGCCTAGTGCTAATTCCATGTCACGTGGAGGGCGAGCTTCACCCTTGGACTCGCTCCACTGCACTTTCCTTTGCCGCTGAGATTGACGGACATGTGTTAGGCACACTCTGCGCAGTAACAATGGCTTTGCTTACCAACCGGCTAGATCTGTGCATCCAAGGGCTTTTCGGAGCAGGCAAGTCGAAATCGATGGCAATCCTCATCCTGGCGTTGATTGAAATCGACACTTCTGACAGCCTCAAAATATTGTTCATTTGCAAAGAGAACTCCGGCACCCGATCCTTTGCTGACCTCCTCCTATGGCTCGACCCCCGTCGGGGGTGTTTGGGCGCATAGGTAGGCTGGTAGGAGACCAAGAGCGCAACAAAAGCAGCTACTCGCACACGAAATTTGATATCCACCCGAGAGAGAGAAGACAAATGCTGAACAAGTGTCAATTAATATTAGCCACCGGGGGAACAGTCGCCCAGGATCTTACCATGCAATGGTCCACAATGAGCGGATTCATGCAAGAGCTCTCCCTCCTGGTCATTGATGAAGGCCAGCAGTACGGAACTGACCGCGAAATTGCAGTTATCAGCCTGCTGAAACAGCAACCCCTGGTCCTGTGGACAGGAGACTCGGAGCAGACACCTGGCGGTATTGATCGGGCAGCTCGCAACGCCAAACGGGCACGACAACTACTGTTAGCCAAAAAGCATGGCCTGCGAAGCGACCGCAACTACTACATGCCCGCCAACCTTGCCGACGCAATGATCCGACTGCTAGATGCTTCGGCAAATGAAGGCTTAACAGCTCTTAGTCAGATCCTCAAACGAGGCCAGTCCACGTTAGGTCAGCTATGGACAAATCACCTCTCGCCACAGGATGAGGAAGACCTCAGGGCAGCTAGCACTGTACTCCCAGGCCTCCAAGCCGTATTTGAAGCAGCTCAACCACATATGCAACGACACTCCCGATTTGTAGACTCGGAACTGCTGGAGGGTACCGCTCTAAATTTTCCACGGTCTCTTGTGCGCCTTGCCTGGATTTTGCAGCATGCCGCTACCCTCCTGCCCATGGCTGGCGACATACAAGCAGTATTAAACTCTCAGACCGCCGGCGTAAGTGACATCCATGCCTGGGGGTTAATGCTGCCGTCCAGTTCCAGGGTTAGTCCCGTAACATACCATGCGGTAGTTGCAGTTAGATATCCCAATCTTTGCAGGCAGATCAATGGCCTATGGGAACTAGGAAGTTTTGCTTCGGGAGGCCTTCCCGACAAGCCACCCGGGTTCCAACTAGTGCTCTGGGATACTAATGCCAGGATCAACGGATTGGTGGCGACGGACTTAGAAACTCTAGTGTCAGAAGTACTCCGCCCCTTCCCTCACAATGCTGGATTTGCCGATGGGCTTTTCACAATGACCACAGCAACTGATCACAAAAACAATTTGAACCGCTCCGTGCTCAAAAGAGATTATGTTCGCACCCTGCGGGTAGAAACAATAGCCAATTCGGCAGGAGGAACAGCGCAGGTATCAATCGTAGCTCAGCCCAGTATTGGATTTCTCAACACTAAGTATTACTCCAATGGCTCGCCTACAGAAGACACTGAAGATTGCCTAGGCAGAATCACTGTCGGGCTCACTCGGTCCAAATCGTTAACCCTGCTGGTCTCCCCGTTGGACATGATGGGGCTCATGGGCATGGCACAGGTGATCGCTGCCATTGCATATGGAATCCGGGGCCTAAGGAGAGGAGAAACGACATGGAGCATGCCAGAATTTGACCCTGACCCAGTCCAGGAGAATCTAGCGCAGTTAAGTAGGTGGTCACTCAATTCGGCACCAACTTGGGAGTACCCTCCCCTCGCAATTGCCAATCAATACTACGATCAGCAAGCTGACGAAGTGAAGCGGGCAAGATATCGTCTGATCTTGGTGCGAGGGTCAGACCTTAGATGGCTGAACAGGGAGCGCTTCCAAGAAATTCAAGCAGGGTTACGAGCCCAGCACAAGTGGCTCCCTGAGCAGAATCTCCCTTTCTCTGAAGTTGTTCTATATGCCTACGCTGCTGATCGCACACACTCTCCCACGTATGTGTGCCTACCCTCAGGACTGTACAAAGCACGCACCGGGCATTTAGTACCACAGACGGGCCCAGAACAGGAGATCCTGTCTCTGCCTGGCATATTTTTTTTTGATGGATGGCGATTACACCCGAAGTTGCCGATCCCAGACCACTTGCCACGCGCAAAAGAGGCGCCAGTCCAAGGCACCGCTCCCGCGGCACCTGCGCCCGATACGGAGCCCAAACGGTCGCCAGAGGAAGAAGCACGAGACATTCTTGCAGTCGCTGCCAAGAACCAGCCCGAAGATGGGCCAAGCACAAGAAGAGCGGCGGTTCGAGCATGCAAGTACTTACGAGCAATGGTCAGCCAATATGAAACCACCATTCAAGCCGTGCACAGTGCCGCCCGCACCCACACGCAAAGAAGCAAAGGCACGGCGGGACCTGCAGTTGACTATCGCCCACAAGGAGAAGCCCTCCCCGTCATCTCGGCGGACCTGACCTCCGAATTGTTGCATTGTCTGTCTACGCTCCCAGACCCATGGCCCCTAGCTAAGATCACCATCGACATGGAGAAACCGAGCCAATGGGTCTCGAAGTTGTGCAGACTTTACTTTGCTGACGAGTATGCCAAGCGAACAGTTGGGTTGCCCTCGCGTAGGCATGTTCCAGACATCGCGGGTGCACTACGAGCAGTTCAAGCCATCCTTCCTAAACTCGAAGTCAAAATGATTGAGTTCTTAGCTGAATGGATGGTAACTCTACTAATGCCAGCCTCGCACGTATTGGAAGTGAGGGCACCTCACCTTTCCTTTATGTTGCTTAAGGAATACTGGTTCAGAGAACTTTATCTAGGCCTGAAAGTCACGGCGTCCTTTGATCGCTCTGAATCATACACTAGAGTGATCGATGGTCAAGTAAGATGTATTACGCCTGAAGTCAAGCCGCAGAACCTGCAGGTTATCTGGAATGTGCAGTTCATCACAGTCTTTGTGCCGGCATGGATGATCCCGCCCGTCTATCATAGCCTGCGCAGAGAAAGCATTAAAACTACCAGTTCTGCAAGTCCCATAGGAGTCCAGTCAGTCCGCCCTACCTGGTTTGAGGACACAACACCCAGAGACACTACATCCCAGCAACCTCAAGACCCTCAGAAAGAGCAACCCCAGCCACTGCATGGACTAAAGTTAGTCATCAAAGAAGAGGTGCTACCAGCGACTGACCAACCACAATTCCAGTCACTTGAGCTCCTGGCTGGCCGAGGTCTCTTAGCGCCTGACACATGGAAGTGCAAACGTGCACAGGTCAGCCTTAAAGCAACTATCGATGTCCCAATGTTGGGTACAATCATAGAGGAAAATGGTGACGGACTCCTGGAAGATTCCCATATGCCTGTGGGATGGCCACTCCACATTGATGGCGCTGTCAGACAATGCTGTATTCACAGAGCTGCGAGCTTACAAGAATTAGATGACATGCTCAAAGAATATGACATGAAAAGGGATTCAGTAGAAATCAACCGTGACGCGCCCCAATGGTCCCATCATGCAGTATGGAACCGAAAGTATATGGAACCGAACCCAGGCTACACACTAGAGCAACTATGGGCCGACTCCGAACCTGCCATAAGCAAAAAAACAACCACGTCATATGATGTACAAACAAGTGACGTGCAACGTGCAGTAGCGGCCATTCAGCACATCCCATCCCCCGTTCCCCCTGATAGCCTCTTCATAAGAACACTAGGGACACCGGCGGCCCTGAAAGCCCCACCGCAAACGGACACCCTAGCGCAAAGAGCTCTGGAAGAATGGGAACGCACTTTGTGTGAAAACAAGGCAGTGGCAATCCTCGCCGAGATCCAAGCAGGCCGACCAACCATAATCCACAAAGATGGGGGTGAAATGCTCATTGCCATTGTCCTTGATAGGCCACTGGCGGAAGCAAAAGCACTAGTGGATGACCCTGCGGCATTCACTCGCGAAATGACGTGGATCCTACGTGATAAACAAACCCACCCGCTTATCGCCCAAATGATGAAACCAGCGGCAAGCAGTGATCCACCCCCCGATGCTGCTGCAGCCAGTGGTGCTAGTAGCAGTGGAGAGCCTCGCGCTGCCTCACACGAGCAGTTCCAGTGAAGCCACATCAAGTGACGCAGAGTCCCCCAGATTATCATCCATGCATTTAGCGTATAACTTGCCTCAGGTTGAGCGGTGTTGTCACCATGGGGTACCCATGGTTGATTGCCACCCGCTGCAATTACTTTTGCTGTCAGCATGTCGGAGCCAATCTGGGAAGGAAGGCGGGTGGGGGCGGGTATCATAATCCTGTTCTGGGTTTTTATTTGTATTTGTTCATGTTGTGCTACATTAATTGTTGCATGGTAGGTTAGTGCGATGTCAAAGTACATCAAGCCATGGCGCCCGTTGCTGATTTGCTCAGTGCAATCCAGTACCTGCATTGCTTGAATGCCACCTGACCGTATGAGTTCCGTGCAACCAAGTGAGGTCGTATACCTGCCTCAAGAACCCCAGACTCAAAATGAGGCACAGGATCTCCTCCTTTTGCAGGACTATGTGCACAGACTGACGAATACTCTCAGAACTTTGGAAGACACCCACGCCGTATTGCAGCAATCTGAACTCCTCGCAGGTGTTATCAACGAGCAAGACTGCAGAGACATTCGCACAGCCTGCTGTTGTATAAGAAGTCTGCGCATTCGAGTGGAAGCCCGTGCCAATGTCACAGAACGTGAAGTGATAAGTCAACAGCTACAGCTCATGCATGCGAGCGTACAACATTACCGGACTGAGGACCTTAACACTGCTGACACAAGTTGCCTGTCCAGAACCTCTTTTGAACACTTTGAGGATAGACCTGGTCCCTGGGCAGAGAAAAACGCTCGTATTCCTACACCAATGTAATTGAGCCAGCTGCCATGATCACCTGACCGCATCTAATGCAGTTGATTTCAACACCTGCAAGTTGACCGCTCGAGCTGCGAAACGCTTGCAAGCCTGCATCCATGCTGTCGAGCTCGCCCTTCGCGAACTCGATCGCATTGGATTCAGTTTTGTAAGCGGTATACACCGCCAGAGTGCACTGCAGCTCCCATATATGGATACAATCTCCCATATCACGAAGATGCATTGCAAGAGCACTAGCGTGGTAGTGCCACTCACAATTTCGGTGCAAATAGATGATTGGCAAAGCAGTACTGAGCGGACTCTGAGGGTACCTGAGTGCTGTTACCGCGCCGTCTTTTTCACCTTAGATCACGTTTCACTCTCCTGTTTCACTGCGGTAGTTTCTCACCACTTTGTTGTGACCCGGCGTTGTCGGTGTTTGCTTCAAAGTGTCAGGGTGTTGAATGTCATGCCGTGAAGGCTGCTCGGTGTGATCTCGGGGATCCTGGCTGGGGGGATCCCTGGTTTCCGCATTGAGCCTTGTTGCTTCCCACACCCTTAAGTGGCCCATGGTGATTTTGTCTTGGTCTTGTTGTTGTTATTTTTTTATGGGCCTGCCAACATGACACACAAGTTGTCATATGCACGCGCTGAGATGATAACAAGCTATCACCTCCCGCCTCAACAGATCTGTTTCACCCATAAACTGGAATCTGTCACGTCACGGTTTTGTGGCCTTGTGGCTGTTTTTCTTTTGTGTGGTTTTTGTTTGTTGCTTGTGTTTGTTTTGGTGTTTTTGCTTTGGTTTGGTTCTTTGTTTTTCGGTTGTGGTTTTCCGTTTTGAACCCTGGAACGTGACAAGCTTTAGACTATGTATCGGTCCTCTTCCAGTTTACTTTTGCGGCCACTACAGCATCGGCCCCTGTGCGAATTAAATAATTAATCTCATGTGCAACAGGCTTGAATAGCTGTTGAACGACCTGGCGGAAGCCACATGGCGTTGGACGGAAAAAAAAAATTGGCAGAGAAGCTCGCCAAGGCGTTGAGCTCGTTGATGAGATTGGCTGAATCCATGGTGACTCCAGAAACTGAATGTTTGCTGTATGCCACGTACTGGTTTCGGCCCATCCTGTCTGAACTCATTGGCTCGGCCCGAGAGAGCTCTGAGGTGAATCGGAGTCGAGCGCCGAGTGGCCCAGTTAAAGTCCTGGTCACAGACCGACCGCATCGACGCCTGAATGGGCTAGTGGACCTTACGAGTGGTGCCTCTGCCCTACTGGCATGGTTCCCGGCCAGCTGGGCCAGTAAAATTGCTCCCAAGCTTCTCGAGAATGCTCCTGAGAATGCGCAGAAACCACAAGCAATTAACATCGCGTGCCCGAAACGTTCCTGTGACGAAACTCCGGTGGAGGGAGCAAAGCAGGTGCTCCAGGCAGTTAAATTTGCTGCCAAAAACATGCCTGGTTTTCGCCTTGGTTTGGATGAAGACTTTCAAATGGCAGGATGTTTCCAGGAGCTCATCCATGGGTATACAACAGGGCTAGTTGAACCATACATGATGCGAGGTCTCCAACCACTGGGACCGAGTCGCACTACGCTTGAAATTATCATTCCCTCTCAATCAGGGCTCACACCCGAGAAGTGGAAAGAAACAGCCACACTGTGCCCACTGGATTGGCCTTCCAACTACAGTCTATTGCGATTGTGGCATACCAATGGGAGCCTCCATCAAACGGAAGCGCGACTCAGGAATCAACTGTCGCACAGTCATATGTTTGCTGAGTGGACAGTGCATCTCCCGAGATTTGCAGAGCGTGTCTTATTCCAGCAACCTGCAGTTTATGTAGCGGGACATGCCTTGCAAACCAACCTGCGGGAACGAAACTTCCCAGACAGGAAAGTCCGCAGGAGGGTTCTTCCGACAGACCTGGACGATCATCAAAGGGCGATCCGAGCGCTTCTGCAGCGTGCCACTGCCCAACAAAGAGTGAACCCAGTTTCGTTTGGGCTCACCAACGAATGGAACGACACCATTACATCAGACAAAAAGCATCATTTGGAACATTTCACGAGAGGTATGACATGATCCCACCCTCACCCCAATTTACATCACCTATAACATTTTTGTGACCCCCCCTTCTCTCCTCTTCTCTTCCCCACTTTTTTGGTTTCACTCCGCGTTGTCCCTCACGCAATATGTGACAAGGTCGGTGGGAGTTCGCTTACGTCTCTACTTGGGCCTTTCGTCAGTTCCAAGATTACTGTCATACCGGTGTGTCTGTCCAAAGACGTGACAGGTGCACCGGTATGCAGCAGGGGGCTCAGCTCTTCCTCATTTATAATTGTCAGGTTTATCGTGCTAGCATGCCCGGCCCCTACCTATTCAGACCGCTCAAACAGTTGGTAGCCACATTCATGTGTAGTAGGTGTGAGTGCTAGCTCAGGTGTAACAGATCGGGCAGTATGGATTACCTTTGCGCTGGTAATTTGAATGTGCTGTCCAGTCGAGAGCTTAGAGTATACTAAGATCTCTTCCACCATGATGCCTATTGCACTGGCGTGTGCTCTCGCAGCCTTTGCCTGACAATCATAGATGGGTGACGAAATGACTGCTCCCACTTTCTGACCTAGTATTGACGAGACAACCCCTCTCCCACCCTTCCCACTAGTTAAGGTAGTTGAATTCGTTTACTGATCCCTAGTTTTTGCCCTTAGTAGAGCTACCTTAGGTGTTGGTGCCTTGTATTGTGGTTCTGTTTTTGTTAATTTGTTTCCTGCCTGACGTGGCCCCCCCTCCCCCTCGGATGGTCCTCTTTGGCGCCTTGGCCCAGGTTTTACTGGTCCCTCCCTCTGGGTATCGTTGCTTCCGGCGACGGCCTGGTTGTCTTGCCTCTGTGCGTGGAGTGTTGTGGCGCATTGTCTCCCCTCCTCATTGTGTCTCATGGCAACAAAGGCCTTTGGCCCTGTGTGGGGATCTTTTCCCTCTACACCATGCTTCCTGTGTTGTTGGGGTGCTGTGTGCTCCCTCACTGAGGTATTCATCATCGTATGATCCTTGGCCCCTCTCTGGACTCCGCTAAGGCACGTTCGTACCCCTCCTGGTGCGGGTGTGTCATGTTCTCCCTCTGTCCTCTGCTGCCTCCTGGCTCCTCTCCCCCCTTTTTTCTGCCTGGTTTTGTGGTGTGGCGTGTGTAGTGCTTTGGCCGCCCCCCTCTCTCTGCTTCCCCCCCTTGATGGCAGGTTTCTTATTGGTTGATGCGTGTTGTTTGTTTCCTCTTTTGCCTGGATACCGAGGATACTGCCCCGCACCATAGCTCGCCGTTTCACCCTTGCTACATTGGTCTCATCTTTTTGTGACTAAGGACTCGTCCGAGGTGGGGTAGCCCTTCACCGCTCCCCCCTCTCCTCCAATTGCATTCTTTTTGAATTTGTTTTGTTTTCTCTTGTGGCTTTTTCTTCGGCTTCTTATTGGGGAGGGCCCTTCTCCCTTTATTTTGTTTCTGCCTTTGTTCCGAGAGGGGCGGTAGATTCCCGGTAGAGCCATGGACTAGGCTGCACTGCAGTGAGCTTTACTGGCGCTGTCCAGTTGAGCTTCCTGCTGTTCAGTCTGGTGCGCCCGCGTGCAGCAAAGCCTGCCCACATGGTTCGCTGTGCGGATGTTCTGTAGTGCCTTGGCAGATGGCCCACTCGGTGGGAGAGTGGCCTGGTCTGGAATACACTGCTGACTTTCGGTGCATCTGGTCCTCTCCGCAGGCTCTTGCTGGGACGATGACGCCTAGTGACTCCTGTCAGAGAATCTGGTGCTGGCGCAGCGAACCATTTCAACCTTCATAGCTTAGGGGGACGAGTTCGACTGCAATGCGAATGCAACCTTCGCTTAAATGACGGCAGTAGCATACTGGTTGTGCTCACGAGCCCATGCTATGGTCAGAAGCTTCGTCTGTCTGTAATGGCCGTATAGTGCCGGTCAGACTTTTTCAGTCACCTTTTTACCCACTGCCCATTAGGGTCTTGGGCCCTTTGCTATTGGCGGTTCCTGTGAGGGCTCACACCATCTGGCATGACTTACAGGCCGTCAGTACTCTCCTCCCCATCTAGGGGGGGCAATAGATCACAATCCCTTGCGGCGGTGTATATTGACTGGGACAGACTGACTTGCGTACGCTGAACGATGCAGGATGAACAGCAGCGATGCGGGAGTTGCTATATTGACAAGACGTCCATACAGGCGGCCTCTGTCGTGCTACACATCAGTCTGCCTGCAACACTCAGGTGAGACATTCTGGGCGATCATGTACTATATTTCACGCACTGCCGCAATGGATAATTAGTTTGCATGTTTTTGAGGATGATACGGTGGCTAAGGTCACTGTATCTAAGGCAAATCTGAATGTGTTTTTTCGGTTTGTTGGGCCCTGCCCCGTTCTTTGTTGCTTCGCTGTTTTGCTTTGAGGCGAAACGCAAATCTGGCTGGGGGATTTGCGGGTCGTTTTTGGTGGTTTTGTTGTTTTTTGTTTGGTTTTGTTTTCGTGATGATTTGCCAAAGTTTTTGGACCACACGTGTCCTTGTACATTACTGCTTTTCACTGCTTACGCAATTGTAAGGACCGAGCCTAGTGCGACATCGGCCAAACCGGAGGAAAAAAAAAAATGAAGACAGAAGAGACGCCAAATCCAGCGGACGATTCCACCCAAGCCGCCCAAGGAGCAAAGGCTGACAAAGCGGGAGCTGCTCCTGCAACAGCTTCAAGCGCACCCATGAAAGATATGGAAGTGAAGGAGGGGAGGACAGACCCAGCGGAGGAAGCAACCGCCACAGCGGTAGATGCCACAGCAGCGGATCTCCCCAGCGGATCTCCCCGCGGACGCTCAACGAAGCGAAGAAAGCGGCAACGCCATAGGAGGCAAAAGAGCCAACATGCTGAAAAAAGGTGCTTCTCTGGTGGCCACACGTTTCCTCCACTTGTCCTTCTTTTTTGTCTCTATCAATATACTTCGTTGTTCAATGTTTTTTTCATATCAGGTTGCAAGATTTTTTTCTCCACTTATGCTTATCTTCTGTTTCTCTATCAACTTAATGTCTTTTGTCATGGTTTGTTTATCCTAACAGCAGGTTGCAAAAAATATCTTATACTTCTCCGTATTCTTCGCTTCTGTATCACCTCGCTGATTTTACCAATGTTTTTTTGCAAGAACTTTTTGCAACGCGTCCTTAACTTTTGTTTCTGATGGTTTTTCTATCATTTTTACACTGTTTTGCAATGGTTTTGTTCTTTTCCATCGCCAACAAATATGTGGATTTTGCAAGGAATCCTGTGGTTTTTGCAAATTATCATTCAAAAAACATGTAAACCTTGTATGCCATAGGCCAGATCCAATATCCAGCATGGTTCCAGTAGATAGACAATCAAGAGATAGCAGTCAAGAGACAGTCCCGTGCGGTCTTGGGCGGGCACGGTTCAGGCCTTAGTCTTGCCTGGATCGGGCACAGGTCGGGCCGGGTCGTGCGCGGGTCGGGCCGGGTCGGGCGCGGGTCGGGACGGGCGTGGGTCGGGCGTGGGTCGGGCTGGGTCGGGCTGGGTCGGGTTGGCTGGGGCAAGGTCGGGCATTAGCTTTGTCATGCATCCCGCGTCTTTTTCATAAAACCAAGCCACTTTGAGGCTCCTGGCTTTTGTTCCGGCAGTCGTTTTCTCTTTTCCGCAGGGTTTTCGATTGAACTCACTTGGCATCATCTTGTTTTTTATCAAAAACATTGCTGCAACGATGTTTTCGAAGCTTTTTTAAGGAATTCTCCATAATTTTCACGTCGAAAGCTCAATCCACTGACATCTAAGGACACTCAGCTCAATCCACTGACATCTAAGGACACTCAGCTGGAAACGCAATTTCTTCATAGAAATCAATGACTTTGGCATTGAATTTTCCTTAAGTACAGGTGTTTTGTGTCTAGCCAATGAGAAGCTCCCAAGCTATGCCGAAACGCCCTGCAAAGCGACAGCGGCAGCCGCAGCTGGGCCCAAGCTCTGGCGGCGACCGCGGTTACCGCGGCGACCGCGACGCTGGCAGTAGTAGTAGTAGTAGTGGTGGTAGTAGTAGTAGTAGCAGCAGCGGGGAACGCGGTAGTAGCGGGGAACGCGGTAGTAGCGGGGAACGCGGTTGCCGCGGCGACCGCGGTTACCGTGGCGACCGCGGTGCTGGCAGTAGTAGTGGTAGTGGTAGTGGTATCACTATAGTGGTAGTGGTAGTGGTAGGGGTAGTGGTAGTGGTGGTGGTGGTGGTGGTAGTAGTAGTAGCAGTAGTAGTAGTAGCAGTAGCAGTAGCCCTTGCTGCAGTTTCAGGGGCTGAACCTTCGGGAGATGCTTCACAAGGCTGCCAAAGCCAGCAGAAAAACCAGCTATTGAAGAAAAGAAAGAAAAGCAAGGTCAAGGCGGCCGCGGCGCCTAAACCGGCAGCGGCCAAGGTGCCAAAAAAAGAAAACATGAAGAAGCAACAGAACCAGCCAAAGGAAAGGGAAAAAAGGGACGATCTACAAAGCAGTGAAGCGGGAAGCATCGCCAAACCCACGGATCGCAAATTTTGAATCTTTTAGCTTGGCCAAATGAACAGCAAAACCTGCGAATAAGAGCGGGCGCAGTGCCAAGCAAGTGTCCTACTGCAAGAATGGCGTAGTTGGACAAGCTTGACTGCAAAGCCTCAATGGAAAAATGCCAACCTGCAGCGTTCCGAAGTTGTCACATGTTCGCATGGATGCATGTGTATGTTCGCGATATGCTTTTCCAATTTTGTCCCGTTTTTCTTTCCCAAAGTAATCAGTTTCTGCTTTGAAGCATGCGTATCCGCACCTTTTGCTGGCGCTAATTGGATCGCAATCTTTGTTTTTTAACAATCAACCAAAACTGGGAATATCACATAATTTGATCCCGTTCCACCCCAAACAGGAAACACCCAAGGACTCAGGCAATCCAAGACTGTGGTGTGTTTTGTTGTTTGGTTTGTGTGTTTGTGTTTCTGTGTGTTTGTTTTGTGTTTGTGTTTGGTGCTGTTTTTGGTCTTTGTTTCTTTGTTTCTTGGTGTTTTGCCTGGTTTTCTTGATGAGCGTGACAGTGCATAGGACTATGTATCGGTCCTCCACCAGTTTACTTTTGCGGCCACTACAGCAACGGCCTTTGCGTGACTTAATTAATCAATTAATCCTAATTGCAACATGCTCTGAAACATGTTGAACGACCTGGCGGAAGCCATGAAGGCGTTGGACGGAAAAAAAAATGTTAAAACCCACAACCTGTGCAACCTGTCAAACCTTGGAAACTTTGTCCATTCAAGCTTCTTTGGCTTGGTGTTTGGCTTTTGTTGGCTCCTCTCTCTGTCTGCTGTTGCCTCCCCTCCCCCCGCGGTCGGTCCCGTGTGGCGCCCTGGCCCAGTTTTCACGCTGGTGCCTCGCTCTGGGTATCTGGTTGCAGCTGTGACGGCTCAGTTGCCCTGCTGTCGTGCGGGGAGTGTGGTTGTGCTTTGTCGTCCTTCCTTCATTTTGTCTCATGGCAGCAAAGGCTCGTAAGCCCTGTGTGGGGTTGTTATCACCCTCTCCACCATGTTGCAGGTGATGTCAGGGAGCTGAGTTTGACCACACTGAGGTATTCATCAGGATGATGATCCAGATCCCACATTGTTCTCCGCTAAGCTGCCCTATTGCTATTCTAATGTGATAGGTGCGGCCTTCTCCGCCCCTGTCTTCCTCTGCCATCCCGGTGCCCCCCTTTTGGTTGTGTGTTGTTTGGCCGGTCTGTTTGGTTTTGCACTTGGTTGGTCGTCTTTTGCTGTTTTGCGTTGTTTTGGGATTGGTGTGCCCTCCTCTGCTTGTGCTACCCTCCCCTGCCCTGGTATGTCCTTTGTCTGGGTACTCTACATGGGTGGCTGCATCTATCCGAGAGGGGCGGTAGGTAGCCGGCCGATGCCATGGACCAGACTGAGCTGCAGTGAGCCTCACTGGTGCATTCCAGTGGTGCTCCCTGTAGGACAGCCTGGGGCGCCCGCGAGCAGCATAAGACTGCCTACATGGTTCGTCAGTTGGTGGACGGAATGTGGTGATTCTGCAGCCTGCCTATTCTGTGGGTGAGTGACATTACGGACTTGGATTCGCTACAATCGTCTACTGTGCATACTGCAATGCACTGCAGGTCTTTCAGGGACGATGACATCCCCTTGAGTTTGTGGCTGGTATTCGTGATAATTCGCAACAGCAGGGCCTGTTGGGTTTCAATCTCTAGGGCTGGGGCTGGCTCGCGGGGACTTGCAGCCTTCAAAATCCGGAATGGAACCCTGGAACCCTGGAACCCTGGAACCCTGGAACCCTGGAACTGGAACCCTGAAACCTTGGAACCCCGGAACCCTGGAACCCTGGAACCCTGGAACCCTGAAACCTTGGAACCCCGGAACCCTGGAACCCTGGAACCCTGGAACCCCGGAACCCTGGAACCCTGAAACCCTGCGACCGTGGAACCCTGAAACCTTGGAACCTTGGCACCCTGGAACCCTCAAGGATTCTGGAACCCTGCAACCTTGGAACCCTGGAACCTTGGAACCCTGCAACCCTGCACACCTGGCACTTTGCTGGGATCCTGGAACCCTGAAACCCTGGAACCCTAACCCTGGAAACCTTGGAACCCTGAAACCGTGGGACCCTGGTACCCTGGAACCCTGGAACCTTGGAACCCCGGAACCCTGGAACCCTGGAACCCTGGAACCCCGAACCCTGGAACCCTGAAACCCTGGAACCTTGGAACCCTGCGACCGTGGAACCCTGAAACCTTGGAACCTTGGCACCCTGAAACCCTGGAACCTTGGAACCCTGCGACCGTGGAACCCTGAAACCTTGGAACCTTGGCACCCTGGAACCCTCAAGGATTCTGGAACCCTGCAACCTTGGAACCCTGGAACCTTGGAACCCTGCAACCCTGCACACCTACACCTGGCACCCTGCTGGGATCCTGGAACCCTGAAGCCCTGGAACCCTTGGAACCCTTGGAACCCTGGAAACCTTGGAACCCTGAAACCGTGGGACCCTGGTACCCTGGAACCCTGGAACCCTGAAACCTTGGAACCCCGAACCCTGGAACCCCGGAACCCTGGAACCCTGAAACCCTGGAACCTTGGAACCCTGCGACCGTGGAACCCTGAAACCTTGGAACCTTGGCACCCAGGAACCCTCAAGAATTCTGGAACCCTGCTACCTTGGAACCCTGGAACCTTGGAACCCTGCAACCCTGCACACCTGGCACCCTGCTGGGATCCTGGAACCCTGAAACCCTGGAACCCTTGGAACCCTTGGAACCCTGGAAACCTTGGAACCCTGAAACCGTGGGACCCTGGTACCCTGGAACCTTGGAACCCTTGAAACCCTAAAACTTCCAAACCCTAAACTCTATGCGCGCTGCGCGCGCTGCATGCAATAAAGTAAACCCTAAAACTTCCAAACCCTAAACCCTAATGCGCGGTGCGCGCGCTGTGTCCCAGAGAAGTAAACCCTAAAATTTCCAAACCCTAAACCATCGTGTTATGCAACTTCCAAACCCTAAAGTTTAACCCGCGGTGTGCGCGCTGCATGCAATAAAATAAACCCTAAAACTTCCAAACCCTAAACCCTAATGCGTGCTGTGCGCGCTGCGTGCCAGAGATAAACCCTAAAACCTTCAAACCCTAAACACTAATGCGCGCTGCGCGCGCTTTGTGCAATAGAAATAAACCCTAAAATCTTCAAACCTGAAACTCTCGTGTCATAGAGGTAAACCCTAAAATTTCCAAACCCTAAACCCTAAACCCTAACGCGCGCTGCGCGCGCTGTGTGCCATAGAAGTACCCCTTAAAATCTCCAAACCCTAAACCATCGTGTCATGGAGGTTAACCCTAAAACTTCGAAACCCTAAAGTTCAACCCACGCTGTGCACGCTGCATGCAATAAAATAAACTATAAAACTTCCAAACCCTAAACCCTAATGCGCGCTGCGCGCACTGCGTGCCACACACATAAACCCTAAAACTTTCAAACTTTAAACCGTAACGCGTACTGCGCGCACAGCCTGCCATAGAGGTAAACGGTTAAACTTAGTTAAACTTTCAAACGCTGCGTGCCATAGAGGCAAAGCCTAAAACTTTCAAACGCTAAACCGTAAAGCAGGCTGCGCGCGCTGCGTGCCATAGAGTGCTCCTCAAAAGTGATTACATGTCATACTTTAGTGGCATCCTCCAAATTCATTAGTCAGCCTTTGTTAATCCAGGGCCCATTTTACAAATGTCATCTTCTTGGTCGTGGCGCCATTTCGGGATCACACTGATGACCTAAGCTTTGGCCTTAACTATTATGCAGGCAAGCGACATCAGCACGCTATGGTATTGGAAGACACAGGGTTTGCCCGTAGACCAGCCAAAAAATCGATTTTCCACACTGAACAATTGGATTTAACACATTTAGAATAGGAGCTCCGCCTGATTCAGATTTCATCACTTAAAAGGTACCCATGCCTGACTAGCCTTCATGACTTAAAGCGTAACCACACCCGACTTAAGGGAACCATGCCTGACTAGCCTTCATAATTAAGAGGTACCCACCCACGCCTGACTTAACAGAACCCATGCCTGACTAGCCTTCATGATTAAAAGGTACCCATGCCCTGAATTCAGGGAACCATGCCTGACTAGCCTTCACAATTAAAAGGTACCCACTGGAACCATGCCTGACTAGCCTTAATGACTTAAAAGGTAACTACACCTGACTTAATACCTGATTTACTGGTTTTGCCTGATTTTGGAAAAACGCAGGGCCGGAATTTGCAGGGCGCGGGCCGGAATTTGCCGGGCCCGGGCCGGAATTTGCCGGGCTGGGATTTTGGGGTCGTGCCTAAATAGGATTTTTGCAAAAATCGTGCATGACTGAAGGGAACCATGCCTGACTAAACATCATACCAATCATCCCAAAAGAATCCAATAATTCTAGCAAGTGATGCCTGACCAATCCCTGCGTCATAATGAACCGTCTGCCCCTCCCCACCCAATAATGAACACACGGAATAGTTTTTTGTATTTAGTGGGTATTTAGTATGAGGTTGCGAAACTTCCCCCTTGGTTAAAAAAAACTAAATTGGAAAACATTTTTTAAATAACATCTAACTAAAATATTGCCAAAATTGGATTCCGAAGCTTCCCCCTGACATTGAATTGAAAACATTCGTTTTAAAAAATGAACTTTATATTTCAAAACCGATTGAATTCCTATTCAAAATCTAACTCAAATCTTGCCAAATTGGATTTCGAAGCTTCCCCTTATATTAAATTGAAAACCTTACTAATCCCCACCTCCTTTTACTAAACATACCCTAAATACTAAAATATTACATTGATTCCTTTTCCTACGGTCCGCGTTAAATTTTGGGAAATTTCAGGCTGGCCAGTTTGACTTTTAATTGATACCTTTTCAAAAACAAATTAAACATGAAGGTCCCATTTCAGGATTTCACCACCAAAAAAAAAAACTAGTCAGCCCCGGTGATTTTTTAAACTAGGGTCTTTTAAGGTCGAAAAAATAAGTATTTTATATTACAACGTTTATATAATATTGGGGGAAAACTTCGAAATCCACTTTTTGGCATTTCCTGGCAATATTTTTGTTGGATGTCAAAAGGAAATCTAATCGATTCTTGAAATCGAAAAAACATATTTTTTTTATTAGTGTTTTTAACTTAATCTTAGGGGAAAACTTCGAAATCCAATTTTTAGCAATATTTTAATTATCTGTTAAACAGAAAACTAATCGATTTTGAAACAGTTTTTTTTAAATATATTAGGGCTGGTAATTTAATATTAGAGGAAACATTTCAAAATCCGGTTTTTGTTTTTATTTTTGTTACTACAATTTAAAAGGACATCGAATCGATTTCAAAAAAGAAAAAATAATATTTTATATTAGGGTTTTTTAATGTAATATTAGGGGAAAACTTCAAAATCCAATTTTTGACCATATTCTAATTAGATTTCAAAAGGAAATCTAATGAATTTTGATATAGAAAAAATAGTCTTTGATATGAGGGTTTAATATGAGGGGAAAGCTTCGAAATCCAATTTCTGGCAATATCTTAATTTGAATTTACAAGGAAATCTAACCGATTCTGAAATAGAACAAATTTAGTTTTTTATATTGGAATTTTTCATGCAAGATTAGGGGAATCATCGAAATCCAATTTTTGAACATATTTTAATAATTGGATTTTAATTTGATATTAGGGGAAAGCTTCAAAATCATTTTTTTGTTTTTTTCATTAGATTTCAAAAGGAAACCTAATCGATTTTGAAACAGGAAAAAAAACAAAATGATATTAGGGTTTAATATAAGGGAAAAGCTTCGACATCCAATTTTTTGGCCATATTTTATTTAATTTTTAAAAGGAAATCTAATCGATTTCGAAATAGAAAAACATACATAGTTTTTTATGTTGGGGGTTTTTATTTGATATTAAGCTTCAGAATCCACTTGTTTGCCATATTTTAATTGGATTTAAAAAGAAAGAAATCTGATCGATTTTGAAATAGAAATATGTGTATATATATATATGTGTGTGTTTTTTATCAGTATTAGGGGGAAGCTTCGTACCCTAATACTAAAGACCCCCCCAATACTAAAAACTCCTCCAGGTGTTTGTTATTTGGGTGGGTGGGTGAAGGGGCGACTGTTTAGCAACAGGGGGAAGGGATTAAACCGTTTTTTGTTTCTAATTTCAAAATCCATGAAAATAATCTTTAAATAGAATATTGCCAAGAATAGGATTTCGAAGCTTTCGCCTAGTATCAAATAGAACACCAACACCTGAATTAAAAAAACTAAACTTGACGATTTTAAAGGACGGACCCCAATAAAAGACACCCCGGTGTTGACTAGTTTTTTATTCTTTGGGGGTGAAACCCTCACATGGTACCTTCATTTTTAAAATTGTTTCCTCAAGGGGATCAATTAAAAATCAGATTAACCAATTTGACATTTCCCAAAATTGGAAATGGCACCTAGTTTTTGTCATTTGGGGGTATTTTTCGTAATAGGGAGAAAAGACTAGCAAAAAGAATGCCTGATCAAAATGATGCTGATTCTGTGTGTTACAATCTTTTTGCCCACTACAGTGTCTACAGGGTTACAAGGGATGCCGTGCCAGCTAGAGTCCCAAGTCCATTCAACCAACACCCTAATCGATGAAGTTGGACTTGTTGAAATGGAAGTGGGACTGGACCAGTTGACATGGGGCGATGCTGACCTTCAACGGGAGCTTCGGCGCCTGAAGGACAACAGTTTGAAAATTCCGAACCTGAAATATATTTTCAAAATTGCCTTACTAAGAGTGATCCCCACCCTGACACACTATTCTGACATAGTTTCTGACATATCATCTGGACGTATATGTGGCATATATGTTCTGACATACTATCTTACATTCTTTTCTGAGATTCTATTTGACATTCTTTCTGGCATCCTATTTGGCATCTATTCTGACATACTTTCTGGAATATACTATATTCTGATCCTGCCTTGCCATGAGTTTGGGCTGGGAGTGCTTTTATTTGCGTGGATCAATGCCAATGGCTTGAATATCCACCAAATGTTGGTTTCACATGTTTGCACCCAATGATTGCCATTACCATTGATACCCCAAAACGGCCAGGTCCTGAATTTGAGAGTAGGTCCTGAAAAGTTTCCTGGGTACTGAAAAAACAGGACTTTGGCACAGGGTCTGAAAAAAGACGTAGGTGGAAGATTCAGGTATGCTGTTGGGTTGCAAAGCTGGGTTAATTTTCTGCTGAAATTTGGATTAGACATCCCGGTTGGAATTTCAACTATAGAACTAGTGGACTTAGGCCCTCTGAAATGTCCTGAACAGTTCAGCGAACCTACTCCAATGAGAGCTACGTTGCCGAAGACAGCACTGGTATGGAGGAACTTTCGGATACAACCATGCTACCTTTCGGCTTTTTTTTGTTGTCCGAGTGTGGTGTCATCGCCATTTGGCTTCATCCTATCTGCACAACGACAACGTTATTGCATGTCTCTCATCTTTGCGAGTATTGCCTAGGAGCTTCGCTGGCTGAGACCAATCAATTTGCTGGTTGCATTTTCCCCCTATGACACTAGGGGTATGCTGGATATTTGCGATGGTATTTTGGAAGTTTTTCCCTGGCCTGCGATGCTTCCCGTACGCCATCACCGTCCGCCCCCCCTGCTGGGGGGGGACCTGGCTCTTTAACCATCACGGCTTCGTGCTCAGATCTGGTGACGACTCTGTCCATGGAGGCCCTCTGGACAAGCTGATCTGAGAGGACGCTGAGAGAGGCATAAGTTGTAGCCCCGTTTTCCTGTACAGCTTGGCACATCTCTGCCTGAGTAGACATACAAGCTGGCTAAAGCCTTCATGTTTGCCCGAATGCCGTGGTTCTTAATTCATTGGCACGTTTTTGAGAGTGGACAAGCCACTGCGTCCCTTGGCAAATCGATTTTGTGGGTGTTCTGTTTGGGCTCTGGCCCCGTTTTTTGTTGTTTTTGGTGCTTTGCTGTTTGCTTCGCTGTTTCCGCTGGCGAAACGCAAGTCTGGCTGGGGGATTTGCGGGTCGTCGTGTTTGGTTGTTTTCTGTGGTTTTTGTGTGTTGTTTTATTCGATTTGCCTGCTCAAAATGGACATGTTATGTCCTTGTACAAACGTCTTTCCAACAGCTTATGCTCATGTAAGGACCGAGCCTTTAGCGCGACATCGGCCATACTCGAGGGAAAAAAAAAGCTGTGAAGAAACCTGGTGGAGGAGTTGCATTTTTCAGAGTTTTGGCGTTACCCTTCGGAGCCACTGGCAGTGTTTCGGCTTTCCTCAGGATTTCGTCTGCAATTGCGTTCATAGGCTCGAAAGGTCTTTGCATTCCATGGTCAGTGTTCTTCGACGACTACACTGCTCTCTCACCGTCAGGCCTTGAGCTGGACACCACATTTTATGCGGAAGCTTTGTTCAAGCTACTCGGCATAAACTTTGCCTCGGAAGGATCAAAAGCACCCCCGTTTTCAGACTGCTTCAAGACTTTGGGACCGAGAGGTCAAAGTTGGACACACGGAGGAGAGGTCGAAGGAACTTCTCGAATGCATTGACGAAATCCTAAGCCACAACTCTGTGGGAACCAAGACACTTGAAAGATTGCATGGCAGGATAGTCTGGTTTCGCACCTTTGTTTTTGGGAGGAGACTGAACGCGGCCACCAGGGTCCTGTCATGGCACTCGAGAAAGCCGGCTCCGTCCATCCGCGTTGACGATCAGCTTAGATCGGCATTGGAAACATTGAAGAATCACCTAGTGTCGAGCAGGCAGGTTTCAATTAACCGTGATATCAATGAGACGTGGATAATTTTTACGGACGGTGCTTTTGAGCCCACCAACGCACAGCCTGCTTCAATAGGCGGAATCTTGGTGAATCCGAGTGGGAAAGTAGTTTCCTTCTTTGGTGCTTACCTCCCGCAGCCTCTCCTTGAAGAATTCTTGGCGAAATCGAACCATCCAATCTGTGAACTGGAGATCTTTCCTTTGCTGGTCTCGGTCAAGATATGGTCAACGCATATAGTAGGCAAACTTGTGGTTCACTATTTGGATAACGATGCAGCAAGATCTGCTTTCGTTCGTGCCCATGCCTCGACCGACCTTGGAGCAGCCTTGATTGCTGAGTATGTCGAATTTGAATACAAATGCCGTTTTTCTCCATGGTTCGCGAGGGTTGCAAGCCATAGCAACCCATCAGATGAACCTTCAAGGATGAACTTTGATGCACCCTGGCTTAGGCAAGCAAGCAAAGTCGAATTGGTCCTGCCAGAGCACTTGTCACAGTGGGGAATCATCGGGTGCTCTGACACTTAGCATCATGGTACTTTGTGTCAACATTTGACAATGATGGAATCATGGCCCATCCAACGCACCAAGCATAAGCTCAGCTGGAATCATGACCGGCTTCAGATTTGACCCCCGACAGTGCAATTACTGGAATCAAAAAGGAAATCAATAATAAGTCCGAGTGTGGTGCACTTGCTTCGTCCTTTGGAGTTCAGCGACTGATTTTTTTTTGTAAGGTTTATTAATGTGAACATTATATTTACAGAAATTCCACTTACCTTACTTCACAACGATATGCCATATAAATTAACATATAATTATATGGATATCAACGTGACAATGAAACTTCCACCACCAGTGTTGGATTGGTCTCAATTGATCCTGGTTTTGTGGAGAAATAAGATGTCACCCTTTTGAAAAAAGATGAAAGCCGTATTTCTCCAAACAAAAATTTGTGAAGTCTCACAAATAAGGATCAACAATAATCATCCCTGTTTGGTGGTAAACAAATGTTTGTCAATGGTTGAAACATCCAACCAAACATAGTGACGCAAACAAATTGGCGTTCTATTCCCTTTTTTCATTTTGAATTTTTCGATGTGGCATTCGGCAGTTCCATTGGAAACAAACCACATCCTTGGCTCGTCACATCATCAATTGGAATGCTGTGGCTTTTCCCAATCAAGTGGTGGGAGGGCGAGAGTCCCTTTTAAATAAAGGGAAAAATTTTTGTCACCCACCCCGTTACTCACTCCCACCCAAAAATGGGGAATCATCGGGTGCTCTGACACTTAGCATCATGGTACTTTGTGTCAACATTTGACAATGATGGAATCATGGGCCATCCAACGCACCAAGCATAAGCTCAGCTGGAATCATGACCGGCTTCAGATTTGACGCCCGACAGTGCAATTACTGGAATCAAAAAGGAAATCAATAATAAGTCCGAGTGTGGTGCACTTGCTTCGTCCTTTGGAGTTCAGCGACTGATTTTTTTTTGTAAGGTTTATTAATGTGAACATTATATTTACAGAAATTCCACTTACCTTACTTCGCAACGATATGCCATATAAATTAACATATAGTTATATGGATATCAACGTGACAATGAAACTTCCACCACCAGTGTTGGATTGGTCTCAATTGATCCTGGTTTTGTGGAGAAATAACACACTTTACACTCCTCACTCCACACTTTACACTCCTCACTCTACACTTTACACTCGTCACTTTACACTCTACACTCCACACTCTACACTTTACACTCTACACTGTACACTCTACACTCCACACTTTACATTTTACACTCCACACTCTACACACCACACTCTACACTTTCCACTCCACATTTCGCACTCGACACTTTACACTCCACACTCCACACTTTACACTCTACACTTTACACTCCATACTCCACACTCTACACTTTATACTCCGCATTCTACACTTTACACACTCTACACTCCCCACTCCACACTTTACACTCCACACTCCTTACTTCACACTCCACACTCCACATTCTACACTTTCCACCCCACACTGCAGACTGGTAACAAGGGAAACATGTACAAGACTGTTCAAATATAAACGATTGCAGAAATGTACTGTGCGTGACTGCATAACCATGTGTTTTGACATCTGTGCCATTAACATACGTGTGAGCATTCGGGTTCGTGGGCTTCATCTTGTTACATTTTTTCCCGAATGCGTAGCAAGGGTTCCCGTTTCACTCTGGGGGTCTGGGGGTTGAGGATGTGTTCGCTCGACGTTGCGTTCACGGTCGCAACCGTCCGCAACCGTCCGCAACCGTTCGCAACCGTTCGTGTGAGGACCGTATGGCCGTGCCTATGGGAAGTTCTGCAGGAGGGATCATTTTTGGAGGTTTTAGACGTCTGGTTGCTTCGTTTCGCGTGGCAGGCGTGGCACTTCGTGACATTGAGCAACGTTCTGTAACGTGTCGAAAATCGTTTTGTGTGGCAGGCGCGATACTTTTGCGACGTTTTGCGAAGATGCGTGGGAGATTTCGTGGCAGGCGCAGCACTTTCGACGTGTCCATCGTCATTTTTCGTGGCAGGCGCAGCACTTTAGACGTGTCGTGTTGCGTGTTTTTTGTAAATCGCATTGGCAGGGCTGCGTCAAGTGGCGACAAGGTGCAAATTCCGTGGCAGTCGTGGCATTTTGTGCGATGTGCTGAAAATTGACGGAAGCCTCGCACGAAACATCGATTTTGAGGTTGCAAATTTTCATGTTCTAAGGACAACTCGTAGGAAAACGTCAATTTTGAAGCTACAAAGTGTGAAAATTGGAGGACGTCTCGCACGAAATGCTCGTTGTGGTGCTCCCACGCGTCTCGTCTCGAGTCTCTGGTTTTCCTGTGGTTTCGGCGCGTCTATGGGGGAAGACGGGGAAGCCGCAAAACCTCTCCTTTTCGAATGTTTCCACGCAGGTTGTCATGTCGTTTTGCGTGGCAGGCATGGCACTTTGTGACATTCCAACCTGTTTGATAACGCGTCGAGAATGTCAAAATTAGAGGAAGCCTCGCACGAAATGCTCGTTTTTCTGCACCCACGTGTCTCGTCTCGAGTCTCTGGTTTTCCTGTGGTTTCGCCGTGTCTATGGGGGAAGCTCCGCACTCCACACTACACTTTACACTTTACACTCCACAATTTACACTTTAGACTCCGCACTCTACACTTTACACTCTACACTTTACACTTTGCACGTTACACTCCTTACTCCTCACTTGAGACTATACACTCCACACTCCACACTTTACACTCCACACTTCTCACTCTACACTCTACACTTTACACTCCATACTCTACACTTTGCACTCCACACTCCACACTCTACACTTTACACCCTACACTTTACACTCCACACTCTACACTTTACACACCACACTCCTCACTCCACACTCTACACTCCACACTCCTCACTTTACACTCCACACTCCGCACTTTACACTCGACACTCCACACTCTACACTTTCCAATCCACACTCCACACTCTACACTTTCCACTCCACACTTTACACTCCACACTCCACACTCTACACTTTACACTCCACACACTACACTTTACACTCTACACTTTACACTCTAGACTCTACACCCCACGCTCTACAATTTACAGACTCCATGCTCCTCACTCCACACTCCACACTCTACACTTTACACTCCACACTCCACATTTCACACTTTACACTCCACACTCCACACTTTATACTTTACACTCCTCACTCCACACTCCACACTTTTCACTCCACACTCCTCACTTTACACTCAACACTCCACACTCCACACTTTTCACTCCACACTCCTCGCTTTACACTCAACACTCCACACTCTACACTTTCCAATCCACACTCCACACTCCTCAATCCACACTCCACACTCCACACTCCACACTTTACACTCCAGACTCCTCACTCCACACTCCTCACTTTACACTCCTCACTCCACACTCTACACTCTACACTCCTCACTTTACAATCCACTCTCCACTCTCCACTCTCCACACTCCACAGTCCACACTCTACACTTTACACTCCACACTTTACACTTTACACTCCTCACTCCACACTCGACACTCTACACTTTACACTCCACACTCCACACACTACACTTTACACTCTACACTTTACACTCTACACCCCACACTCTGCAATTTACAGACTCCACGCTCCTCACTCCACACTCCACACTCCTCACTTTACACTCCACACTCCACACTCCACACTTTGCACTTTACACTCCTCACTCCACACTCGACAGTCTACACTCCACACCCTACACTCCACACTCCACACTTTACACTCCCCACTCCACACTCAACACTCCTTACTTTGCACTCCACACTCCACACTCTACACTTTCCACTCCACACTGCAGACTGGTAACAGGGGAAATATGTACAAGACTGTTCAAATAAACTATTGCAGAAAAGTTTTGTGCGTGACTGCATATCCATGTGTTTTGACCTCTGTACCATTAACATACGTGTGAGCATTCGGGTTCGTGGGCTGCATCTTGTTTTGCAAAATTTTGTATCTTTTACTGCGTTTTTGTTAATCACAACATATTGAAAACACATTGACAAACTATGAATTTCCCCGTCTTTCTCAGACTTTCCTTTGGTGTTCAAAGATGGCATGGTGCTGATTTTCAAGGATCCTACACTGGGGTGTAGTTCGACCGGGATGTGGTTCGAGCATCCATGACAATATCGTACGCGTGTGGCTCGTGTTGGAGCGCGGGCTGGTACGATCTGGTAGATACGAAGCGACTGGTGGAGCCGTGGTCTTCTTGTATCCAAGTTTATGGATTTAATGCCCCAAGGCCCCAAGATCCTGTTTGAAAAGAAATGGTCAAATCCAGTGTCCCACATGGTCCACAAGATTCCACAAGATTCCACAAATTCGTTGACCTCCAAATTTCCCCATGGGATTTTACACATGGATAGGACCTTCTTGGACTGAAAACCTTAACCAGTTTCCGATACATAGTGAGGAAACTCCCCAAAAAATAAACGACTTTCAAACCAAAGAAAAAAACTGAGAGAACAAATCATGACATGTTTCATATTCTTTTGTTTGCATGTTAAGCCGGAGGGTAACTTGGATTTTCATGTTTTTCCGAGTAATTGCCCTTGAATATTGAATTTGGCAGATCTTGTAGTGCCATTGAGCCATACTGATCAACAAAACAACACAGTGCAAACATGATATCAGTTAAACAAACAGTATCCAGATTCTGATGATTTTGGAGTCTGGCCACTCTTTCTTGTCCAACTTCACCCTTTGGTGATTTTTCAGTTGGTGAACCTCATTCGTCCAAAAAGACAACTGGAAAATTTCGAGACGCCTTGGAGTTTGGAACCGTTTTGGATGGTTTACCTATTAATAGCATGGGTGGATCTTTCCATGGCGAACTATTAGTCATAACCAGATGGTATTTGCGCATAAAAAACACCGAGGCTTTGATTTTTTTTTGAATTTTTGTGCGCTTGTCCCATGAATTGAATACCATGTCATTGTTTTGTTGATTCCAATTTTTCCGTGCTGGATCACAGAAATTGGTAGGTACACTCGTGATCATTGCAGCTGATGTTCAGATGTCGATTGGTGTATCAGCCAAATCAACCAATCTCCACTGGTCGAGATTGCGACAGAAAACTGTTGCCATTTTGGCTCCAGATTTTGTTTTTTTGCGTGCAAACCTTTTGGGCATTTGCAAACTGCTCTAGTTCTTCGTTGAACAGCAGAGGCCTTAGATGTGAATTGACTGAGGAGAGAATTGAAGTCTTGACTGTAACTTGGTACTGCAACCAATGATGTAATATTGATGTAACCGTATTTCAGGATGTCAGTTGATGTGGATTTTCAGGATGTCAGGGTAAGGCCTGGATTCTGTTTGGTAACGAATTCTATGTCCGCTTTGGGTACCTCTGTCATCATGTTTGATTCGGAAGTCTGGTGTGGGGGGTGTCTTGGGGATATTGTTCCAATCAGCAATGATGCCAAGTGACGCGCATTCCCTTGGAATGATGGGAATGTCGTGGGAATGTCGTGGGAATGTCTGAAAAATGGGGCAATCATCATCAATCTTCCAGTTTGTGGTCACCCAATGAGCAAAATGGAAGCTTTCAGCTCCCAAATGCTTGCAAATAGCATGGAAAACACGCACGGTTAGAAACACACCCCGACGAAACCTGAGCAAAAATAATGAAACAACACACAATTTCGTACCCTTTTTCCGTCTCGAGGGCATGAATGCCTTCTAAATGGTTCCTGCATTCTGATGTTCGATGTTCAGCAGGAACTTGTGCATTGAATATGTGACACATGGATAATCTTAATGTTGAAACATTTTCCTTGACCACACCACCCATCAGTTTCAAAAGTCATTTTCCGCGCTTCACCGGGCACTCTAAGGGTCCAAGCATTTGAATTGTAGATTTCAGGCGTGCCAAGCTTCGAACTAGGAGTTTTCAAGGGATTTGCAGTGATTCAAGTGGTCTCAGTTAGCAGAAAACAAACAGTTTCCAATTTCTCCTTTTCTCAAATGCTTGAATTCTCCCAATTTTTTCAATACATGTAGATCATGTAGCACCTTACAATGCACAACAAACCATTCACCAGTGGTTTCTGACTGAGGCTGAACCATTGAAGCATCTCAATGGCTTCGTTGGGGCCGGTGCAGGCGACATTGGTGACGTTGGGGTCGGGGTTGGAACCCCCTTACAGATCTGCAAAGTCATCTGTGGAATCTTTGGTCATCGCAGATTTTTCCCATGTTTTCCCATGTTTTCCCATGGGAAATCCCTGTAGGACTTTCTGTTGATCCAGAACTTGCTCGAGAGGAAGCTCACCTGAGACGTGATTGGGGTACACTGAGTGGCATCCATGAAACACTAGATTTGGAACTTTGAAGATGGAAGAGTCATGTCAACCTGGACCCCTCGACCACATGAGGTGCAGTTAGACGTAGTGCCACTGAGCGATTTCCAGGCCTCTTGGCAATGAGTCAATCGGAACAATTCTGGTCGGCGGTCTCAACAAGCAAGGCTGGATGAATCGCAAAGGACAGCAAAGGCCTTTCTGCAAGCATTCGGTGCCTGAACACAACAAGTTTTTGGAGAAGGGAACTAATTACTACACATGACTTCATATTGTTTCTGTAGCAGGAAGACGAGATTACTACTAGACAAGCTCCACCAGCTATGACCAGAAAGATCCAGAAGCTAAAGTACCGCCTCCGTCGTGCAGCCATAAATCAGTGTTCCAACAGGACAATTCCAGCCATTCGGCTTTGCCCGAAGGGGCTAGGCAAGTGCCAGCGATTCACAGCGAGGCAATCGCCATGCTGAGGGACCCGATCCTGCCTTGAACCGTCCTTGAGCCCGACATTTCCCCATAGCTGTGGGCTTCTGCGCTGCAAATTCAAAACCTACACCGCTATCAGATTGCAGCGGAAGACTTCGATTCTCTGGTTTCAATTCAAGTCATTCAATGCCAAGCGCGGTGTGTTTCGCACAGTCAGATTTATGCTGATGACTGCACATTGTCTCTGCAGCAAGACGAGAACAAACTTTTTCAGCGATGGCAGCACGATCCAAAAACTAAAGTACCGCCTCCGTCGTGCCATAAATCAGTGTTCCAAATGTTCCAACAGCGCAATTCCAGGCATTCGGCGCCAACAGACCTCTTGTGACAGCGTGAGCCAGACCCCATCAGACCCCCTAGCGGCAGCCGCAGATGTTGCTTGCTGCCACGGCAGATTGGGCTGGGGAATCATCCACCGGGCCAGCTGAGGCACGTCATATCTCAAGCCCCGCCCTAGGGGCATCCTAATAGAGCTTTGGTTCGGGGTGTGCCAAGGTTCAATGTTGAGTCTTTCCAACAAAACAGGACAATTTTCACATTTCAGACTTGGGATGTTCGCATCATCCATGCCATTTCGCAGGCTTGGAGGTGTGCGCAGACCGCGTTTCACGCTGTCTTCGCAGAGCTTCGGAGACCGAATGAGCCAAGAGGCCCTTGACTCAGATGGATGGTTTTTCCGAACCATTGTCCCTGGAAACCGGGCGTTGGATCTACGGTGAACGGATGTATTATTTGTGCTTTTTGGTGCCAGAAAATATTTGTTTGACATTGGGAACCATTGTGAATCCGGGTTGACTTTGAAGTTCCCTCATGGCGAGAAGGTTAGGGCAGCCACGGTTCAGTTCTCAGCCCTATTCTAACTTCCATCATGGTGTGCTCAGCCCCTAAGCCACTTGCAATTCAGGGCTTTTGAGGTCCTCTGCTTGCTCAAAAGAATGTTTCTCATCCAGCAGTTCAAGGAGGACGTGACAAAGTCAGCGCACCTCTGAAGCGCATCAGCTCTTGTGCCTTCCGAAAATGTGATTGCCCCATTGCAGTCATTGCACCGGCGACAAAGCATGACCCTTTTGGGTTCCACACTCCAGATCCAACAACCAGATTTCAAGTTGTTTCAAGATACAGTCTCTCCAACAAGACACGAAAGATATCGAAAGACTTCGAAAGAGTGCAAATGCCCCGTTTTGAACGCGAATGGATGTTGATTGGCAATTTGCATGCGCACGCAAGATGGTCAGATTCGGTCCTTTTTTTGCCGAGCTCTTTGTTCCTTCCTTTCTTGTTAGAGACTAGCAGGTGCGGGGTCTGAGAATAACAAGCATGTGGTGCCCTTTTTACACAGGTACTCCAAAGATGCGTGTGCAAAGTTTTTGCCGACTTCAGACACGATTCGCCAAGTCATTCCAATTCTGACTGAGATTGCCAGCTGACCAGAATGCGGACCGACTGAGAATGCAGGCCCTTTTTGACAGTCAGTTTTGTTGGTGCATGTGGAATGCTTTCCCTGTTGACCATGCATGTGAACAGTCCTAACTGCAGCAAATCAGCACTTGGTCTTTCCACCAGTCCCAATGACGTGTGCTTGGAGCATGGCAAAAACATGCACAAACAAATACATATAGTTTTTTCGCCGATCTGTGGGGTGCGCGGGCAGACTCACATGAGCAACGCGAGCAGCGTTCAAAAATACCTTAGACCAATTTGTCAGGACCTATGACATCTCCGCGAAAGGAAAACCGGTGGTCCCCAGGGAGCTTCGCGAAGTATCCGAAGACATGTGTCGTGAAAGCGTTGCGAAGTGTATACGAGCTAGACTTGCAAAGGGGTGTTGCAACTCTCCAGGGTACAGATGCTTTGTAGATCTTAGCATTATTGCAAATATTCAACATGTTGTGTTTTTGGGGACGGACTCCCGCGAAAGCTTCATGAAAGCAGCATGAAAACCGCGTATGAAAAGCCATTTCCTGGCCCATGTTGTTGCGGACCCCCTTTATTGACCCGGGTTGTTGCGCAGTCAAAATCCGCGGCTTCTGGTTGTTGGCAGTCCCAGTGACAGTTATCTTCAGGCGTTTCATTGATGACACAGATTCCCCTGTTGTCGAGTGCTGTTTGAAACCTGTGGTGCCTTCTGTGCAGAAAGTTTTTGGTACAAGCAAAGCAAGGGAACAAGCGAATGGATCGTGTCTTTGACTTGAAAGCTGCTTGGGGCTGCCAAGGCCCTTGTTTCAACCTAGAACCCTAGAACTGTAGTTGATGGTGGATGGCTTGGGTCTGAATGGATAAAGAAAGATGGATGAACCTACCTGGGCTTTAGAAGCAAACTAATTTCTGCCCAGGTTTCCTGTCAGTTCGAGATTGCAAATTATGTTCATTTTGGACAGGTATTCTGTCTGGCCAGAAAGTGCACAGTTTGCAGTGCAAGCAATGTTTGCAGGGCGAAAAAGTGGTTTGATACCTCAAAACTTTACAATTGCACCCCTTTTCCGAAGCCTGCAGAATCGAAGTGAACAAGCGAACGGATCGTGTCTGATGCTGTTTGCAGGCAAAGTGGTCACAGTTGAAGGTGGGTGACAGCTGTCCGGGGAGAGAATGATCCGGCAGCACTGATCAAGGCAATTGTGATGCGTGCGAGATTGTTATAGCAACTCCTTGATCCAGTCGCCCTGACAGGTGGAGCAATTCAGTGGCTCGACAGGGTTTGGTGACTGTGCTCTTAGCAAAAAGTACTTCAACCCACTGCCTTCTACATCTTCTACCTGTGCTGCCTTCTACGAGTCGTCGTGTCGCTAAGAGCGGTCCACATCCGCAGGGTCCGCAGGGTCCTGAAACTATCTGAAACTCGTCAGTGCAAAGGTCGTGCCAAAAACTTCTTGTCGCAGCAATTGACGACTCGAACTTTTTAGCCAAACGCTGATGTTGGAAGTGTTGGCGAGAAGGGTTGGAACTGTCATTGGTTGAGCTCCGAGCGTTTGGTGTGACCCTCCCTTACACTCTATGTCAAGACTCTATGTGGTTTGACAGTGTATGAGAATCCAGTCCTCTATCTTTTCATGCTTTAAGGGAAGGGTATCATCGCTTCCAGACACGTCCACGAGAAAAGTCATGCAAGCAATGACTTGAGCAAGCGAACGTGCGCTGACAGTGTTGACTAGGACAGCTAGGGTTGTGGATTCAATTTGGCTGCTTGCAGTTGTGAGCCGTGACCAAAGGACTTGGAGGGTTCGCATTCCAGACATTTGAGATGAAGGGTTTCTGAGCAGGAGAACTTTCCACATCTGCTCGGTATGCTAGGTATCTGGCCAGAGCCATCAGCTCAGCAAAAGAATGGGATCGAAAACTAACTTGGCATCCAAAAGACACCCAAAGTCAGAGGGGAGCCTGTGAGAGAAGGATGATGCAGCGGATGCGCGCATTTTCCTCTTCATGTGCTCGACCTTGTTGCATATCACAGCTTGTTGCATATCATGTGCTCGACCTTGTTATTTCCTATTTCGGTACAAGAGGTGTCAGCGAGGTTTCTGTGGGAAGCAGACGGGAAGAACTCGAATTACTGTCAGTTTCAGTGACAGTTATCTTCAGGCGTTTCTTTGATGACACAGGTTCCCCTGTTGTCGAGTGCTGTTTGAAACCTGTGGTGCCTTCTGTGCAAAAAGTTTTTGTGCCTTCCGAAAATGTGATTGCCCCATTGCAGTCATTGCACCGGCGACAAAGCATGACCCTTTTGGGTTCCACACTCCAGATCCAACAACCAGATTTCAAGTTGTTTCAAGATACAGTCTCTCCAACAAGACACGAAAGATATCGAAAGACTTCGAAAGAGTGCAAATGCCCCGTTTTGAACGCGAATGGATGTTGATTGGCAATTTGCATGCGCACGCAAGATGGTCAGATTCGGTCATTTTTTTGCCGAGCTCTTTGTTCCTTCCTTTCTTGTTAGAGACTAGCAGGTGCGGGGTCTGAGAATAACAAGCATGTGGTGCCCTTTTTACACAGGTACTCCAAAGATGCGTGTGCAAAGTTTTTGCCGACTTCAGACACGATTCGCCAAGTCATTCCAATTCTGACTGAGATTGCCAGCTGACCAGAATGCGGACCGACTGAGAATGCAGGCCCTTTTTGACAGTCAGTTTTGTTGGTGCATGTGGAATGCTTTCCCTGGTGAGCATGCATGTGAACAGTCCTAACTGCAGCAAATCAGCACTTGGTCTTTCCACCAGTCCCAATGACGTGTGCTTGGAGCATGGCAAAAACATGCACAAACAAATACATATAGTTTTTTCGCCGATCTGTGGGGTGCGCGGGCAGACTCACATGAGCAACGCGAGCAGCGTTCAAAAATACCTTAGACCAATTCACGAAAGGTAGCGTCAGCTACCTGAGTTCTCCGTGCTTCAGCACAAGCTTAGGGGGTATTGGGGGGCCAGCCCGTGCAATTCATGGAATTCTCGCCGTTATGTATTGGATATCAATTATAAGGGCCCCCCCCCCGAAAATGGTCATGGGTTCAATTCCCACGGGTGACGCGGTCACGGGCCCCCACATTAGAGGCACACTTTCCATGAGGGAGATCCTCTCCCACTATACCTTTCGTCCGCCTCCGCCTGCTCTCAAGTTGTCAGGACCTATGACATCTCCGCGAAAGGAAAACCGGTGGTCCCCAGGGAGCTTCGCGAAGTATCCGAAGACATGTGTCGTGAAAGCGTTGCGAAGTGTATACGAGCTAGACTTGCAAAGGGGTGTTGCAACTCTCCAGGGTACAGATGCTTTGTAGATCTTAGCATTATTGCAAATATTCAACATGTTGTATTTTTGGGGACGGACTCCCGCGAAAGCTTCATGAAAGCCGCATGAAAACCGCGTATGAAAAGCCATTTCCTGGCCCGTGTTGTTGCGGACCCCCTTTATTGACCCGGGTTGTTGCGCAGTCAAAATCCGCGGCTTCTGGTCAGCGGTGTCTCCCACAAAGCCCCTTCTGAAAGTATTCGATGCCTCAACACGACTGCTTTTTGGAGAAGGGAACTTGTGATCCTAAGGACTTTGGCGGAAAAGGGTTGGAACTGCGACTGATGTTGACAAGGACAGCTAGGGTTGTGGATTCAATTTGGCTGCTTGCAGTTGTGAGCCACAAAAGGACTTGGACGGTTCGCATTCCAGACATTTCAGATGAAGGGTTTCTGAGCAGGAGAAATTTTTTACATCTGCTAGGTATGCTAGGTATCTGGCCAGAGCCATCAGCTCAGCAAAAGAATGAGATCAAAAACGTGAAGAATTGGAAACACATGCAAAAACCGTCAGTCCCAGTGACAGTTATCTTCAGGCGTTTCTTTGATGACACAGGTTCCCCTATTGTCGAGTGCTGTTTGAAACCTGTGGTGCCTTCTGTGCAGAAAGTTTTTGGTACAAGCAAAGCAAGGGAACAAGCGAACGGATCGTGTCTTTGACTTGAAAGCTGCTTGGGGCTGCCACGGCCCTTGTTTCAACCTAGAACCCTAGAACTGTAGTTGATGGTGGATGGCTTGGGTCTGAATGGATAAAGAAAGATGGATGAACCTACCTGGGCTTTAGAAGCAAACTAATTTCTGCCCAGGTTTCCTGTCAGTTCGGGATTGCAAATTATGTTCATTTTGGACAGGTATTCTGTCTGGCCAGAAAGTGCACAGTTTGCAGTGCAAGCAATGTTTGCAGGGCGAAAAAGTGGTTTGATACCTCAAAACTTTACAATTGCACCCCTTTTCCGAAGCCTGCAGAATCGAAGTGAACAAGCGAAGGGGCTGCCAAGGCCCTTGTTTCAACCTAGAACCCTAGAACTGTAGTTGATGGTGGATGGCTTGGGTCTGAATGGATAAAGAAAGATGGATGAACCTACCTGGGCTTTAGAAGCAAACTAATTTCTGCCCAGGTTTCCTGTCAGTTCGAGATTGCAAATTATGTTCATTTTGGACAGGTATTCTGTCTGGCCAGAAAGTGCACAGTTTGCAGTGCAAGCAATGTTTGCAGGGCGAAAAAGTGGTTTGATACCTCAAAACTTTACAATTGCACCCCTTTTCCGAAGCCTGCAGAATCGAAGTGAACAAGCGAACGGATCGTGTCTGATGCTGTTTGCAGGCAAAGTGGTCACAGTTGAAGGTGGGTGACAGCTGTCCGGGGAGAGAATGATCCGGCAGCACTGATCAAGGCAATTGTGATGCGTGCGAGATTGTTATAGCAACTCCTTGATCCAGTCGCCCTGACAGGTGGAGCAATTCAGTGGCTCGACAGGGTTTGGTGACTGTGCTCTTAGCAAAAAGTACTTCAACCCACTGCCTTCTACATCTTCTACCTGTGCTGCCTTCTACGAGTCGTCGTGTCGCTAAGAGCGGTCCACATCCGCAGGGTCCGCAGGGTCCTGAAACTATCTGAAACTCGTCAGTGCAAAGGTCGTGCCAAAAACTTCTTGTCGCAGCAATTGACGACTCGAACTTTTTAGCCAAACGCTGATGTTGGAAGTGTTGGCGAGAAGGGTTGGAACTGTCATTGGTTGAGCTCCGAGCGTTTGGTGTGACCCTCCCTTACACTCTATGTCAAGACTCTATGTGGTTTGACAGTGTATGAGAATCCAGTCCTCTATCTTTTCATGCTTTAAGGGAAGGGTATCATCGCTTCCAGACACGTCCACGAGAAAAGTCATGCAAGCAATGACTTGAGCAAGCGAACGTGCGCTGACAGTGTTGACTAGGACAGCTAGGGTTGTGGATTCAATTTGGCTGCTTGCAGTTGTGAGCCGTGACCAAAGGACTTGGAGGGTTCGCATTCCAGACATTTGAGATGAAGGGTTTCTGAGCAGGAGAACTTTCCACATCTGCTCGGTATGCTAGGTATCTGGCCAGAGCCATCAGCTCAGCAAAAGAATGGGATCGAAAACTAACTTGGCATCCAAAAGACACCCAAAGTCAGAGGGGAGCCTGTGAGAGAAGGATGATGCAGCGGATGCGCGCATTTTCCTCTTCATGTGCTCGACCTTGTTGCATATCACAGCTTGTTGCATATCATGTGCTCGACCTTGTTATTTCCTATTTCGGTACAAGAGGTGTCAGCGAGGTTTCTGTGGGAAGCAGACGGGAAGAACTCGAATTACTGTCAGTTTCAGTGACAGTTATCTTCAGGCGTTTCTTTGATGACACAGGTTCCCCTGTTGTCGAGTGCTGTTTGAAACCTGTGGTGCCTTCTGTGCAGAAAGTTTTTGGTACAAGCAAAGCAAGGGAACAAGCGAACGGATCGTGTCTTTGACTTGAAAGCTGCTTGGGGCTGCCAAGGCCCTTGTTTCAACCTAGAACCCTAGAACTGTAGTTGATGGTGGATGGCTTGGGTCTGAATGGATAAAGAAAGATGGATGAACCTACCTGGGCTTTAGAAGCAAACTAATTTCTGCCCAGGTTTCCTGTCAGTTCGGGATTGCAAATTATGTTCATTTTGGACAGGTATTCTGTCTGGCCAGAAAGTGCACAGTTTGCAGTGCAAGCAATGTTTGCAGGGCGAAAAAGTGGTTTGATACCTCAAAACTTTACAATTGCACCCCTTTTCCGAAGCCTGCAGAATCGAAGTGAACAAGCGAACGGATCGTGTCTGATGCTGTTTGCAGGCAAAGTGGTCACAGTTGAAGGTGGGTGACAGCTGTCCGGGGAGAGAATGATCCGGCAGCACTGATCAAGGCAATTGTGATGCGTGCGAGATTGTTATAGCAACTCCTTGATCCAGTCGCCCTGACAGGTGGAGAAATTCAGTGGCTCGACAGGGGTTGGTGACTGTGCTCTTAGCAAAAAGTGCTTCAACCCACTGCCTTCTACATCTTCTACCTGTGCTGCCTTCTACGAGTCGTCGTGTCGCTAAGAGCGGTCCACATCCGCAGGGTCCGCAGGGTCCTGAAACTATCTGAAACTCGTCAGTGCAAAGGTCGTGCCAAAAACTTCTTGTCGCAGCAATTGACGACTCGAACTTTTTAGCCAAACGCTGATGTTGGAAGTGTTGGCGAGAAGGGTTGGAACTGTCATTGGTTGAGCTCCGAGCGTTTGGTGTGACCCTCCCTTATACACTCTATGTCAAGACTCTATGTGGTTTGACAGTGTATGAGAATCCAGTCAGTCCTCTATCTTTTCATGCTTTAAGGGAAGGGTATCATCGCTTCCAGACATGTCCACGAGAAAAGTCATGCAAGCAATGACTTGAGCAAGCGAACAGGTTTTGACAGTGTTGACTAGGACAGCTAGGGTTGTGGATTGAATTTGGCTGCTTGCAGTTGTGAGCCACAAAAGGACTTGGACGGTTCGCATTCCAGACATTTCAGATGAAGGGTTTCTGAGCAGGAGAAATTTTTTACATCTGCTAGGTATGCTAGGTATCTGGCCAGAGCCATCAGCTCAGCAAAAGAATGAGATCAAAAACTAACTTGGCATCCAAAAGACACCCAAAATCAGAGGGGAGCCTGTGAGAGAAGGATGATGCAGCGGGTGCACGCATTTTCCTCTTCATGTGCTCGACCTTGTTGCATATCACAGCTTGTTGCATATCATGTGCTCGACCTTGTTATTTCCTATTTCGGTACAAGAGGTGTCAGCGAGGTTTCTGCGGGAAGCAGACGGGAAGAACTCGAATTACTGTCAGTTTCAGTGACAGTTATCTTCAGGCGTTTCTTTGATGACACAGGTTCCCCTGTTGTCGAGTGCTGTTTGAAACCTGTGGTGCCTTCTGTGCAAAAAGTTTTTGGTACAAGCAAAGCAAGGGAACAAGCGAACGGATCGTGTCTTTGACTTGAAAGCTGCTTGGGGCTGCCACGGCCCTTGTTTCAACCTAGAACCCTAGAACTGTAGTTGATGGTGGATGGCTTGGGTCTGAATGGATAAAGAAAGATGGATGAACCTACCTGGGCTTTAGAAGCAAACTAATTTCTGCCCAGGTTTCCTGTCAGTTCGGGATTGCAAATTATGTTCATTTTGGAAATGCATGCTCGATGCTTTTTGCAAGTTGCGGAGCTCCGAAAAACAACTCCGAACAACAACTTTAAAATGTGTGCACTAGGTTTTCCCGAATGTGAGGAGAGAGGATTTTTTTTTCCAATTTCCATGGCATCAAAGAGTCTGGCTCTGAGAGGACACCTTAAACAACAATGATCCGCACAAACAATGATCATCATTCATGATAATTCAAAATGTCCGACTTTTGCAACTTTCTCGTGGTCGACATAGTAGTGCTTGTTTTAGGGTAAAGATGGTACTTGAAAGCTAACTAGAGATGAAAGCTCGTGCAAAAAAATCTTGTCCGCACACTTGCTCAGAAGCACACCCTAGTTCTGGCGTGGTCACAGTTGAAGGTGGGTGACAGCTGTCCGGGGAGGGAATGATCCGGCAGCACTGATCAAGGCAATTGTGATGCTTGCGATGAAAGGTTGCGATATCAGCTCCTCGATCCAGTCGCCCTGTTGTCAAAAGCCAGAGAAAAGAGTTGGATATGGATGATGTCAGGTAGGAGCACCCTCCTGATAAATCTGATAATCCCCCAGAAACTGTGCCATAAAACACTGCTGACAAAAAAGGTCCCGGACTGTGCCGCAAAGACGGCTACAAAATTGTTGAGAACAATGACATTTTTGAAGCGTGACTCAAGAAACCTGCTGTGGAGAGAGGACTCTGTGGTAGAAGCGGGAAGGGTTGGAACTGTCATTGGTTGAGCTCCGAGCGTTTGGTGTGACCCTCCCTTACACTCTATGTCAAGACTCTATGTGGTTTGACAGTGTATGAGAATCCAGTCCTCTATCTTTTCATGCTTTAAGGGAAGGGTATCATCGCTTCCAGACACGTCCACGAGAAAAGTCATGCAAGCAATGACTTGCGCAAGCGAACAGGTTTTGACAGTGTTGACTAGGACAGCTAGGGTTGTGGATTGAATTTGGCTGCTTGCAGTTGTGAGCCGTGACCGACTTGGACGGTTTGCATTCCAGACATTTGAGATGCGGGGTTTCTGAGCAGGAGAACTTTCCACATCTGCTAGGTATGCTAGGTATCTGGCCAGAGCCATCAGCTCAGCAAAAGAATGAGATCAAAAACTAACTTGGCATGAGAGAAGGATGATGCAGCGGGTGCACGCATTTTCCTCTTCATGTGCTCGACCTTGTTGTTTCCTATTTCGGTACAAGAGGTGTCAGCGAGGTTTCTGTGGGAAGCAGACGGGATGACCCTTGGCTTTGTACCAGTCTACTGCTATACAAGTTGTGAGGATGCAGAGGTGTCAGCGAAAATTTTCTGGGAAGCACACGTGAAGAATTGGAAACACATGCAAAAACCGTCAGTCCCAGTGACAGTTATCTTCAGGCGTTTCTTTGATGGCACAGGTTCCCCTGTTGTCGAGTGCTGTTTGAAACCTGTGGTGCCTTCTGTGCAGAAAGTTTTTGGTACAAGCAAAGCAAGGGAACAAGCGAACGGATCGTGTCTTTGACTTGAAAGCTGCTTGGGGCTGCCAAGGCCCTTGTTTCAACCTAGAACCCTAGAACTGTAGTTGATGGTGGATGGCTTGGGTCTGAATGGATAAAGAAAGATGGATGAACCTACCTGGGCTTTAGAAGCAAACTAATTTCTGCCCAGATTTCCTGTCAGTTCGGGATTGCAAATTATGTTCATTTTGGAAATGCATGCTCGATGCTTTTTGCAAGTTGCGGAGCTCCGAAAAACAACTCCGAACAACAACTTTAAAATGTGTGCACTAGGTTTTCCCGAATGTGAGGAGAGAGGATTTTTTTTTCCAATTTCCATGGCATCAAAGAGTCTGGCTCTGAGAGGACACCTTAAACAACAATGATCCGTACAAACAATGATCATCATTCATGATAATTCAAAATGTCCGACTTTTGCAACTTTCTCGTGGTCGACATAGTAGTGCTTGTTTTAGGGTAAAGATGGTACTTGAAAGCTAACTAGAGATGAAAGCTCGTGCAAAAAAATCTTGTCCACACACTTGCTCAGAAGCACACCCTAGTTCTGGCGTGGTCACAGTTGAAGGTGGGTGACAGCTGTCCGGGGAGAGAATGATCCGGCAGCACTGATCGAGGCAATTGTGATGCGTGCGAGATTGTTATAGCAACTCCTTGATCCAGTCGCCCTGACAGGTGGAGAAATTCAGTGGCTCGACAGGGTTTGCTGACTGTGCTCTTAGCAAAAAGTACTTCAACCCACTGCATTCTACATCTTCTACCTGTGCTGCCTTCTACGAGTCGTCGTGTCGCTAAGAGCGGTCCACATCCGCAGGGTCCGCAGGGTCCTGAAACTATCTGAAACTCGTCAGTGCAAAGGTCGTGCCAAAAACTTCTTGTTGCAGCAATTGACGACTCGAACTTTTTAGCCAAACGCTGATGTTGGAAGTGTTGGCGAGAAGGGTTGGAACTGTCATTGGTTGAGCTCGTTGGTGCAAGTCTTGTGAAGAGGTCAACGGCAACCGTCCCAGGGACTATGTTGATTGACAGTGTATGAGAATCTAGTCCTCTATGGTTTCATGCTTTACTAGGACGGCTAGGGCGGCTAGGAAGCTTTCAACAAATTCAGCGGATCGACACGGGTTTGGTGACTGTGCTTCAACCATCTTCAAAGCGCTGTCTTCTACGTGTGCTGCTGGTAGAGTCGCAGTGGGGCAGTACTCATCGTTTCCAGAGACGTGCATAGGACAAGCGATGCTGGCAATGACTTGAGCAAGCGAACGAGCGCTGACAGTGTTGACTAGGACAGCTAGGGTTGTGGATTCAATTTGGCTGCTTGCAGTTGTGAGCCGTGACCGACTTGGACGGTTTGCATTCCAGACATTTGAGATGAGGGGTTTCTGAGCAGGAGAACTTTCCACATCTGCTAGGTATGCTAGGTATCTGGCCAGAGCCATCAGCTCAGCAAAAGAATGAGATCAAAAACTAACTTGGCATCCAAAAGACACCCAAAATCAGAGGGGAGCCTGTGAGAGAAGGATGATGCAGCGGGTGCACGCATTTTCCTCTTCATGTGCTCGACCTTGTTGCATATCACAGCTTGTTGCATATCATGTGCTCGACCTTGTTATTTCCTATTTCGGTACAAGAGGTGTCAGCGAGGTTTCTGCGGGAAGCAGACGGGAAGAACTCGAATTACTGTCAGTTTCAGTGACAGTTATCTTCAGGCGTTTCTTTGATGGCACAGGTTCCCCTATTGTCGAGTGCTGTTTGAAACCTGTGCTGCCTTCTGTGCAAAAGAATTTTGGTACAAGCAAAGCAAGGGAACAAGCGAACGGATCGTGTCTTTGACTTGAAAGCTGCTTGGGGCTGCCAAGGCCCTTGTTTCAACCTAGAACCCTAGAACTGTAGTTGATGGTGGATGGCTTGGGTCTGAATGGATAAAGAAAGATGGATGAACCTACCTGGGCTTTAGAAGCAAACTAATTTCTGCCCAGGTTTCCTGTCAGTTCGGGATTGCAAATTTCGTTCATTTCGGACAGAAAGTGCAGAGTTTGCAGTGCAAGCAATGTTTGCAGGGCGAAAAAGTAGTTTGATACCTCAAAACTTTACAATTGCACCCCTTTTCCGAAGCCTGCAGAATCGAAGTGAAGAAATGATGCCAGGCTGCACATAGGTCTATATATGTGGTGATTTTGCAGCTTTGCTTGGCGCCCTTGGGGCCCAAAACTATACTGTTTCGATCTTGTCCCAATTCATCCCAAGCTTGTTAAGTAAACAGTAGCTTCAGTAGCTTCCAAGCAGAAGCGTTCAAGTTCTGCACGTTTTTCCCACCTTTTGGCTTGATTCGGCTTCCAAATCAAATCCTCATTCACGAAACATGTTTGGAGAGAATTTCGAAAGATCTCGCACCCCGAGAGAACGCTTCTTGAGAAGGATTGCTGCTTTGAAAACAACTGCGACCCTGAATGGCTGTTGCTCCCGAAGATTGGTACCATGAAAAGCATGAAAAGCATGCCACAGCAGGGACAGCCTCCATGCCAAGTCTGCCAGTGAAGCTGAGTTCTGGGTTCCCCGAAGTCACTTTTTTGATGGCCTCCGTGAAGCGCCGTGACTTTTTGACATGCTCGAATTCCTCGTTGATTTAACCAAGCTGCTGACGAAAAAAAGAGACACCTGCATGGCAACCTCCACCATCCGCACCGAGACGCTAAATCTGATTGTTGCTAGTGGCTAGTGAGAAGGGTTGTCACCACATGTGACAATGAACCTGCCAAACTTTGCGTCTCCATTTGAACATGTTGAAAGAACGCAACAAAATTCTTGTGAGACTGACTCTTGAAAGGGAATGCGTGACGTACGGTTCCGACGCTGTCATGCAATTTTGGAGACAGGTCCATTTGTGCGAAAGGAACAGGAAGGCCATAAAGGGCCAGGAAGGGCCAATGAAGTCCGGCCAGGGCCGTCCGTTGGCTGCCCGATGTTGTCCAAGTTGTCCAAGTTGTCCCCGTTGTCCCCGTTGTGTCCTGGACCAAAGAAAGACACTTCACATACCAGCTCTAAGAGGCTCTGTTAGAGGCTCTGTTAGAGGCTCTAAGCCTTTAAAATCCTGAACAGTCCTGCCATTTTGCCAATAGTTTTTCCATAACGACCTTTATTTGGCAGAAAGGCCTTTCTTGTTTGTGAATTTTCTGGCACCAGTTTGCAGCACCAAACGGCGACTTTTTTGAACGGTGGCATTATCGGACTCCATTGTCATGGCAATTTTTTTCTTCAGAGATATCGCTTTCCAAGAACCACTAAGTCACTAAGATTTCAGATGTTTTGCTCATCAACATAAGTAAGACATTTGTCCTTGAAGTGATGGATTGATGGATGGATGAGAAACGTCATTTGGCGAAGGCAGAAATTTTGTGGGCATTTTTTCAGTGACATTTTTCGATTCCGATTCGCACTTGTGGGCTGGCATTGTGAAGCCCAACAAGGCCCTGTAGGCCCTGTAGGCCCTGTAGGCCCAGGCCAAAGGTCGGCACTCAGGTCGCTCGGATCAGGCACTCAGGTGACCCATGGTGACCCATGGTGACCAGGGCCGCGGGTCATTGAAAGCATCAGCCGTTGAGATTCTAGGACAGGTAGGACAGCTACAAACATGACATTTTTTCACCAACATGTCAAGGTAGATCAAGGTAGATCAAGCATTGTGACACCGGCACTGACACTGAGATGCACGGGACTGGCTCGGAAATGTACCTCTCAAATGCACATCCTGAAACAAACACTTCAGCTCCGGCAGAAAACCACATTGTCTCCTTCAGAACATGGTGGCACTTCGACAGGACATTTTTTGAATTCACTGATGTAAAGAAAATGGCGGAATCTCTAGCTTGCAACGCTGCCAGGATTTCTCTTCAAATGCGTCGCTTGATTGGCAGAATCCAATCTTTTGGTTGCTCGTGAAAGGGCAAGTACTGTGTGTACTGTGTGTACTGGACTCAGGCACATCGTGTTTGGCACATGACCATCATGAATCCGAAGTCAAAGCACTGCCCAATGACTTGGAGCACGGAAGCCCCTCAAGGCTGGGGGAATCTTCTGTCAACGCGCAAGCGCAACGTGTCGCCAACAGCCTACTTTCGAGAAAGCGACCTCACAAGCTGCTCGACTTTGTGCTCTGGCACAACTGCAAACCTTTGCACGACCTGACTGCATCATTGTACTCTTACTCTGACTACTATAGCAACTGGTCTTCTCAGCCAATCATTGGAAGGGGGATGAAACCAGCTGTTGGTTGGCCGTTGGTCTGCCACAAGAAAATCGTCGCCGGAAGATCTGCAGTGCAGTGGGAAGGAACTCGGTGGCAACCTGCATTTGGCTGTCTCACTACTGCAAAGTGTGTAATCCAAAACAACACTTGAACGGTTGCAGAGGCCTCTGCAAGGAAAATTCGCTTCGGATTTGTGAGAAATCTAGCGAAGGCATTCAGGTTGCAACTTGGGACGAGATTCCTTTATTTGCCCACCAATTTAGTGCATCGGAGGTCAAACTCTTGAAGCTGCAGGCCACACCGGAGACGACTTCACTGACTTCACATAGGAACTGAAGCCTCGGTGTCGTTCGCTTTTGGATTCCAAAGATGCGTTCTCAGTGTTCTCAGCCAAACTTCTGCACAATGCTGGGATGTGTCAGCCTTACGACCCGTCGTCGCGGCTTACAGCCTCCCCGCTTGTTAGTCGGGTTCGGGTGGAACTTTTGCTGCTAGTGATGCTAGTGGTCAAGCCGTTGGTGGATATTACAATATAAAATCCATAAAATCCTCTTCCGGTGCGAAAAAAAATGGTGTAGAGAATTAGAATTTCCACACACAGACAAAAAACATTTAGGGCCAATGATGATTAATTATGTAAACAATATGTCAACATATGTCAACCATGTTATCAGTTTCTCGACCAAAGGCGCCTACCGAGGGGCCCCGTCAAGAAGGTGACCCGGTGACGAACACCGACGAAAGTAGTGCCGTTTTCAGTGGGTCTTGCGACACAAGTGTCTAAGTCTAGTGTGAGGCGTGGAAGTGTGTGTGGAATGCACGTATTCTAAGTTTCATGCCCTGAATAGAGTGAACAGTTGTTGCAGCTGAGATTTTTTCTCTGATCGGAAAGAAGTTCACCGTCCTAGCTTGTTTGATTCAAAGCAACACTTGAACGGTTGCAGAGGCCTCTGCAAGGAAAATTCGCTTCGGATTTGTGAGAAATCTAGCGAAGGCATTCAGGTTGCAACTTGGGACGAGATTCCTTTATTTGCCCACCAATTTAGTGCATCGGAGGTCAAACTCTTGAAGCTGCAGGCCACACCGGAGACGACTTCACTGACTTCACATAGGAACTGAAGCCTCGGTGTCGTTCGCTTTTGGATTCCAAAGATGCGTTCTCAGTGTTCTCAGCCAAACTTCTGCACAACGCTGGGATGTGTCAGCCTTACGACCTCGCATCCTGCACCAGCTGCTTTCGCTCAAATTTTGTGTTTCTGCTACCGGTTGAGCTGTTTTGCATGTCAAAGGGGCGACTTTCCCACATGCCCGGCATGCCGTGTACAATACTTATGCTGCCCAATCCTTCGAAAACTACACCAGGTACAGCGCATCTGTTGAAATTTGCCTAAGATTTGCTGTGCGAGTACCTATGAGCCTATGAACATCTGCCCAGGAACAAGTTCTGCCTCCCCGGATTTCGGTATGTATGACACATGTGTTTGACTCCAGGGCGGTTCGAACGCAATCTTGGAACTTTTTGCATCACTCGGCACTCCAAGATGGACATACAAATTGTTTAAATTGCTAATTTCTGGTCGTTTCCAGCGCTCGAACTTGCGAACGGTTGGGTGCAACTGCTCTATCCTGCCATTTTCTTTCAAAGTGAGCCATAGTAGACCCAGTGCGAAACAATATGGGAGTAGAAGTGCTGAAAAACTGATGTGTCTTGCTGCTCTGCCCTGACAGACATTGAATGCTGCAAAATTCAGGGCTAGTTTGAAAGCAGTTCGTACAATCATCAGCTTTGTATCCACGCCACATTTGACATGGCGTTTTCAGATCTCGCGGAAAAGCGCTGATTCGGCAGTGGAATTGGTTCGTGAATTCAGATTTTGGGTATCTTTGGGTCCTTTGGATGTCAGATGATTTCCATTGATTTCCCGTATTTTGAGGCCTCAAAATGTGTCAAATGACCATGTCACTCTTTTGTTGAGTCGGATGTTCCGTGCTGGACCATTGCAACTGGTTTTTTGAGTCCCAAAGAAACCTCCCAAAATTCCACAACTCCCCGAAGCTGCCTCAAGGCTGGTCCGGAAAGCTATCCAAAGCTTTGCGGCAAAACGTACACAGAGATTCTCAGCTTGTATGCAGGCAATTTGATGTTGAGAACACCTTAGTTCAAATGGCTGAACATACAAATCAGGTAAGTATCCTAAAGGCGCCGCATTATTATATTGATTTCCCATAGCTTCCGAAAATTGCTCCCCAAAATTATTCCGCAATACTGACTGGGAAAAAGGTCATTTTCCCCCAATTTTTTTTAATTCACAATAAAAAATTGCAAAAAAATAAATTTTCGGCGTGCACTTGTGATCGCTGGCAGATGCTGGGAGACCACCGATTTTCTCGAGTGGTCGAGATTGCGACAAATGAGGCTACATTTTGGCTCCAGATTTATTCGTTTATCTTGCAGGGTTTTTGGGCATTTGCAAACTGCCTTAGTTCTTCGTTAGCAGAGCTCAGCAGAGGCCGATGTCAATTGGCTGAGGAGAGAGTTGAAGTCTTGACTGATTTACATTGACTCTAATGCAGCAGATTCGTAGCATTGGACTTTTGCATCTTTGTTCGGCTTCGAACAACTTGGTAGACAAGAACAGGATGTCAGTGATGTAACTTGGTACTGCAACCAATGATGTAACGTTGATGTGACTGTATTTCAGGATGTCAGTTGATGTGGATTTTCAGGATGTCAGGGTTTGGCACCAAGTTCGATGGCAGGGATCCGATTTTGGTACCTTTGTAAGTCATGCTTGCTTTGGAAGTCTAGTCTGGTCTCGGTGATGTTGCTCCTGGCAGCAATGATGCCATACTGATGCAAAGGGATGCCATTTCATGGCGATCGAATGGGAAAATTGAGCAAGATGGAAGGTATCAGGCCCCGAATTCGGCAAATGGCATGGAAAACAGGCACGGTGACTTGGTGTAGTCCAAAAAACCTAAATTAAAAGTGGGCAAAAAGGAAACAAAAACATCAAAACACAAGGCATTTTCTATCCTTTTTGATCCTTTCTGCGTCAGGGCATGAATTTGGCACAGCTGACACATGAGTCAATGACCTCCTTGACCGAGGTGCGCCATGGCGGCTTTGGGGCCGTTGCCGGGTTGATTTGAGGTCCCTGGAGCCATAAAAGGTAGCCTGGTTGATTGGTTCATATGGTTCATATGGTTCATATGGTTCATATATAGGGCCTTACCTCATTTCTTGGGGATTATATGGGATTATGATAGGCCATATTCTAGGGAAACATTTGTTTACACCCCTGTGGTTTGGCTGTGTCAACAGCAGTTTGAATCTATCGATTTCGGCGGGTGCACTCCACATATTTGTGAATCGAACCAATGACATGGCTGAAGCCTAGCTGGGGTTTATCTGCACATCTCGTGCTACATGGTTCAAGCCAGTTTTAGCGGCTTCTTTTTTGAGCAACTCCGGCCCACTTTAGACCTTTTGAATTTTTGGTGGCCATGGTGCGTGGAGCAAGGAAAGCTATTGCTGTCGGAGTTGCGGTGGCTGTCGGATGCGGTCTCCAGAAGCACTTGAATTTCGTGCCTGGGCCTCGGCATGCTGCTCCAGTGGCCGCAGCAGCAGCCAGCATGATGATGGCTCCTGCGGCTTTTGCTGATGAGATCGGCGATGCTGCAAAGAAGCTTGGGGATGCTTCCTACTCTTTTGCCAAGGAAGTAGACTGGAACAATGGCATTTTCCTGCAGGCCCCTGGCAAGTTTCAGCCCTTGGAAGCTTTGAAAGCCATTGACAAGATGATCGAAATGGGGGCAGCCGCAGATCCCAAGCTTCTGAAGGACGCAGCAGAAGCACATCACAAGGCCATTGGGAGCATCAGCGGGCCAAATGGTGTGACTTCGCGCGCTGACTGGGATGCGGTGAATGCAGCCATTGGCCGTGTTGTCGCTTCGGTCCCCAAAGCAAAGGTCATGGCCGTTTACGATTCAGTGAAAGCCATCACGGACCCCGGAGTGCCAGCGTACATGAAGTCCTTGGTGAACGGACCCGATGCCGAGAAGGCCTACCAAGGATTCCTGGAATTCAAGGATGTTGTTGAAAAGAACCAGGTGGCCACGGCCAGTGCTCCTGCAGTTGTGCCTTCTGGAGACAAAATTGGTGAAGCTGCAAAAGCCTTGTCCGATGCATCCTACCCTTTCATCAAGGACATTGATTGGCTGTCAGACATTTACTTGAAGCCGCTTCCCGGCAAGACTGCCCCAGAGACGCTGAAAGCCATTGACAAGATGATCGTGATGGGCGCGAAGATGGATGGAAACCTCTTGAAGGCAGCAGCAGAGGCACACCACAAGGCCATTGGCAGCATTGATGCCACTGGTGTGACGTCTGCGGCCGACTACGAAGCTGTGAATGCAGCCATTGGCCGCTTGGTGGCATCCGTGCCGAAGACAACTGTGATGGATGTGTACAATTCCATGGCCGGCGTGGTTGATTCCAGCGTCCCCAACAACCTGTTTTCGAAGGTGAATCCATTGGATGCAGTGGCTGCCGCCAAGGGTTTCTACACCTTCAAAGATGTTGTGGAGGCTTCCCAGCGCTGAAAGTGAAGACCAGCAGCATGAAGTTGCGACATTGCTTCAACATGCTTTAGCAGAACACTTTTTAAATTGTTGTATAGATACAGAATGTTACGGACATCTGTAACAGTTTCTTGACATTTCTTGACCCAGAAGCCTCTCAAGCCATGGGAAAAAAGGAAGATGCACGAAAAATGCTGTCAGGTGTACTTTGACACACTTCGACTGCCGAATCGAAAATGGTGTTTTCATGGTCTTTCGTTTTTGGTCGAGGCCTGTGGAGAGTCTTTTCACATGCTGCAATCCGGTGGTTGAATGAGGCGGGGCTTAAACATGGAGGGGTTTTGATGCCATTACACAATGCCAAGATGTCATCTCTTTCATAAGCAGTTTCTTCCTGTCAACAAAGTACCCTCCTGAAAACTCAGGTTTGGAAAACCCACCTGTAGATGATTTTCCTGGGAAAAGCAGGGTTTTTCCACATCTGTTTGTAACCCAAGGCATCGGCCAAATCGCCCAAATCCGTGAGATGGAGCATGTCAATGCCAGGAGCTCAAAGAGCGACTGCCGAATTTGAACACTGTATAAACATTATAAAACTGTATATCATAAGCATGACATTGAATAAACTGGGATTCAGATGGATTCAGAAATTTATGGCAAGGTCGCAAGAGGTGCTTTTCTCTGTAGCCATGAACTTGTGGTGACAGCCAATTTGTAAGTTTTTTTTCGTGTAAACAGACGCTCTCTATAGTTATACAGTTATGCAGATGTATAGAGATGCTGCAGTTGATTGTGTCAAGATCAAGTCGTACCTCTTCAAATGTCATTGGCTCAAGCCAATTTTAGCGGCTTGTTTTTTGAGCAACTCCGGCCCACTTTAGAACTTTTGAATTTTTGGTGGCCATGGTGCGTGGAGCAAGGAAAGCTATTGCTGTCGGAGTTGCGGTGGCTGTCGCATGCGGTCTCCAGAAGCACTTGAATTTCGTGCCTGGGCCTCGGCATGCTGCTCCAGTGGCCGCAGCAGCAGCCAGCATGATGATGGCTCCTGCGGCTTTTGCTGATGAGATCGGCGATGCTGCAAAGAAGCTTGGAGATGCTTCCTACTCTTTTGCCAAGGAAGTAGACTGGAACAATGGCATTTTCCTGCAGGCCCCTGGCAAGTTTCAGCCCTTGGAAGCTTTGAAAGCCATTGACAAGATGATCGAAATGGGGGCAGCCGCAGATCCCAAGCTTCTGAAGGACGCAGCAGAAGCACATCACAAGGCCATTGGGAGCATCAGCGGGCCAAATGGTGTGACTTCGCGCGCTGACTGGGATGCGGTGAATGCAGCCATTGGCCGTGTTGTCGCTTCGGTCCCCAAAGCAAAGGTCATGGCCGTTTACGATTCAGTAACAGCCATCACGGACCCCGGAGTGCCAGCGTACATGAAGTCCTTGGTGAACGGACCCGATGCCGAGAAGGCCTACCAAGGATTCCTGGAATTCAAGGATGTTGTTGAAAAGAACCAGGTGGCCACGGCCAGTGCTCCTGCAGTTGTGCCTTCTGGAGACAAAATTGGTGAAGCTGCAAAAGCCTTGTCCGATGCATCCTACCCTTTCATCAAGGACATTGATTGGCTGTCAGACATTTACTTGAAGCCGCTTCCCGGCAAGACTGCCCCAGAGACGCTGAAAGCCATTGACAAGATGATCGTGATGGGCGCGAAGATGGATGGAAACCTCTTGAAGGCAGCAGCAGAGGCACACCACAAGGCCATTGGCAGCATTGATGCCACTGGTGTGACGTCTGCGGCCGACTACGAAGCTGTGAATGCAGCCATTGGCCGCTTGGTGGCATCCGTGCCGAAGACAACTGTGATGGATGTGTACAATTCCATGGCCGGCGTGGTTGATTCCAGCGTCCCCAACAACCTGTTTTCGAAGGTGAATCCATTGGATGCAGTGGCTGCCGCCAAGGGTTTCTACACCTTCAAAGATGTTGTGGAGGCTTCCCAGCGCTGAAAGTGAAGACCAGCAGCATGAAGTTGCGACATTGCTTCAACATGCTTTAGCAGAACACTTTTTAAATTGTTGTATAGATACAGAATGTTACGGACATCTGTAACAGTTTCTTGACATTTCTTGACCCAGAAGCCTCTCAAGCCATGGGAAAAAAGGAAGATGCGCGACAAATGCTGTCAGGTGCAATGCCAAAGAAAGGAGCAAAAGTGAACTTGGCAAGTTACTTTGACACACTTCGACTGCCGAATCGAAATGGTGTTTTCATGTTCTTTCGTTTTTTTTGGTCGAGGCCTGTGGAGAGTCTTTTCACATGCTGCAATCCGGTGGTTGAATGAGGCGGGGCTTAAACATGGAGGGGTTTTGATGCCATTACACAATGCCAAGATGTCATCTCTTTCATAAGCAGTTTCTTCCTGTCAACAAAGACCCTCCTGAAAACTCAGGTTTGGAAAACCCACCTGTAGATGATTTTCCTGGGAAAAGCAGTGTTTTTCCACATCTGTTTGTAACCCAAGGCATCGGCCAAATCGCCCAAATCCGTGAGATGGAGCATGTCAATGCCAGGAGCTCAAAGAGCGACTGCCGAATTTGAACACTGTATAAACATTATAAAACTGTATATCATAAGCATGACATTGAATAAACTGGGATTCAGATGGATTCAGAAATTTATGGCAAGGTCGCAAGAGGTGCTTTTCTCTGTAGCCATGAACTTGTGGTGACAGCCAATTTGTAAGTTTTTTTTCGTGTAAACAGACGCTCTCTATAGTTATACAGTTATGCAGATGTATAGAGATGCTGCAGTTGATTGTGTCAAGATCAAGTCGTACCTCTTCAAATGTCATTGGCTCAAGCCAATTTTAGCGGCTTGTTTTTTGAGCAACTCCGGCCCACTTTAGAACTTTTGAATTTTTGGTGGCCATGGTGCGTGGAGCAAGGAAAGCTATTGCTGTCGGAGTTGCGGTGGCTGTCGCATGCGGTCTCCAGAAGCACTTGAATTTCGTGCCTGGGCCTCGGCATGCTGCTCCAGTGGCCGCAGCAGCAGCCAGCATGATGATGGCTCCTGCGGCTTTTGCTGATGAGATCGGCGATGCTGCAAAGAAGCTTGGGGATGCTTCCTACTCTTTTGCCAAGGAAGTGGACTGGAACAATGGCATTTTCCTGCAGGCCCCTGGCAAGTTTCAGCCCTTGGAAGCTTTGAAAGCCATTGACAAGATGATCGAAATGGGGGCAGCCGCAGATCCCAAGCTTCTGAAGGACGCAGCAGAAGCACATCACAAGGCCATTGGGAGCATCAGCGGGCCAAATGGTGTGACTTCGCGCGCTGACTGGGATGCGGTGAATGCAGCCATTGGCCGTGTTGTCGCTTCGGTCCCCAAAGCAAAGGTCATGGCCGTTTACGATTCAGTGAAAGCCATCACGGACCCCGGAGTGCCAGCGTACATGAAGTCCTTGGTGAACGGACCCGATGCCGAGAAGGCCTACCAAGGATTCCTGGAATTCAAGGATGTTGTTGAAAAGAACCAGGTGGCCACGGCCAGTGCTCCTGCAGTTGTGCCTTCTGGAGACAAAATTGGTGAAGCTGCAAAAGCCTTGTCCGATGCATCCTACCCTTTCATCAAGGACATTGATTGGCTGTCAGACATTTACTTGAAGCCGCTTCCCGGCAAGACTGCCCCAGAGACGCTGAAAGCCATTGACAAGATGATCGTGATGGGCGCGAAGATGGATGGAAACCTCTTGAAGGCAGCAGCAGAGGCACACCACAAGGCCATTGGCAGCATTGATGCCACTGGTGTGACGTCTGCGGCCGACTACGAAGCTGTGAATGCAGCCATTGGCCGCTTGGTGGCATCCGTGCCGAAGACAACTGTGATGGATGTGTACAATTCCATGGCCGGCGTGGTTGATTCCAGCGTCCCCAACAACCTGTTTTCGAAGGTGAATCCATTGGATGCAGTGGCTGCCGCCAAGGGTTTCTACACCTTCAAAGATGTTGTGGAGGCTTCCCAGCGCTGAAAGTGAAGACCAGCAGCATGAAGTTGCGACATTGCTTCAACATGCTTTAGCAGAACACTTTTTAAATTGTTGTATAGATACAGAATGTTACGGACATCTGCAACAGTTTCTTGACATTTCTTGACCCAGAAGCCTCTCAAGCCATGGGAAAAAAGGAAGATGCGCGACAAATGCTGTCAGGTGCAATGCCAAAGAAAGGAGCAAAAGTGAACTTGGCAAGTTACTTTGACACACTTCGACTGCCGAATCGAAATGGTGTTTTCATGTTCTTTCGTTTTTTTTGGTCGAGGCCTGTGGAGAGTCTTTTCACATGCTGCAATCCGGTGGTTGAATGAGGCGGGGCTTAAACATGGAGGGGTTTTGATGCCATTACACAATGCCAAGATGTCATCTCTTTCATAAGCAGTTTCTTCCTGTCAACAAAGTACCCTCCTGAAAACTCAGGTTTGGAAAACCCACCTGTAGATGATTTTCCTGGGAAAAGCAGGGTTTTTCCACATCTGTTTGTAACCCAAGGCATCGGCCAAATCGCCCAAATCCGTGAGATGGAGCATGTCAATGCCAGGAGCTCAAAGAGCGACTGCCGAATTTGAACACTGTATAAACATTATAAAACTGTATATCATAAGCATGACATTGAATAAACTGGGATTCAGATGGATTCAGAAATTTATGGCAAGGTCGCAAGAGGTGCTTTTCTCTGTAGCCATGAACTTGTGGTGACAGCCAATTTGTAAGTTTTTTTTCGTGTAAACAGACGCTCTCTATAGTTATACAGTTATGCAGATGTATAGAGATGCTGCAGTTGATTGTGTCAAGATCAAGTCGTACCTCTTCAAATGTCATTGGCTCAAGCCAATTTTAGCGGCTTGTTTTTTGAGCAACTCCGGCCCACTTTAGAACTTTTGAATTTTTGGTGGCCATGGTGCGTGGAGCAAGGAAAGCTATTGCTGTCGGAGTTGCGGTGGCTGTCGCATGCGGTCTCCAGAAGCACTTGAATTTCGTGCCTGGGCCTCGGCATGCTGCTCCAGTGGCCGCAGCAGCAGCCAGCATGATGATGGCTCCTGCGGCTTTTGCTGATGAGATCGGCGATGCTGCAAAGAAGCTTGGGGATGCTTCCTACTCTTTTGCCAAGGAAGTAGACTGGAACAATGGCATTTTCCTGCAGGCCCCTGGCAAGTTTCAGCCCTTGGAAGCTTTGAAAGCCATTGACAAGATGATCGAAATGGGGGCAGCCGCAGATCCCAAGCTTCTGAAGGACGCAGCAGAAGCACATCACAAGGCCATTGGGAGCATCAGCGGGCCAAATGGTGTGACTTCGCGCGCTGACTGGGATGCGGTGAATGCAGCCATTGGCCGTGTTGTCGCTTCGGTCCCCAAAGCAAAGGTCATGGCCGTTTACGATTCAGTAACAGCCATCACGGACCCCGGAGTGCCAGCGTACATGAAGTCCTTGGTGAACGGACCCGATGCCGAGAAGGCCTACCAAGGATTCCTGGAATTCAAGGATGTTGTTGAAAAGAACCAGGTGGCCACGGCCAGTGCTCCTGCAGTTGTGCCTTCTGGAGACAAAATTGGTGAAGCTGCAAAAGCCTTGTCCGATGCATCCTACCCTTTCATCAAGGACATTGATTGGCTGTCAGACATTTACTTGAAGCCGCTTCCCGGCAAGACTGCCCCAGAGACGCTGAAAGCCATTGACAAGATGATCGTGATGGGCGCGAAGATGGATGGAAACCTCTTGAAGGCAGCAGCAGAGGCACACCACAAGGCCATTGGCAGCATTGATGCCACTGGTGTGACGTCTGCGGCCGACTACGAAGCTGTGAATGCAGCCATTGGCCGCTTGGTGGCATCCGTGCCGAAGACAACTGTGATGGATGTGTACAATTCCATGGCCGGCGTGGTTGATTCCAGCGTCCCCAACAACCTGTTTTCGAAGGTGAATCCATTGGATGCAGTGGCTGCCGCCAAGGGTTTCTACACCTTCAAAGATGTTGTGGAGGCTTCCCAGCGCTGAAAGTGAAGACCAGCAGCATGAAGTTGCGACATTGCTTCAACATGCTTTAGCAGAACACTTTTTAAATTGTTGTATAGATACAGAATGTTACGGACATCTGCAACAGTTTCTTGACATTTCTTGACCCAGAAGCCTCTCAAGCCATGGGAAAAAAGGAAGATGCGCGACAAATGCTGTCAGGTGCAATGCCAAAGAAAGGAGCAAAAGTGAACTTGGCAAGTTACTTTGACACACTTCGACTGCCGAATCGAAATGGTGTTTTCATGTTCTTTCGTTTTTTTTGGTCGAGGCCTGTGGAGAGTCTTTTCACATGCTGCAATCCGGTGGTTGAATGAGGCGGGGCTTAAACATGGAGGGGTTTTGATGCCATTACACAATGCCAAGATGTCATCTCTTTCATAAGCAGTTTCTTCCTGTCAACAAAGTACCCTCCTGAAAACTCAGGTTTGGAAAACCCACCTGTAGATGATTTTCCTGGGAAAAGCAGGGTTTTTCCACATCTGTTTGTAACCCAAGGCATCGGCCAAATCGCCCAAATCCGTGAGATGGAGCATGTCAATGCCAGGAGCTCAAAGAGCGACTGCCGAATTTGAACACTGTATAAACATTATAAAACTGTATATCATAAGCATGACATTGAATAAACTGGGATTCAGATGGATTCAGAAATTTATGGCAAGGTCGCAAGAGGTGCTTTTCTCTGTAGCCATGAACTTGTGGTGACAGCCAATTTGTAAGTTTTTTTTTCGTGTAAACAGACGCTCTCTATAGTTATACAGTTATGCAGATATATAGAGATGCTGCAGTTGATTGTGTCAAGATCAAGTCGTACCTCTTCAAATGTCATTGGCTCAAGCCAATTTTAGCGGCTTGTTTTTTGAGCAACTCCGGCCCACTTTAGAACTTTTGAATTTTTGGTGGCCATGGTGCGTGGAGCAAGGAAAGCTATTGCTGTCGGAGTTGCGGTGGCTGTCGCATGCGGTCTCCAGAAGCACTTGAATTTCGTGCCTGGGCCTCGGCATGCTGCTCCAGTGGCCGCAGCAGCAGCCAGCATGATGATGGCTCCTGCGGCTTTTGCTGATGAGATCGGCGATGCTGCAAAGAAGCTTGGGGATGCTTCCTACTCTTTTGCCAAGGAAGTAGACTGGAACAATGGCATTTTCCTGCAGGCCCCTGGCAAGTTTCAGCCCTTGGAAGCTTTGAAAGCCATTGACAAGATGATCGAAATGGGGGCAGCCGCAGATCCCAAGCTTCTGAAGGACGCAGCAGAAGCACATCACAAGGCCATTGGGAGCATCAGCGGGCCAAATGGTGTGACTTCGCGCGCTGACTGGGATGCGGTGAATGCAGCCATTGGCCGTGTTGTCGCTTCGGTCCCCAAAGCAAAGGTCATGGCCGTTTACGATTCAGTAACAGCCATCACGGACCCCGGAGTGCCAGCGTACATGAAGTCCTTGGTGAACGGACCCGATGCCGAGAAGGCCTACCAAGGATTCCTGGAATTCAAGGATGTTGTTGAAAAGAACCAGGTGGCCACGGCCAGTGCTCCTGCAGTTGTGCCTTCTGGAGACAAAATTGGTGAAGCTGCAAAAGCCTTGTCCGATGCATCCTACCCTTTCATCAAGGACATTGATTGGCTGTCAGACATTTACTTGAAGCCGCTTCCCGGCAAGACTGCCCCAGAGACGCTGAAAGCCATTGACAAGATGATCGTGATGGGCGCGAAGATGGATGGAAACCTCTTGAAGGCAGCAGCAGAGGCACACCACAAGGCCATTGGCAGCATTGATGCCACTGGTGTGACGTCTGCGGCCGACTACGAAGCTGTGAATGCAGCCATTGGCCGCTTGGTGGCATCCGTGCCGAAGACAACTGTGATGGATGTGTACAATTCCATGGCCGGCGTGGTTGATTCCAGCGTCCCCAACAACCTGTTTTCGAAGGTGAATCCATTGGATGCAGTGGCTGCCGCCAAGGGTTTCTACACCTTCAAAGATGTTGTGGAGGCTTCCCAGCGCTGAATGTGAAGACCAGCAGCATGAAGTTGCGACATTGCTTCAACATGCTTTAGCAGAACACTTTTTAAATTGTTGTATAGATACAGAATGTTACGGACATCTGCAACAGTTTCTTGACATTTCTTGACCCAGAAGCCTCTCAAGCCATGGGAAAAAAGGAAGATGCGCGACAAATGCTGTCAGGTGCAATGCCAAAGAAAGGAGCAAAAGTGAACTTGGCAAGTTACTTTGACACACTTCGACTGCCGAATCGAAATGGTGTTTTCATGTTCTTTCTTTTTTTTGGTCGAGAGTCTTTTCACATGCTGCAATCCGGTGGTTGAATGAGGCGGGGCTTAAACATGGAGGGGTTTTGATGCCATTACACAATGCCAAGATGTCATCTCTTTCATAAGCAGTTTCTTCCTGTCAACAAAGTACCCTCCTGAAAACTCAGGTTTGGAAAACCCACCTGTAGATGATTTTCCTGGGAAAAGCAGGGTTTTTCCACATCTGTTTGTAACCCAAGGCATCGGCCAAATCGCCCAAATCCGTGAGATGGAGCATGTCAATGCCAGGAGCTCAAAGAGCGACTGCCGAATTTGAACACTGTATAAACATTATAAAACTGTATATCATAAGCATGACATTGAATAAACTGGGATTCAGATGGATTCAGAAATTTATGGCAAGGTCGCAAGAGGTGCTTTTCTCTGTAGCCATGAACTTGTGGTGACAGCCAATTTGTAAGTTTTTTTTTCGTGTAAACAGACGCTCTCTATAGTTATACAGTTATGCAGATATATAGAGATGCTGCAGTTGATTGTGTCAAGATCAAGTCGTACCTCTTCAAATGTCATTGGCTCAAGCCAATTTTAGCGGCTTGTTTTTTGAGCAACTCCGGCCCACTTTAGAACTTTTGAATTTTTGGTGGCCATGGTGCGTGGAGCAAGGAAAGCTATTGCTGTCGGAGTTGCGGTGGCTGTCGCATGCGGTCTCCAGAAGCACTTGAATTTTGTGCCTGGGCCTCGGCATGCTGCTCCAGTGGCCGCAGCAGCAGCCAGCATGATGATGGCTCCTGCGGCTTTTGCTGATGAGATCGGCGATGCTGCAAAGAAGCTTGGGGATGCTTCCTACTCTTTTGCCAAGGAAGTAGACTGGAACAATGGCATTTTCCTGCAGGCCCCTGGCAAGTTTCAGCCCTTGGAAGCTTTGAAAGCCATTGACAAGATGATCGAAATGGGGGCAGCCGCAGATCCCAAGCTTCTGAAGGACGCAGCAGAAGCACATCACAAGGCCATTGGGAGCATCAGCGGGCCAAATGGTGTGACTTCGCGCGCTGACTGGGATGCGGTGAATGCAGCCATTGGCCGTGTTGTCGCTTCGGTCCCCAAAGCAAAGGTCATGGCCGTTTACGATTCAGTAACAGCCATCACGGACCCCGGAGTGCCAGCGTACATGAAGTCCTTGGTGAACGGACCCGATGCCGAGAAGGCCTACCAAGGATTCCTGGAATTCAAGGATGTTGTTGAAAAGAACCAGGTGGCCACGGCCAGTGCTCCTGCAGTTGTGCCTTCTGGAGACAAAATTGGTGAAGCTGCAAAAGCCTTGTCCGATGCATCCTACCCTTTCATCAAGGACATTGATTGGCTGTCAGACATTTACTTGAAGCCGCTTCCCGGCAAGACTGCCCCAGAGACGCTGAAAGCCATTGACAAGATGATCGTTATGGGCGCGAAGATGGATGGAAACCTCTTGAAGGCAGCAGCAGAGGCACACCACAAGGCCATTGGCAGCATTGATGCCACTGGTGTGACGTCTGCGGCCGACTACGAAGCTGTGAATGCAGCCATTGGCCGCTTGGTGGCATCCGTGCCGAAGACAACTGTGATGGATGTGTACAATTCCATGGCCGGCGTGGTTGATTCCAGCGTCCCCAACAACCTGTTTTCGAAGGTGAATCCATTGGATGCAGTGGCTGCCGCCAAGGGTTTCTACACCTTCAAAGATGTTGTGGAGGCTTCCCAGCGCTGAAAGTGAAGACCAGCAGCATGAAGTTGCGACATTGCTTCAACATGCTTTAGCAGAACACTTTTTAAATTGTTGTATAGATACAGAATGTTACGGACATCTGCAACAGTTTCTTGACATTTCTTGACCCAGAAGCCTCTCAAGCCATGGGAAAAAAGGAAGATGCGCGACAAATGCTGTCAGGTGCAATGCCAAAGAAAGGAGCAAAAGTGAACTTGGCAAGTTACTTTGACACACTTCGACTGCCGAATCGAAATGGTGTTTTCATGTTCTTTCGTTTTTTTTGGTCGAGGCCTGTGGAGAGTCTTTTCACATGCTGCAATCCGGTGGTTGAATGAGGCGGGGCTTAAACATGGAGGGGTTTTGATGCCATTACACAATGCCAAGATGTCATCTCTTTCATAAGCAGTTTCTTCCTGTCAACAAAGTACCCTCCTGAAAACTCAGGTTTGGAAAACCCACCTGTAGATGATTTTCCTGGGAAAAGCAGGGTTTTTCCACATCTGTTTGTAACCCAAGGCATCGGCCAAATCGCCCAAATCCGTGAGATGGAGCATGTCAATGCCAGGAGCTCAAAGAGCGACTGCCGAATTTGAACACTGTATAAACATTATAAAACTGTATATCATAAGCATGACATTGAATAAACTGGGGGATTCAGAAATTCATGGCAAGGTCGCAAGAGGTGCTTTTCTCTGTAGCCATGAACTTGTGGTGACAGCCAATTTGTAAGTTTAATAAGTGTAAACAGACACTCTCTCTCTCTATAGTTATACAGTTATACAGATGTATACAGATGCTGCAGTTGATTGTGTCAAGATCAAGTCGTACCTATTCAAATGTCATTGGCTCAAGCCAGTTTTAGCGGCTTCTTTTTTGAGCAACTCCGGCCCACTTTAGACCTTTTGAACTTTTGGTGGCCATGGTCCGTGGAGCAAGGAAAGCTCTTGCTGTCGGAGTTGCGGTGGCTGTCGCATGCGGTCTCCAGAAGCACTTGAATTTTGTGCCTGGGCCTCGACATGCTGCTCCAGTGGCAGCAGCAGCAGCCAGCATGATGATGGCTCCTGCAGCTTTTGCTGATGAGATCGGCGATGCTGCAAAGAAGCTTGGGGATGCTTCCTACTCTTTTGCCAAGGAAGTGGACTGGAACAATGGCATTTTCCTGCAGGCCCCTGGCAAGTTTCAGCCCTTGGAAGCTTTGAAAGCCATTGACAAGATGATCGAAATGGGGGCGGCCGCAGATCCAAAGCTTCTGAAGGATGCAGCAGAAGCACATCACAAGGCCATTGGGAGCATCAGCGGGCCAAATGGTGTGACTTCGCGCGCAGACTGGGATGCTGTGAATGCAGCCATTGGCCGTGTAGTCGCTTCGGTCCCCAAAGCAAAGGTCATGGCCGTTTACGATTCAGTGAAAGCCATCACGGACCCCGGGGTGCCAGCGTACATGAAGTCCTTGGTGAACGGACCCGATGCCGAGAAGGCCTACCAAGGATTCCTGGAATTCAAGGATGTTGTTGAAAAGAACCAGGTGGCCACGGCCAGTGCTCCTGCAGTTGTGCCTTCTGGAGACAAGATTGGTGAAGCTGCAAAAGCCTTGTCCGATGCATCCTACCCTTTCATCAAGGACATTGATTGGCTGTCGGACATTTACCTGAAGCCGCTGCCCGGCAAGACCGCCCCAGAGACGCTGAAAGCCATTGACAAGATGATCGTGATGGGCGCGAAGATGGATGGAAACCTCTTGAAGGCAGCAGCAGAGGCACACCACAAGGCCATTGGCAGCATTGATGCCACTGGTGTGACGTCTGCGGCCGACTACGAAGCTGTGAATGCAGCCATTGGCCACTTGGTGGCATCCGTGCCGAAGACAACTGTGATGGATGTGTACAATTCCATGGCTGGCGTGGTTGATTCCAGCGTCCCCAACAACTTGTTTTCGAAGGTGAACCCATTGGATGCAGTGGCTGCCGCCAAGGGTTTCTACACCTTCAAGGATGTTGTGGAGGCTTCCCAGCGCTGAAAGTGAAGACCATCAGCAGCATGAAGTTGCGACATTGCTTCAACATGCTTTAGCACACTTTTTAAATGTTGTATAGATACATAATGTTACGGACATTTGTAACAGTTTCTTGACATTTCTTGACCCAGAAGCCTCTCAAGCCATGGGAAGAAAAGCAAGATGCGCGACAAACGCTGTCAGATGCAATGCCAAACGATGGAGCAAAAGTGAACTTGGCCAATTGGAGATTACTTTGACATACTTCAACGAAGTGCCGAATTTGCCGAATTTGAACACTGTATAATAACATTGAACAAACATGAACAAACTGGGATTCAGAAATGAGGGCAAGGTTGCAAGAGGTACCTTTCTAGCACTTCTGAAAGACCTGTGGTGACTTACAGCCTATTTGTAAGTGCAATAGTGTAACATAGTGTAGACGCTCTCTGTATAGTTATACAGATGTACACAGATGCTGCAGACTCAGTTGACTTATCATTTTCTTATTAATCTTTGAATGGGCAAAACAAAGCACGAATTATGGAAACATAGTGTACACGCGTTCACAAGAAACAAGCAGCGGCTGCCACATTTCTTCCAGGTTGATACTGGCTTCTCTGTGATTGTTGGCCTTTGCATCGCTTGTTGGTACTTTGACGCTTGGACCCATCGCAGAAATGGGTTGGGCTGAAGCCTGCTGTGGAGATTTTGGACGTCTTGGACTTTCCCTCTGGGGTTTGGAACGTTGCCATGGCAGATGTTTTTTTTTGAGTTTGAAGCCTGGCTCCAGCCTCCATGATGTGTCCATGGTGGCACAAAGTTTCACATCCCAGTCCTAGCTCTGCCAAAATGCTGTTGTTACTCGCGTGGAAGTACCGAACCTTCATCCATTCAAGTGTAAGTGTAAGTGTTGGTGTTGTTGTTGTTGTTGTGGTGGTGGTGGTGGTGGTGGTGGTGGCTGTTGTAGTTCTCGTTCTTGTGATGATAGCGATCTTGTCGCAACCACTGAATCTCTAGATTTCACCAAGTGGCGTTCCCAAGGACTGGTTTTCCGTTCGCAAAACCACTGGCGTGGAGCGGCTCAGCCGTTGGCTTCGAGCGCGTGAGATCGCGGTGGTTGGTAGCTCGGGGGTTCAAAGTTTGTGGAGATCCTCTTGTGTTGAAACTGTGTTGTGCCCGTTGCAACAAGTTCACACTGCAGATTGCAAGCGCTTCATAGTGCTTGACTTTTATGCTCAGGTGTCTTTCATTTGCAGTGTAGGCAGCCTCTTGTCTTCCGCTCAGGTTGTGTTTGAGTTGGACGATGTGATGTGCTGCAGGCTCCGCCTATGGCCATAGTTGCATGCTTTGCATGGTTTCATTTTGCGAAAACTTGACCCTAATTTCTAATGGGGGAATAGAATTTAACCGCAAGAACAACATTCAGCAAGAACAAGTTCTTGCAGAGCACCCACAAATATCTTACCGCCATGTTAATAATCTATATATATATATATCTATAGATATGATAACATATACGTGTATACTATGCACTCCATATATAACCATCTCCAACAACAACATTCAACAGCCTGGCAGGTCACGTGGAGATCGCGGGGTGTCGCTGTTTCAGCTTGAGGACCCACCTGGGATCGGCAGGTGATGATTAAACCCCCATGAACCTGATACATATATGATATACAACATTATATATATATATATACATATATATATATATAATCATATGATATATGTATAATTTAATATATATATATTTATTATACATACATTATACGTATCATTAAATATGTACATGTAAGACACACACACACACACAATATCATTCTTTGCAGCCAGAAAATTGGAAGGAACCATTGGCCCAAGCGCAGGACTACTTCGCTGGCATCAGCCAAGACTTCGCCGAGGTGGCCCCTGCCCTGGCGCGCCGTGGCTACTTTTTGGCGGTGGTCAGGGCCGCCCAGCGGTGCCAGCGGTTGCCCATTGGGGATGGTGCAACCATCCAAATCATCCAAGGCATAAGGAGCTTTTGGAAGTCATGGATGACCTTATTTTATAGTGTTGAAACATGTTGAAAGCCATGGTGACTTGGGGATCCCTCATTTTTGAGAAACCCGCAGAGTACGCAAACGTGACAATTTCAGGGATACCGTCATGAGATCGGTCATGTTGGTGACCATATTGACCATCTTTGGCCAGCATTTTGGGGCAGATGGTGGAGTTTTTTTGCTGAGGTGATTCGTGGTTTTCATCCTGCCAATAGGGAAGAAAAGAGCACAGAACTCGGAGAATGCAGTGAGGCACCAGATGGCCGCTACCTGTTTCCTTGCTGTGAAGTTGTGGTTATCACTGCATTAGTTGGTGATATTGCGAGTTCTTGCAGTGCAGGGTACAGCAAAAGTACCAGATTTCATATGATTTCCATTGATTTCCTTATATTTACAGACTTTTTACAGTGTCCAAGGTAGCCCATCCCGATGGTGGAGAAAAGAGGTCGCAGAGGCCTTGGCAACCTGCATCCTCGGTTTCTCATCGGGCTTCATTACATTTTCTTCAATATCCGACTGGTCGTCAATGCAGTCGGCCTAAAACATTTAATCTCTATACAATCGATAACAATGGATAGCTGCTATAGCTACTAGTCGCACATTTCAATACATTTCATTTTGCTTCACATGAAGGCCAATGCGACAATCCCTTGGGTTCTGTTTGTAATTATTTGATGTTGAACAGCATGCAGGAAGCGAAGGATGAATTTGTGGATGGCCCGGCAACCCACATTATGTGAGGAAAAGTACGTTGCCGGCCTGACGGATTTTTGACGGTTCTGGAAGGTAGAACTGGTTTTCAAGACCTGTGCCTGGACTCGTGAAGCACACTGTCGGGTTTCAACCTGGAAAACATGTTTTGCAACCAGGAGACAACATAGACAACTAGCAACAAGGAGAACGGCATAGAGCTGCAGACATTTTGGCAGCTCAGGCCCCGAGCTGGCGCGAAAGCTGATCGCGCGGCGCTGCCCGGATGCCTTGCCCAGTTTTCAGGCCACCCATGGCCACCCTGGCAGCCCATGGGGAAGGTTCCTTTCCGGAAACCCAAAATAACCTATGGATCCTATGGTTTCCACGATTTTTAAAGTGTCAGGTCTTCCAATTGGGTTGGAGGTTGGGTGTTTTCTATGCTCGTGAGCATAGACCCGCAGGCCATTAGCACCACCCAGGACAGAAAGGCCCACCGGTGTGCGGGGGGATGGGGTTGGTGATGATCCATGGTGACAGCTGGTGACAGCTTTGAAAACTGGTGGCCGTTTTTCACATCCAGGTGGATGGCTCCAGTCTTGAGGACGCCATGCAACAAATTGCCAAAGAGTACCGGGTGCCGGCCTGGAGACTCAATTATTATTGTGGCATATTGTGGCCTCCTGCCTTGCGACGAGAAATGACAACTGAGCTGCTGAATTTGGGCTTTCAGGCCATTGACCTCAAGGTACTGTAAAACCAGTTGGTGTTGTCTTGGACTGAACATCGACCGTTATTGTAGATTATGGAGCTGGGTCCCCAAATTCTGAAGCACGCCCAAGTCAGCAAGCAGATCCATGGGCCGCGGCTCCGGCTTACCTCAGGCGAGGCGGATGGTGCTTTTTACGGTCAGCTGCTTTGCCTCTCCATGGGGTAGTGATAGAGACTTGCGGTGCTTTGAAGTGTCTTGCCACATCTTGCGAATTCTCCTGGTACATGTTTGAAAGAGACCACGGATTGCACTTCGCTTAAACTTACTGTAGATGCACCCAAGACTCACAGGTTTGGAAGGCTTGACAGAGAGCTGAGGGCAGTTCTGAATCAGCCCCCAAGATCTCTGGCCCCTGACGCAAGTCCAGCGTTCTCCTATACCCAGGCCTCTAACGCATTTGAACAAGATGGACAAGATAAGACCTGGACAGGCATTCACGTGCCTAATCCCAAAGAAGGCTCTCCCAGCAGCAACTGACCACAGCCTGTTGGCTCGCAAGTTGCATCAATTAAACGTACGGGTGTGTTTTCTCGAGCCTGGGGCCTTTTGTCTAGAGTCTAGAGATGTCTAGCGTGTTCTTTCATTTTGTTGGATGACATCCGACGAAGCCAACATATCAAAGAGGGAATTCATTCTGTTTGCTGCTTTTTGCGTTTGGGTGCAACTGGAGTACTCCCAGACATTGACCTGCCATGACTCACGGGTCAAGAGCATCAACCTTCTGGGCACAAATCGGAAAACAACCAGTCACATGATTTCGGAGATCTCTTCCGTTTGTTGCAAGGCTTCAGACACGATGATTACCAGCTACCCACAAGTCTTGATGAAGGCAAGGCAGGGAGGTTTCAGAGCAGTCTCCAGTCTGAAGTTTAAGGCTCTTTACCAAATGATTTCCAATATTTTTCTAGGACCAGCGGCGAATTGAGGCTACTTGACGCTGCTTCCAGCTGTGTTGGAACAGGTCCGTGGTCGGGGTGGGAGCGCGTCGGACGTGTGGCCTTTTGAGATCATTGAATGGAATTGGAGTCAAGAATGGATCTTGTCACCAGTGCTTTTTAGACAAGGGCACTTTCATTCCTGGCATCTCTGTTTGGCTCATCCCGTTCAGTGCCTGACATTACCTTGTGGTGTTTGGACCTTGTATGTCAATGTAGCCCGTGAGACTGAGGCGTGGGGTTTTGTCGCCAAGAGACTTTAAGACGGTCCGGCGATGGAAAAGGAGAAGAATGCTCAGAAGTGCTTGGTTCGTTGTCGATTGATTTTTCATTTGGTCATGCTAAGTGTGGGAGGGATCACTGATATAGGCTTGGCCTTTGCTGAAACATCCATGAAATACATTGAAATGCTGTAGACCTATAAGCTTGGCAAACACATGCAGAATTTTGAGAAGTAGAAAATAACCAGCCCAGTTTTTTGGTAGGTCTTCCAATATGAGCAGCACCAAGAACCTCCATGAAGGGATTTAGTATTTCATATTATGAATACTACATCATACTACTCTGTCTATACTTTCTTTCTCTGTGGACTCGCTGATGCAATGCTGCCCTTATGAAGCTTTGGCTCAGACAGTAGAAGCTAAACAGGTGAAGCTGCTGCGCGAGGAACAGGGCAGTTGGTTGCATGAACGGCCACAAGATGCTGCAAGTGCGGTCAACGACTACAAGCCCCGGGTCATGCATACTGTAGCCATAGTAGAAGACGCAGCTGAAGAGACTCTCTCTTTAGAGAATGGCTGTGCGCCATTAAGGATTGTAAGCCCGCGAGAGCAAACCGCAACAAGCCATCAGAAGCCCGTTAGTTGTTGCTATGAGACCCCACCGTTGATCCATGGCAGTGGAGGACTTGGGTTGGTCGTCGGCGCTGATGCGGTCGGATGTGACAGAAGTGTTTTATGTTGTCTTGCGTCTTGTAATATCCTCGGTTGTAGTGATTGTGACGGATACTTTCAACTCTGGCACCGTAGACACAAACAGCAGCAAACAAATGTGGATATCAGGATGCGTCTCCCACCCCTGCGGGGGGTGGACCTGCGGGGAAGCTCTGAAGTCGGAGGGTACGCGAAGGGTCATCAGATTCCAATCCTGACAGCATAGATTCAATGCACACTATAGTCACTATAATAGCTTTTGGATACACCCCAAACAACCATATACGTGAACCACAAACAGCTGCTGTTTGTTCCGTCATTTTCTACAATCACTGGATATACATGCTATACAATCACTGGATACTTTTAATGGATTTGGACAGTTGTTTTCTGCCGCGTGCATGGTTTTTGAGGCCGCAGCTCATTTCCTCAACTTGGAAGGCACCTGTGGGCATTTGTAGACACGAAACATGCGATTCGAAGAAACGAATACTGAAATGATATGGGCGGAGAACATCGAACCAGTGATTCCTGAAGAAGCTAAGCATACGACGAATGGTCAAAATTTCAAGCCCTGGGAGCCACAAATTTTGGTCACGGTCTTGGGCGTCATCCAAAGTTGGAGCATCAGCGAGGGGTTCCCAGCGCCAGGCAGGCAGAGCGGGTGTCTACTTGGAGGCCTGGATGTCTTTAGCAAGGACCAACCTCCAGAGCCTAAAGATCCACAACTGCAGCAGCTGCACCACGATTTTCGTCCATTTTTTCCATTTTGTTTGAGACTTCAACATGCAAATGTCTTCCAAAATCACTGCAGGGTTGGCAAATTGCCTGTGCATGGATGGTTTGGTGCATTCCTATACAATGGTGAATTGAGCTGTTCAAAGTAATTTTGGCGGCTTTTGGCCAACATATTCCTTGGCGCCAGAGACTCTGTTGGTGGTCATTCCACATATTCCACGTTCAAGCCGTTTCAACAGCAGTGGGGCATTCACCAGTTGAAGTATACCAGGTAGATTTTGGGGAATATCAAGGAGATTCAAGGAGAAAATATGAACAAAACCAACATAACATCATATAACATCCATATCGAATTCCAGAAGTCAGAATCAATGCCTGCAGCTGGAGGCAAGTCGACCAGCAAAGAGTGTGGCCCTCGGTGTATTGGGCTGTTCCCGGGTGGGTCCTTCCACAAGCTGGGGAAGTGCGAAGCAGCAGGACCCCCCCAACAGACCTAATTCATCTCCAGATACTTGAAGGTGATGTGAAAAAAACAACACCAAAGGGGACATTTACTAGCCCCTGTTGAACGTTTAGGATCTCAGACCTTGTATTTTGGCGTGGTGAACATTTTGAGCACCATGATTTTTGATGGTAAATACATGCAACTAATATGTATATATATATATATATTATATATATATATCATTATATATCTTATATATATATATATATATTATATATATATATATCATTATATATCTTATATATATATATGTATATACATACATACATTTGTAAGCAGTGCAGGGGTAGAGGCCGTCTCATTTGCTTGGGAGTGTCATGATTCAGAATTCATGGATTGGGAATCCCTCTCAGCCATCCAAAACGAGTATCTATTGGATAGTGATAGTGCTTGCTTGAGATTGGGCGATGAGTCCCTTGCCAAAAATGTGGTTGGGCCAGATGGTTCCATGAAAGTCTTAGCGTTTTGAGGGGGACCGCCAGAACCCGAAAAATCAATTCTAAACCCCCAAAGAGCCGCTCCACCACAATCATTACAAACCACAAGTAGTATAAACCACAATCATTGTAAATTGTAGCATTTGATTTACATCCTTGTCATATTTTATCCAAATTTATTGCACACATGATGCTGTACGTTGAAAACGCACATCACTTTGCCAGATTGAACTAGATTGTGCATTTGAAACAGTGTCTTTCAGTTCTGGACACAGTCACACGCATGACTTTTGTTGGACAACATGCTGCGAACCTTCCACCGTCATTCAGCATGAGCCCTAACACCTTGTTGAAAGCAGCAACTTGAAACCTGACATCTTCCCAGCTGTCCATGAGGAGCGTGCCCTCCTCGCCGGTGGCGGGAAAGAAGTCGGCCTTGAAGAAGACGCGCATTGCCGAGGCCCATGGACAAAGCTGTGGGCTGTGGGTTTTTTTAGATGTATTTTTCTGAGTTGTTCATAGTTTTCCTCCACGATCCTATTCTTTGAAACTATAGATACTATAGCACTTGAATGCACTTGACATCTTGGGAGGTAAAACGTGCGTTTTTCATCAAAACGCAGGTCAGTTCTCATCCCAAAACTCCGTTCCCAAAAGGCAGCTTTCATGTTTTTTCATGCGGCTTTCCAGCAGCTCGGCATGGCTACAGGAAAAACCCAAGTGTAGCGAACGCTTCATGTCGGCGTTTCGGGACCTTGCGCAAGCTGGCCTGGGCCACCTGGGCCACCTGGGCCACCTGGGCCACCCTGGGCCACCTGGTCTCCGCAGATTTGGTGTCTCTATGCGCATCAAAAAAAAGAGATGACTATCATCGTGACATAAATTTCCCATGACATGTTTTTTTTCCGTAGTGACTATAAATAGTGACTATAGATGAATCCAGGTTTTTCGGCACGAATTTTGTGACATTCCATACCTTCAGGAGCTGCTACGAGCGGCCAGTTCTGGGTTCTTTGTGTCCATTCATGATTTTGGTGCAGTGACAAAGAAACCAGTGATGCTGGCGGAATCTGGTGAATGTGAAATCATGCAACATGTCAGGCCCAAAACCCAAACTGATGAATGTAATTAATGCAGTCCATTCAATTTGATTGATACAATATTATAGAATCAATTCTGAGATGACGATTTGATATCAATGGATTGGTTGAAGGGAACATTTACAGAAAAACACATTAAACAACCATATGGACCATATTTGATGGGAAAATCCATGGTTTCCGGTTAAGATTTTCCCTTAAACCAATCCATTTGATGATAAACATATCAACATGTCCAGCAGCCTTGCCGTTGAAGGCAAAGAGCAAACCAGTGACGAACTCCTCGAAGAGTGCGGGCACCCAGTCACGTTGGGGTGGCGGGAGGCCTTCACAGATCGCGATGGGTCAAGCTTGAAGACAAAGGGTACCACAACATATATGTAATGATGATATATATATATATACAATATATATATATATATTTATAAACTAGATGTATATAATTTTATATAACACATTTTTGACATTTTTTGACCACTACAGTCACTACATCCAGTAGGTGTGTGGGATCCATCAGCCCCTCAGGTGTGCCAGACTGGCCGAGCAGCTGGAGCCCTTGGCTCGGGCGCCCAGACCCATTCACCGGTTATTGTTACCATAATGGGGGAATTTTAGCATCAAAACCATCAAAAAATTCACCGGCAAAATATAGGGTATCAATGGGTATCAATGGGTTTGACCCATAGCCAAATCACAGCTATTTTGCTGTGAACCACCGATTCCATGGCTTTTGACAGGTGAAGGAGTTGTGCGAGAAATCCGCAAAAGCTGGGCTGGGCGACGACGCCGAAGCGCGCCGCCGGCGTCTCAGGGAATCCATGAGCTGGAGAAGAAAAAATAATATCAATATCCGTTAATATTATGTATATGTATATATATATATATATACGTATGTATATATATATAATTATACTACGTTCTAAGGGAAAATCGTCCAAGAAAAGTGGAACTTCTGGGTTTCTGGGTTTCCAATTTGAGTTGGGATTGGCTGTTGTTTATTCAAGACACATTAGGACATCGACCCAAAGATTGCCCCGGGCAGTGAAGCGCCTGAGGAAATCTGAGCAAAATCTTGTTCGATGGTCCGGAGAAGGCTGTGGAGCCGGCTGAAAGGGCTACCAACTAAGACACCAGTGGAATCTATAGATTTGTATGCTTTTGTTGTAGCTTGAAGTGACTTTGTTGGAGCAATATTCAACCCAGTATGCACTGGAGTAGGGTTGCCGAATTCTGATAAAACTTGGTTGGGTGCATGGGAACGGACGACCTGCAGGAGAAAGATTCGAGCAAGGCGGATTTGGAACTCAACTTTGCATACGTGAAGACCGTGAAGGGTGAATTGCATGACATGAGCCCACCATATCCCACCATGTGATGCACCTTCTGACATCACTTGTTTTAGAGATTTTAGGGCATGTGCTTCCTGATGGATCCTGAAGGTCCCCAGTTGCCAGGCGCGAAAGGGCACCACCGTGTTGCAGTTGGCGGAGGATAGCTTGAGGCGACCCCAGGGCCCTGGGGGCCGGGGTTGGAGACTTGGAACCTCTGAGATTGCGCCAGGAACACAGTTGAGATTCGTGGCGTTTGAATTCACCAATTGAGAAGCGGTATTATTGCCGTTCAAACATGGTCGAACTGCATTCTCTTTGCACTTACATTGCTTCTCTGCATGTATCCCATATGTAGCAACTGCAGCCTCTTTAGCCAGGTCTTGAATGCGTTAAACATTGCAGTTTACCTCCTTGTTGCTTCTAGCAGGGTCAAGACTAACACGTCTAGTTTCCTTCACCCTTGGATACCTCTTGCGCATTGTGTTTCGTGGTGTGCGATGCTTTGGTTTGGTGGCCAATGTGTCTGTTCACGCAAAAACACTGCATTCCGCAAATTCAAGTCAACAAAGGAACCTTGGAAGTGGATTCCCATTTCCCCAAGAGCTCCGAACAAGACATCATGAATCATGAATGGCATGGCGAATTTCCCAAGACAACATGTGGACCACATGATCTGCCTCGCAGGGAGAAGGACAAGCGGCAGCTTCAGCCACAAAGGACTGCAGTGAGCACAGCTGGCAGTGGGATCATGTGGGATCGATGAACAGGCAACTAGGATCAAATGGGGATGGGTCAAAACCCTGGTGAACATCAAAATAGCTGGTTAATGGATGTTCATCCCCCTAAAAATGGTATGTATAGGTATTGATCCATAGCCAAATAGGGTCAAACAGGATAAACCATGATGAACCGTTGGATGACAGTAATCTGACCGTTTTTCAACGCTCCAGTGGAGTCTCTGCAGGAGCATCGTCTGTCCGCTGGATTTGGATCACGACTATGACGATGATGATCTCGAGGAGTCGCAGGCGAATGATTTTGCTCAGCTGTCCCATCTCGTTCCCCTCCAGACATCGTAGAGATTTGTAGAGGACGTCCCATAGATTCCCATAGTCTCCCTGGGTCAGAAAGATCGGCAGTGTTCACGTATGTTCACGTATGTTCACGTGAAGTTTTGCTTAGGGGCCGATCATGACCAGCAAGTACTCCTACAAGAAGGCGTGGCTTCCACTGCATGTTGCCGATGGCCTTGGCGAAACGAGGGTCCGATTTTGGGGCTGCTGATTCGACAGTCAGATGTCAGGCTGCTCCAGCCAAAGCCGCGGCGGCGCAAAGGGCTCAGCTTGGATGGGTATTCCAGGTGCCAAACTTTGAGGCCAAATGTGCAAGACCTAGAGGTCTTAGATTTTGGAGGTAATTTTTCTGTTCCACTCCTTATACATCTTATATTCATTTATATTCCTTGTGCATCCTTGTGCCGGTCTTGACAAATCGCTTGCAATCGCTTGCCCCACTCCAAGCCGCCTAGCCGGCTGCGAGGACAGAAACGCCATCCGAAGGTGAACAGCATCCCTTGTTTGAGGCACAGAAGGGTCAGTGGTGGCCAGCTACCTGGGAGTGTTGGGAAGGAGGCATGGAACATGGTGAAATTCGCCTCAGGTGGAGTTGCAATCAAGACATCGCAGGAAGAACTCTGCAACTTTAGAACTTGTAGATTTTTGCAGGGATCATCCATGTGACACTGTGGGGACAAGAAAAACACATATATCATATACAATATATATATATATCTATAGATATGATATATTGTATATAATAACTGTGGAAGATGTGCCTGGGCAGTTTTTGCTTTGTCCGCAACCAGGCCATGGTGGAGATGCAGGGGGAAGTGACCTGCTTGTCAGAGGTGGCAGAAGGGGTTGCACAGCGCTGGCGACCAGTGCAAGCCATCTGTGATGAGATTTGAACGTGTGCGAAGCTTGCAAACACCTGTCCAACTTTGAAGGTCTAAAGAGTTGTAAAGAGATGTAAAGCGCTAACATCAGAGAATCATAGAGAATCATCCACCAAGCACAGCTATGTGCTTCAGTGACAGACCCATGGGAATTCCACGTTGGACGCTACATGACGCTACGCTTCTGTGGAGGCACTTGAGGGCCTACCGGAGAGCGTTTTCCAGGCTCCTCTGGATCCAGCGAATTCGATCCCAGCACCACTGTTCTACGTGGGAGACCACAGGGGACGGGACCATCATTGGGACCATTGGAGACGGGGACTACAGAAAAGTTCGAGTTTGCATTGCAAGGGAGTTGCAAGACACCAGTCTAGTCGAATGAATTGGACTCAGACCATGTCAGCTTAAAGATCTTAAAGATTTGACCAGCTTTGAATGTATTGCCAGATGATTGCCAGATGATTGCCAGCATTCACAGCTTCAACAAGAACCTTTGGGATTCCAAAGATATCCAAAGATTTGGTCGCAACTGTGCAACTGAGGCAGTGGGTCGATTGAAGAGCCCTGGAGTCGTAAAGCGACTTGGTGGCAGAGGATCCCCAAACCAGCCGATTTTGGGATCTTGTATTGTATAACTCAGGAAGGCTTCGGTTCGTTTAGGTTCGTTTCGGGTCGTGGAAACCTCAAATAGGGGCGGTTCGGTTCATCAGCAGGCCGGTTCGTTTCGGTTCGCGTGACATGGCGGTTCGGTTCGGTTCGGTTCGTGTGACATGGCGGTTCGGTTCGGTTCGGTTCGTGTTGTGTAGTGTTGCAGGACGAGAGGTCTTTGACAGAATGGGTGTGGATGAATAGCAAATAGTAATGTTATGTTGCAGCAGAGGGATTTGGTTTTTGAATGTTTGAAACTGGTGGTGGGGCCGAGTGTTTGCAGCATCTAAGTAAGCAGTGTCCAAAACCACGGTTTTTTGATGACTAAATGCTTATGCTGTTTCTTGGATTGGGGATAATGATTATCATCATCAACTATTAGAATTCGTACATCTAACCAGTGTACAGTGAAATTGACAGATCCATTGCCAACGGCATTTTCATTTTGCGAAAATCACTTTCAGCTGTCGAAATCCAGTCGTGGCCGGCAGAGGTTCAATCAGCAGCCAAATGCCATTTTCATATGGCGAAAGTCGTTTTCAGGCATCGAAATTGAGGCAGTGCCTGCAAAACCCAAACATTAGCCAAACATCATTTTCATTGTGCGAAAATCAGTTTCGGAGTTGTTTTGGCAAGAAGTGGAAAAAAGTTGTAGTAGCAGTAGTAGTAGTAGCAGGAGTAGTAGTAGTAGTAGCAGGAGTAGTAGTAGTAGTAGTAGTAGTAGCAGTAGCAGTAGCAGTAGCAGTAGCAGTAGCAGTAGCAGTAGCAGTAGCAGTAGCAATATAGTAGTAGAATAGTAGTAAAATAGTAGTAAAGAAGTAATACTAGTTCTAGTAAGACTACGAGTAAGAAAAATAGTAGCCTCTCGTAAGCGGTTCCCCAGCAGGTATGGGTCCCGACCGGGCTTTGCCGAACAGGAACGGGCAGAGAGGCTAGTAATAGAGGTAGCAATATAATATACAACAGTAGGGGCGGTGATAGCAACAGGAAGAGTAATAGTCGCAGCAGTAGTAGTCTAGCCGTACTAGGACGAATACTATTAGATGTTTTCCTTAACTTGATTTTCACTGCCCGAAAACCATTTTCGGAGTTGTTTTGGCAAAAGTTTAAAAAAGTTGTAGTAGTAGTAGTAGTAGCAGCAGTAGCAGTAGCAGTAGCAGTAGCAGTAGCAGCAATATAAGTAGAATTAGTACTAATAGTAGTAAAGAAGTAATACTAGTTCTAGTAAGACTACGAGTAGGAAAAATAGTAGCCTCTCGTAAGCGGTTCCCCAGCAGGTATGGGTCCCGACCGGGCTTCGCAGGACCGGGCAGAGAGGCTAGTAATAGAGGTAGCAATATAATATACAACAGTAGGGGTGGTGATAGCAACAGTAATAGTAATAGTAGCAGCAGTAGTAGTCTAGCCGTACTAGGACAAATACTATGAGATGTTTTCCTTAACTTGATTTTCACTGCGCGAAAATCATTTTCGGAGTTGTGTTGGCAAAAAGTGGAAAATAGTAGTAGTGGTAGTAGTAGTAGTAGTAGCAGTAGCAGTAGCAGTAGCAGTAGCAGTAGCAGTAGCAGCAATATAAGTAGAATTAGTATTAATAGCAGTAAAGAAGTAATACTAGTTCTAGTAAGACTACGAGGAAGAAAAATAGTAGCCTCTCGTAAGCGGTTCCCCAGCAGGTATGGGTCCCGACAGGGCTTCGCCGGACAGGACCGGGCAGAGAGGCTAGTAATAGAGGTAGCAATATAATATACAACAGTAGGGGTGGTGATAGCAACAGTAATAGTAATAGTAGCAGCAGTAGTAGTCTAGCCGTACTAGGACGAATACTATGAGATGTTTTCCTTAACTTGATTTTCACTGCGCGAAAATCATTTTCGGAGTTGTTTTGGCAAAAAGTGGAAAAGAGTAGTAGTAGTAGTAGTAGTAGTAGCAGCAGTAGTAGTAGCAGTAGCAGTAGCAGTAGCAGTAGCAGTAGCAGTAGCAGTAGCAGCAAGATAAGTAGAATTAGTAATAATAGTAGTAAAGAAGTAATACTAGTTCTAGTAAGACTACGAGGAAGAAAAATAGTAGCCTCTCGTAAGCGGTTCCCCAGCAGGTATGGGTCCCGACCGGGCTTTGCCGAACAGGAACGGGCAGAGAGGCTAGTAATAGAGGTAGTAATATAATATACAACAGTAGTGCTGGTGATAGCAACAGTAATAGTAATAGCAACAGTTCTTAGTAGCAGTAGTAGCAGTAGTTTTTCAGTAGTAGCAGTAGTAGCAGTAGTAGCAGCCAGCACTGATCATTTGCAATTCCTGCAGCACTTTGGCAGATTATGTTGCGCAGGAATCCATTCATTACAGTTGATTCCTCTTTCCAATTTGATTTTCAATTCGCGAAAATCATTTTCGGAACCCCCGGAAGCTGACAAAATAACTTTTTTGAGAATGTGGAACCGGTTCGGTTCCATTCGGTTTGCGTAAGAATAATTGGCGGTTCGGTTCGTGCCCATTCGGTTTGCGTAAGAATAATTGGCGGTTCGGTTCGTGCCGGTTCTTAGCCTGCCGGTTCCTGAACGGTTCGGTTCCCGGTTCACGGTTCGTTTCCTAAGCCATACTGATAACTGTACATAATGAATGTATTGATATTTCCCCCAGCGAGGCTAAAAGATTTGTTCGGCATTTGGACACCTGTCTTCTTTCAGCTTCCAAGATTTCGCAGCTGCAGGTTGCTTCTTCAAAACAAAGCCAGCCCTCTGGTGCGCTCTCACACCAAATGGGAGTCCTCTGCCTCAGCTGGGATCGCCATGCTTCGCCAATCCCATGATTTCATCGTGATTGGTGCCGCAGATGCCCTTTCGGTCGAAGTGGTTGCCATTGTTTTGAGATCTTTTGAGTATCAGTATCATAAACTCCTGCTCTTGAAGGGTATCCTGGGTGCCAGCCCGTGTCAGCAGATTTCCAAAGCCTTCGTGGCACTTCGTGGCTCCCAGGATCTTTGAGAAGGGTATGACACCTCTACAAGCCGCGCCTTCCTCAGCATCGCAGCATCACCGATCCCATGGCGAGGAAAGGTCAACGATTTCCCAAGGTTCTGAAGAGCAAAGGCAAAGGGGCCTGGCTTCCCAGACACTTCAGGTCACACAGGTCACACAAGTCAGGTCTGCTCCAAAACTTAAAACATCAACCTATCCAGGAGAGAGAGAGAGAGAGAGAGAACTTGGGACTTCAGAATTCAAAGTATTCAAGTCAAGAACGAATCTCTTTAAAATACCTTTCAAACGCAGGAGTGCCAAAGCAACTTTCTGCAACCTGCAGATGAAGGCTGTGATGCTTTGTGCTCCACCTGCCTTTTGAGGACAATCGTATGGAAGCCATCCGAGATCTCTTGAAGCACTCTGAGGCGCAGCCCCAACCCGCTACAGCTAAAGTTTGACATGGACATTCCAAGTCTCCCAAGGGTCTACTGACTGGAATCTGGGACACTGTTTCAATGTGTTTCACTCCTTATCATTTTGCTCGCTCAAGAACATTGCGATCATTGGGTTCTCCTTCAAGATTTTCAAGTTTCAACTGTCTCTCTGGAGAATTGATGAAACACATCACTTTAGGATTCCAAGCCACTGCGTGCACCTTCCACGTGTGCCCAGGAATCCTCCGGTGAGGAAGTGCTGGGAACTCAATGGGGCAAACCTCAACCATCCACATCCAAAACAACGGGGAAACCAGGACTTTTTACTTTAGAGACAAAACACCAGAGCGGTGGGTTCCATTCAACTTGATGTTGCCTGGTTTGCAAGGGCCAAGAAGATGTCAGAAACTCAGCGCGGTTGGCAAATGGAGGTTCCTTTGACTGGCAGTGCTGTGAAGAGGAACTATGGGAACTATAGTTATGACTGGCTGTGACATGCATGGGAAAAAACACACAAAGTTTGATAGTGACAGTGACATGGTAAATAATGGTACGCAGACTCAAATGACGCGAGTGACAAAGTGGTTCGCAAAGATTGAGTTTTTTTTTTTTTTTAAATAGAATTATGTTTGAAAACAAACAAAGGAACGTTGAGCCTTTACAATCTGCCAAATTCATCCAACATTGGTGTTCCTCTGGTTTTTTTTTACCCATTCCCATGCGCCACAGGTCTGAGACGCGCAAACGAGCGTTGAGTTTCACTGGTCAGTTGCATCTTCCAGCTGGGCCCCAGCTGTGGATTCACAGGGAATCACTCAACAGTTCCTCCAAAAAAATGGAGTTTTCCGTGGTTTGTTCTCAAACTTACAGATACAGTGAGTAATTACATTAATGTAATTAAAACAAACAATGTTGATCCATTTTCAATCATTTTCACCAGGATTTTCCATGAAGTTCATCAAACATTGGGGTTTTCATCCATTTTCATCCATTTTCTGGAAATGTTTGAATTGGGTTTCTCATCCCACTGTTCATTTTCATCCATTTCTTGACCAAGGCGACGAACACTGAACAGCTGGGCATGGGCAGGGGCGGCATGTCTGAGTCGCTGGACATGGTCTCTGAGGATTGCGGCACGTCGGGAGTCCCTTTGAACGCTTTGAAGGGGTCTCTTTGGAAGCTCCTTTGAGGCTCCAGAATGGTGACTGTTGGTTCTTTTATGATAGTTGATGATATTTTGAATGATGTTTGATGTTGATGATGTTGTTTTTCTGCTTGGAATTAGGAAGAGATAGTGATCGGCTCATCTTTCTTAAGTGTGTTGGAAGGACCAACATACCCAGAAGCAGGGTGATTCTGAGTGGTTGCAGCAGTTGTCACAAATTAAACACGCCAGCACTTGCGTGGAAAATTGGACGAGGTTTGTGCAGAAATCCGTCGCCAGAGACTTGTGGACATGAAGCATCAGCACCATTTGACATCATGTTTGAAGTGAAATTGACGTCGATTTTGCTATGGACATATATAAACGCATAAACATCAAAACCCAACTTGAACAGCCAAATCAGCCAATAGATTCAATAGATAAAGGATAATGGATATTGTATTTATATATATATATACAGTTATATACATATATATATATATATATTTATATATATATATATATTTGCACATACACAAAGTCATGCACACATATACATTATCCATGTCATGACAGTTGGTGGTCCCCCAAATTTGTGACTTTCTACCAAGCTCCGCACTGAGGATGCAGCCACCTTCAGTCGCTTACGACGGCGGTTGGAGTCCCAGGAAGATGTTGGATCCGCAGCGAAGGGCACTCTGATTCTGTATGACTCCATCGTATGCAGTGGCAGTTGCCTTCGTTTGTAGTTCGCAGATACCACCAAGAGTACGTATATGTACAACTATTTATGTATGTATGTATATATAATCTATATACATATATATATATATATATGTGCACACACATATTTGTTTGACATCAGTTTCTCTGTAGGCAGTGTGTGCCAAGGTATACATACGTTTGCTCGATGGTGTCTTTCATTCAGACCGGAAGACACACATAGGGATAGAACTTCTTGGTGGGAAGTTCAATCCGATTTGTCGTCTTTCCCAACAGTAAAAAACCGCATGTTTCGGAATGTGGAGGACCGAAACATACAGAAACAAACCGAAAAAACGGTGCGCAGCTTCCGTCGGGATTCAACCAACCCGAAACAGGGCAAGGTTGAAGATTCTTTGTTTGGTTTTTGGGTAACCACATCCGTCACTTTTTTGGGGGTTGAAGTCACGTTATCAATAGCTTAAAAGAGTTTTACCCAAATATGGTTTGTACAGCAGTTTGAAGATCGATTCAACCATCCTTTTCCCTAATATTAAATCCCGGGCGCTGATTATGGGAATGGTAGATAACTATGTATGTGCGTATGAACAAGAATTATGTAGAGATATGCAAACAAGTTGTAAGTCTAGATGCGGCATGGACGCTGAAAAAAATACGTTTGAACGTCTTGACTTGTTGTCTTTGCATTCCCAAGGTCTCCAGAAACCATTTTTTTTTTTATACAGTTGCAGCCACAAACGACATGACAAGTTTTTTTTTCAGCATACAAGAAACACATAGCACATGGCAAAAAACACCGTGTGCAAAACAGCTTTCTTAACAAACGTACAATGAGGGTCATCATCCCTGCAGGGCCCCCAAGGAGGATCCTTGGTGCCCCTGGGGGTGAGGCACAGCGTGGGAGGAGTGCGCAGAGTGACTGGGTGCCCAGTGGCGGAGAAACCAGCGGATGGGTAGACAGTGCTTTTTTTTACATCAATTAACAACAGTTATCTGTTGTTAACAATAGTTCAATAATGTTCAATATAGTTATTTCATGTTATTTCATGTTATTTATACATTCGAACATTTTCCACCTCTCATTCTGAGTGAATGGTGGCCGATGAAACATTGCCACATTCCAAGGAACAGCCTGGCCTGAGTCTCAGTGCCGTCATCTGTCATCCCGAACTGGAAGCATACCATTGACTGATTGGTGATTGTAAATTGCAAACAAACATATGGATCTGAAATGGTGCAAATGGTGATTCAACGAACAGTTGAATAACAAGGTGTATATTCAGCCAATAGTGATGGGGAGAACAATGGAGACATCTTCTGTGTCCATCTCCGCCTGGGATGATGATCCAAATGGCTGATATTTTTTTGGATGGGCTGGATGGGTTCAAACATTTCAAACCATCAACCAGTTGAAAAATCCCTTCTGGTTTACGATGGGTGGCTCTGTCATTTGTTGGGCACGGAGACTTGCAGGCTACAAGGTTCATTGGAATTGCGTGTGTGAAACGCTTTGGTTTTTGACATTGAACTCTTCCCAACGATCAATTCTTTCAACATTACAAATATAATTCTATGTTCTTCATATATCCTTTTTCAATCAGTGTTTCTGAATTTCAACTCCAAATCACAAGAACACACCAACAGTTTTCGGCATCTCAGGGTCGGCGGCCCAGCGTGTGAGCCTCAGTTGATGACTGTGAAACTCCAGGAAGATGAAACCTGTTGAGCAATCTTTGCACGGAAATGTATTACACATGCAACCAAATGTAATCCAAATGTATATTATGAGTATAAGAAATACAAGTACTGTATCTAATATACTGTAATATACTGTGTGTATATATATATATATATGTATTATAATATTATCTATAACCATGATGCCCAGGGACCAACTGATGATTACATTTTCTCCCAGGGTCTACCTATTTGTGTTGATCGAATGGCACCAAAAAAACTACCCAGCCAGCGCCAGCGATGTGGCGTGGCCCAGATGTGCCGATCGCCCATCATCTTCTGCAAACATGTTGAGGGACATCCCAGTCAGGCGACGGCCTGGGATGGCTCATTCCAAAATTGGCTGAGCAGCTCTCCAATATTACCATATACCCTCTGGTTATTCAACATAGCCATGGAAAATGGCCCATTTATAGAAGGTTTACCATGGTTTACCTATCAAAAATGGTGATTTTCCATGGCTATGTTGGGAACAGCTTTTCTTCCGACGTCGGCAGATGTACGAAATGGGAGAGCAGATCGGTTCCGGCACCTTCGGAACGGTGTGGAGAGCAAAGCACTCTCAGCCGGGGACTTAGTTCGCTGAGGGAATGCCGAGGAAATTCACAGTTCCAAGTGCCAAGGACTGGCCAACTTCATGCGGTTGGCTGCTCAGACAAGTGAAACATGTCATGAACTATCGGACTTTGTCATGACAGATGTTGTGATGTCATGACAGATGTCTTGAAGCGTGTGATGAACCATTTCCACTAAGATGTCAACGAACTGCCTTCGCCATACCTTGTCTGTTGATACCTTGTGACAGGTAAAGAGCTGCCCCAAAAAGCTCATCCCCAGCGACGAGTTGTGGGTTGGGTACCCTGGTGAGCCCTGGTGGAAGTCAGTTTTGTGTGAAGTTCCGCATTTCTTTTTTTTTGGGAGGCATTCCTGGTTTTCTCTGGCGAGATTGGAGCATCAGACAGTTTCTGACGCCAAACACATGTGGAAGGGGAAGCTGTGCTGAGGTGGGAAATTGCAGGCCTAAGTACCACAGTCTTCGGTCATTTTAGGGTAGTACTGTAGCACGTAGTAGTATAGATTAGCAAGAAAGATCAAGGCATCCAACTGTTGCCGTGTCCAAACCCTTAACTAGCCAAGCTTGAAATTCGTCACAATTGACGACCTTCACATTTTATTGAGGCCGAGATCGAGATCATGAAACAGCTGGATCACGTTGTCTCCTCAAAGATGTGACAGACCAGCGTTTCACAAACGGAAACGAAACACCCCTTGGCTGAAACATATCTGAAACATATCCCCAGGACAACATTTACAAATTTGGATCATTGCCAGCTTCAACTATTATCACTAGTATTAGAAGTGAACTTACAAAAGCACAGACTAATCATAATCAGAGCTGTTACCTTTCCATTTTGGTCGAGTGCACTTAGTGCACTTGCCCAATGACGCCCAGCCTCACATCATGCGGCTGTACTACACCTTTGAGGATGACCTGTCCGGCTTCCAAGACTGAGGGCCTGGCTGATGAAAACAGGTTCCAAGTGGCACATATTTTTCAGGTGGGTCAGGACCCGTCAGAGGGAAGTCCTGGCACACCTGCTTGTTAGACTCACAGCTACTACTAGTTACTAGTAGACAAAAGGAATGATGCAGATGCACAACAGTATCTATACGTATGTATAATTATGTATATAATATATGTAGATATACACATGTAAAAGTTTATGTATAGTATGTCTATTGCAAGTTTTTTTTTTTTTTAAATTGGAATCCCAGTTTGTTTTACAGCTCGCAGTTGATCATTTTGGCACCAGGTGCATCTTCATTGCTTCGGAGCTCTGCGAGGGCGGCGAGCTCTTCAATGCCATGATTGAGGACAGATGACCCGACCTGCCCCCGGGACCCAGCATGGATGCTGGACCCCAACGACCATAAACAAAAATCATATTGTTGCGTATGAAACCACTTATTTTGTGAATGGAATATCATGGGATATGATTGGATTTGAAAGCGACGGCTTCAATTGGGCTTGTATGAAAGTGATGGATTTAGACAACAACATAGGGATCCTACCATAAATAGGGAGTTAATCAATGATGAATATGGGAATATGTCTGAAAACGGAAAAGAGTAGGGATAATCAACCATTGTATGGGGATTGATTATGATTTATTGAATATATATATATATATATATGTATGTATATATATATATATGTACGTATATACAATATAATATAATGATCGGGTGTGTCTAAACATGTCAATTAAAAATGGGCCATTAAAGATACCAGTATCTATGTTGATGAGGGAAATATTGACCGGTTAGTCCATAATAGGGACATGTATTTACCAACGAACCACAAAAGGGTGGACATTTTAAGGATCTGAAAGCATCCATTTTGGGGCCATTTTGCAGAAGGACACTAGCTCGATTATGCAGAGATGATTGAATCTGATTGGAGTTGCTGGAGTTCCCCTATGGATCGGGATTTTGAACGTTTAGAACGATGATTTTTTGGTATCCCATAATCCCGATTTGCAGGCTGGTACCTTCAACGAACACACTGCTGCCTTGCTCTTCAAGCAGATCATGCCCGGGCCCACAGCAGATTCGAGACCTTTGAGTCCTTGAATCGCCAACGTATGGCATGTGAAGTGCAACCTCTAAAAGTTGTTTTCACATACTCTACATACTCTACATGTGTTTCTGCTTTCCTTTTTCGTGCTATCCAATCTATCCAGACTTTTTGGAATCGAGGAAGATTCTGGCACTTTCTCGAAGAAGTTTCTGTCTCTTTCCCTTGTCTCCTTTGGACCCTTGCCTGCGGAGCGCCTAGGAGTGCTGTTTCCTACATCCACATGAACATGATTTGTCATCGAGACTTGAAGCCCGAAAACTTCCTCATCTCCAAGAAATGTGCGATTCAGGTGAGCCCAGCTCTTTTTCGGATGGGGGATGGCTTTGGGAAGGTGAAACATGGTGAAACATGGTGAAAGTGTCTGCCAGATCTGCCAGGATGGGAAGGTGAAACTCATCGACTTTGGAACTGCGAAGCGCTTCGATCTGGGCCCCTTGACCACCAAGGCCTGGTGACTCCGGATCTCTGACTCTGATGACTCGTCGCTCACAGACAGGTTTGCACGGTCCACTACGTGGCACCGGAGGTGTTGAAGAAGAGTGACATACTCAGTCCGTGTTTGTTGAAAGAGCAAGTCTCCAAAGTCTTTGACCTGTCACACAAAAAGTGTTGTTGCTTTCGGGAATTGGATTGAATATAATAATTCGTTTTTGATTGTTTTGGAATACTCTTTGTTTGATTGTGATGATAATTTTGTTTGATGCGTTTACCGTGCTAACATCTTTTCTTTGCAAGGCATTTCACTTTGCATCAAACAACCTTGAAATAGATTGAAATGCAATACAGTGACTTTAGCACATTTCGAACATTTTTCAGCATTTTTCAACATATTTCATGAAGGAATTGAGATTTCAAGCAGGGTTGGTTGTTAATTAAAAGTCTCAGGGATGGAGCCTTACACAGAGAAAGTGGACGTGTGGTCTGCTGGCGTCGGGAAACCCAGCTTTCGCCCTCAGCTCATGATTTTTTCTCATGCCTTCTGGACAAGTATGGGATGGTATGGTTCATATGGTTCAAAATTGTCAACCCTCAAAATAGATGGTTTAATCGGTTTAGTACACCACAGATCGCACTTTTAGTGGGCCCATGGGTAGCAAAATTTGACCAAGAAGTGTATGATAGTGTATGCAATTTTAGTGATCACTCCGTTTATGTCGACATTAGCCCCAGGTCGTACTCTTTGTCATGTTGGCTGGTGTTCCACCCTTCCATGACGATGATGACTTGGAACTCATGAAGAGGGTGAAGAAAGGGTTCGGAGCCCAGGGGTCACGACGGTTCCAGATGGTTTGAGACACATTCTTCGGTAATCATTGTTCACTGAGATTCAATGCAGTTACAGGCAAACTAGTAACTAGATAAGACAAGACTATCAGAAAACTTATCCAATTTGGACGGTGTGGATCCTCAATGTCCCAGCACTTTCCAAGAATCCGTGAAATGGGTTCGCGCATATTTTAGATATACCGTTTTGCTCTGCTCTGTTTTGCTTGGGCTGTCACTGGGTTGGCAATGCCATCCCTCTACTGAAACCTGGGCTGAAACAAACTTCATTAAACCTGCTTATCTTGCTTTTGATGTCTGGGAATATGGAGTCGCCCATGTCAAGTTCATGCCCACTGCAGTTAGCCAGGAAGCATCAAACACCTGGGTAGCAAGGATAGCAAGGTCCCTGTTCAGCGTGTATCCCCACTGGACCGCAGGAAGTGGTCCTTCACGCCAGAAACAGCTTGGAACAAAGTCTCTGCACTGGGCAAAGAGCCTGAGCCCCGGAATGGGTGACATCATGCTTCACAGTGTCATAGTTCGAATGTGGTTTTCAGACGATGCTGGAACCTCAAGAATTCATGAAATCCAGATTTGTTCCCTGCCCCTTTGGTAGAGTTCCATCATTTGATGCTCACATTTTCAACATTTTCAACGGGGTGCCTGGGGAAAAAATGTAAAAAAAGTTGATTCAGTGAAGTTTTCTAAACTAATATCATAGCAGTATAACAAATCAAAATTTATTCATTACAGTCCAAAAAGCCAGTTTATATATTGTTAATGGCTTCATTTTTCTCAACAATATCAAAACATAATTACCTCATTCAATTTTTAAAAATCATAGCAGTCAAAGCATACTTACCTCATTCAATTTTTCAAAATCATAGCAGTCAAAGCATACTTACCTCAGTCAATTTTTCAAAATCATAGCAGTCAAAGCATACTTACCTCATTCATTTTTTCAAATTCATGGCAGTCAAAAGCATTATGACCTTATTCATTTTACAAAATCCTATCCATCAACCGTTCCTAAATTCCTTTTATGCTTCTCTGTTTTTAAATGTCTTGAATAACATTGTGCCTTCATTGATGAATTACATACATTACAAAAGGCAACTTTATCACGATAGTTTTGTATTTGTTCCTGTTTTTTTTCTATATTTTTCATCTTCTTTATATTTAGTTCTTCGTGTTTCATTCACTTTATCTTTATGTTTGTCATAGTTCTTTCTCTTGTATTCCAAGCATGTCTTACAAGTCTTCAATCCATCTTCAAAATTATCAATTGGTAAATCTTTAACACAGTATCTACAAAATTTATCCATTACATATAAATATGATTATCTTCTTAAATGTCTTTTCCAAGAATTCCTATAACAACCAAAAACAAAAACAAACCAAGCGAAGAACAGCATAAAAAAAACAATAGACAACAATAAACATTATTCCCTACCCTTTAACTACCCTATCTTACAAATCCATAATTATAATAAATAAATATTATTAGAAATATGTTAGTAGTAAATATCTTCAATAATTATCAAGTCAAAATGAAATGCTTGTATTCCTATTATACTATCTTTATCTTGGTCTTCTTCTATGTCGATATTTATTTCGTCATCTGCTTTATTCAATACATCTTCTATATTATCTTCATCTACATATTCATCAAAGTCATGCATGAAGTAAATTTCTCTATAACTAAATTCATTGTCTCCATATTCTTTATCTGGGAGTTTTGCTACTATTTGGACTTCAATATCAAGTTTAACTCTAAAATTTTAAATTATCTTCTACTTCTTCATAAATCAAAGATAGTAATTCTTCTTTTTCTTCTGTTATGATGTTTCCTATACTTTTTAAACCAAATGGCACTCCCTCTCTCACAATACAGTATTCAATTACATATATTTTTTTCTTGGTTTCAAATGTCTTGTTATTTTAGGACCAAATCTTGATATTTTATGTTTGTTCCGTATTCTCTTCAATGCTTCACTATGCTTTATTGTCAAATATTTAGGGTCTCCAATTTTTTAAGGAACGATCTTACGCAACGCATCAACAGGCAAACCCTTCATACAATTCGTCTTATAAAAACTTATATAAATAACTTAGTCTTTCAGTATATATTCCAAGATTAAAATGTAGAATTCTTTGAAAAACTACTTAAAGATAAATTAACTAATTAAAATATATACTATTATGATGAAAAAGGTTATAAACTATTTATTGAGTAATGATTTAGCAGAAATACCAAAACGAGGAAGAAGAGAATTAAAGTCAATAATAATAGATGATAAGAAATTCAGATACAACAAAGACAAACCAATATCTAGTGTCTTAACAAAGAAACTACTGACGGTCAAGAAAACTAATGAATACAGAAGTTATGCTTTAAACAAGGCAAAAGATGCGTTCAGTGAAGGAAGAGTGAGACAAATGATAACCAAACACGCAATCAGAAATAAATTTAGGGTCAGAGATATTCAATCAGCATTTAGAAGATACGCTAATTCAATAGTTTTAGAAAATAAACATTTTCAAGGAGAAAGGGGATTAGAAATGATTGCGCACTAAAAACAAAGACTATCAGATTTTTTAAGAAATAATAGAAGCATGAAACTTAACATAAGAACGGAAGGATTATTTGAAAAACCTCAATTTGATGATGGAGGAAATGAATTAGGAAGTCAGGAACTTGTATATGCCCTACCATTAACCCGCTTCAATATTAGTAATGAGGATGAACTGACGCAAGCATTAGAAGACAGTGTTAAACAAATCTTATTACAAATACAGAATTTAGAAGCATCAGCATCCAATTTAAGATTTAAGAAGATTTTGACAATAACCATTCACTATGACACATATGACCCAACAAGAGCAAGATGTTTCTTATATACCTTTTCTGATTGAAAGGGATTTAAACAATGGTGGCAGTAAAACTTTTTATTTGTGTTGCTACTGCTTTGACCGTTTAATAATCTACATTTATTTTTAACTAATACGTAGTGATAACTATTATCTTCATCATAGATTTTTAGTAAATCAATTTCGTATTTAGCATTTCCATTTTTAGTGCCTCTATGCAATATAATCTCATTATCATTTAAGCAGTCATCGGGTTCAAACACATTTATTGAAACTGATTTATTGTTCTCTTCAAATCTGTCAATGTCCCTATTGCCAGTTGGAAAAAGTACACCATCCCAGTTCAAAATATCATCTTTCAGTTTATTATAGTGGAACATTTCCTCTGGGTGGTGTTTGCTTATTTTGTCATAGACTACGGATTGAATACAATATTTGAAGCATTTTTGGTCTCTGTTCTTTATGTTGATACATGCCTTTTTTAGCTTAATCCATTCAGGTAATTCTATGTAAACTATCGTGATAAAGTTGCCTTTTGCAATGTATGTAATTCATCAATGAAGGCACAATGCTATTCAAGACATTTAAAAACAGAGAAGCATAAAAGGAATTTAGCAACGGTTGATGGATAGGATTTTGTAAAATGAATAAGGTAATAATGCTTTTGACTGCTATGAATTTGAAAAAATGAATGAGGCAAGTATGCTTTGACTGCTATGATTTTGAAAAATTGACTGAGGTAAGTATGCTTTGACTGCTATGATTTTGAAAAATTGAATGAGGTAAGTATGCTTTGACTGCTATGATTTTTAAAATTGAATGAGGTAATTATGTTTTGATATTGTTGAGAAAAATGAAGCCATTAACAATATATAAACTGGCTTTTTGGACTGTCATGTTTTTTTAATGAATAAATTTTGATTTGTTATACTGCTATGATATTAGTTTAGAACACTTCACTGAATCAACGGTTTTTTTTTACATTGTTTTTTTGGGTTTTTTTGGGGTGCCCGGGTGTCACCGGGGTGCCCGCCTGTCGAGGCTGGTGAGCCAGATGTTGACCAAAGAGGTGGACCTGCGACCGCATTCCGCCGAGGTCCTTGCCTCGCCTTGGTTCCGGCAGGAGGCGCCCGGGGGTGTGGTTGGCCCAGACCAGAATCGGGTGATGTAAAGTTATACATATGTTTATACAATTATATATATATACCAGTATATATATGTATAAAGATATCCATATCTTGTCAATGGCAAACTGTCCAGCCTATTCCAACCTTGGGGTGCACAGCGATCGCAGTATCTTGAGTTGATTTTGGGGTTCACTTTATGCACTTTTGGGGTGAAATGATCCCAGAGATCCCCAGATCCATAGCCGGCCATAGCCTGCCGAAGCAGATTTCGAAGGTGATCCCTGCGCACACCAAAGTCGACGTCTGGACCTCGGCGGTCCTGAAAATCTGCCAACCGAGACGGCAGCATGCGGCAGTGCCACGACGTTTTTCAACGTTGCGTGCGGCAGGGCCAAGGAAAAAAAAAGGATTCCAACGAATCATGTTTTTGATGGTTTAAATGGCTTTCAGACAGAAAGAAGAATCCAACTTTCCAATGAGTTTCAGAAACCCATGCAGTCACCTCCAACATCCTTCAACTATATTCCACTTCAGCGACGCTTTCTGAGCTAAGGAACACAACCTAGCACAGATGCGCACCTTTGCAGCTTGGTCGCAGAGCCGGGCACTCCATGGTCTGAAAACAAGAGGTTTGCATTTGGTCGGGATATTCTTGGCCACTATTTTAGTGCCATTATGCGCAAATGACACCACCAATTACTTTAATAAATGACTTATATATATCTATATGAAATCAACATATTGTATGAATCAGCAGCATATTTGATTTTTTTTTTCAGATGCAGCAATACAGCGGACATGTTGTATCTCAGTTTTGGCTCAACAACTCTATCAGTTTCCCAGTTTCCGGCTCGATTTTTCGCCCGAGCAGCTCAGGTAGCCCAGAGTCGCTTGAAAAAGGTGGCCTTGCAGGTCATTGCGCGGCAGGCGGGGTTTCCTGCTGTCTGCGGTGATCTCCGGTGGCCAAGAGTTGGACTAACAGGGGTTAGTGCCCATGTTATCCCATTATATATATATATATATATGGATTTATATGGAATATCCAGTGATGATGTTTTACTGTGTTTTATGATGTTCTATTATGTTCTATATACGTATATATCATATTTATAAAAGACGTTCGATTGTACACCATTGGAATGATTCTCTAAGATACCCATGATAAGGATTCCCATCTTATTAAACATATATTGAAATGTATGGGATACGCTAAAACATAGGATTCCCATCCTATCATATATATATATATATTAACAAATCTATTAACCCACACATTCCCATCATATTAAGCACTTCAGGGGTGACCATAGCCCCGTTCCTCCCACTGTTTGGGAAGCCCGGCAGATCTCGGACGACACCATCGAGAAGCTGCGACAGATCTTCTTGTCGTTGGACGATGACAACTCGGGGACCCTGTCCGTTGGTGAGCCCAAGTTTTTCGGGGGAAGCTCTGCCCAGTGAGGGAACATACAAATTTATGGGATGTTATGGGATGTTGTTGGTGAAGCCACAAAGATGTAGGTCATTGAAGAAACCTCAGAGTTGGGTGAAAAACATGGATTTTATGGATTTTCCCATGGATCTTTTACCATGGATTTTTTTCCGATTTTCCAACAGCCAAATGTGGATGGTTTCCACACGACTCCTCTAGGTGGAAGAGATCGACGAGGCCTTGGAGCGGCTGGAAGTAGAGGAACCCATTCGGGTGGAGATGCGGCCAGGGCCCCTGAAGTTCCCTGAAGCTGTGACATCGACATCGAAACCGTTTGAGTTGATTTTCAGATATTTTATCTGGTTGGTGGTTTGGAACATTTTTTTTCTCCATATAATATATTGGGAAGGTCATCATCCCAACTGACTTTCATACTTTTCAAAGGGGTAGGTATACCACCAACCAGTTATGATATTTTGAGATACTTGGACTTACACCAGCATTGATGTGTGCAAGTAGATACCCGTTTCCTCGGGCGCTCAGGCGATTGATGCACGAGATTGATGTGGATGGCAGTGGGACCGTAAATTATACAGAGCTCCAGTCTTAGCTTGGCACAAAGGGTCAGGTGATCATTTCGTTAGGTTTGACATGATATGACATGATATGACATGATGATGATGGGGTTGTGCTTCACATTTTTGACACAGCGGCAGATGGTTTTACTTCACGTGAGGTTTATTGCAGCCAATATCTCGAAGAAACAGTACCTCCAGGAGCAGGTGTGCTCGCTCCTCAGTTCTGAATTGTTTATGCACTGCAACTGGTGGATCCGATCCGATCTGCAAAATTTGGTCCGCAGCACCTTTTTGGGCCGAAAAGGATCAGTGCCCGAAGCGCGAGCGCGAAACTGTGCCATGAAAGTCTTGGTGAGTTCCATGTCATGGTCTGGAGAAGTGGAATTGGAGGACCTTCACCAAAAAGTCATGCTCATTTCGTCGTAGAAGGCTGCTACGTGCAAAAACTGACCTTTGAGACTGTACCTTGAGATGCCTTTTTTTGACAGAAAAGTGCTATCGTCAGGGTCCATTATGAAGTACGTCGCCAGTTTTATCGATTTTATAGTGATTTTCCCTGGTTTGTTAGATGTTCGTCCGTTCCACGTGGCTGGACTGGGTTAGGGAAGCTGGAAATGGTGAAAGGGAAGTTGTCCGACCTCTTAGGGTGTCCTGCCGTTCAGCTGACTCTGTTGATAGGCGGGGTGTCCAACTTTGGGACTGTGCATATATTTGTGTGCAGACATGTGCAGACAACATCCCACTGCACTTACATTTGTATACATTTGTCAGGTCAGCAAACAGTAAAGATAACTTAGGCTACACAGGTGTGACAGGACTAGTCACGCACACAAAAAGTGGACAGTTGCATGATGCTTCGTCCAAAGTCGTGTTCTGGAAACGAAATGGTTTTGCTTCCCTTCACGCCGCCTTTTTTATACACCAAAAACATGCATCCATCCCCGGCTTGTTAGAGATTCTCAGAGAAAATTGACAACTCTTTGGAGGTTTCTGGTCCCAACTCTGACCCACCAGATGTTCCATGGCAGGTACTACCCCCTGGTCCGATGACAAGCTGCTGCGGGAAGTCTTCAGTGGCTCTGATGGTCAGATGCCGACCCTCTCTGTGATCAAGTCAGAAGGCTGGGTGCCCTTACGAATGCAGGCCTTAAAGGCAAAGGTGGCAACTTGGATGCAGAAACAAATGGAGGAATACGGGGGTTTGGAGTTAATGGTGTTGTTGCTAGAAAGCTACAGATTGAATCTGTATTGGCTATGATTGGCTTGTACTGGTTTTTGTCTGAATTTCGAGACCTATAGGATTCAAAGCTTTGCATAGCTTTGCTGCCAGCCCACAACTCCTCAAAGTTGAAACTATTTATTGTTTAGAAGCAGGAAGCGAATAATCGACTACATAGCATGAACATCAGTAAAATTCATTCGAACCGTGAATTTCATTACAGAGATATCATGAGTATCATGAGATATCCATGGTTTTTCTATGTTTTTCTTTGCACATCATCGCTCTCTCAGGAGAAGCGTGGCAAGGTCCAAAGCGACCCGGCAGAAGGTGGGCTCTCCGCTGATGCCGCGCTGCCGGAGGGGCTGGAATTCCCCAGTGCCTTGCGGTTGCTGCTGCAGCACGGGGCGAAATGGACCTTTGGGGCGGAAGGGATTCCACCCCTTTGTCTATACGCAGCCACCAGGGAGGTGGGCAATGACATCTTTGGAGATGAGGAGAGCCTCATGGTGGTGAACTCATGCACAATTTCATACAATTTCGCTGTCAGTGCAACTGTCAGTCTGCCAGTCACTCCTTGTGAAACGGGCGCCTGCCTGAGGAGTGCAAAGCGGATTGGATGGAGGAACATGGGGAAGATAGCTGTGCTGGCGATGACTGGATTTGCATTGGGGAGTCCTCAGAGTTCGCTACTTGCTTGTGCAAGCAAAGGTATTCTTTGTCGCTCTAAAGTGTTGGTTTATACTTATTTCTTATTTAATGTATTTCTGTATTTCATGAAAGTTGGAGATAGTTCCTTTATGTTCCTTTGTTTTCAGCTTCTAGTTTCGGAGCTGTGATGTGATAGTTTATGCAGACATATCAATGACAAGCCACCCTGCAAGTATTCTTAACTTGTTAACGAGTCCAGTGCAAATTATCCTTGTACTAGTAGATGTTTGTAGGACTTGAGGTCTGCCCAAATAGGTGCATCGCAAATATTCCTGATCATCGAGTTTGGAGTCAGTCTTCCTGTTTGGTAATCAGAAGAAATTGACAAGGATGACCGGTTGAGTGCGTTTGAGTGTCTTTGTGCAGATAGATGTACCATGATGTACCCTCCAGCAAAGCGACGACCACTTCCTCACCATATCCTCATTGTTTTTGGCATATTGAACCATATGGGTCACGTAATGGTCACATGAATTTCGGACGATTTACGTTTGTGATATGATAGGGAAAAAGGGGAACACACTATAGATACTTATGGAATCTTATAGGTGCCTGTAGTTACATGTATTTTAGGGACTTCCAACTATTGCACAAGCCCACATGGATTCTTGTGAAGCCCAGGATTACTTCTTTGTCAATCTGCGGAAAACTTCACCAAACTTTGGTATGGTGAAGCACATCGTGAACAACTGTGATGAGGACCCCGACGTGACTTAGATTTCACGCAAGCTTTGTTTCGTTTCACCGTTTCACCACAGAACTTCTGGTCCTTTCTTTTGGTGAAACGAATCATGGGGCGTAGCCGCGGCTACGACGTACCGGGGCAGTTGCTGGTTCCTCAGGAGACGGGATTCTCAGAGGCGCCCTTTGATCGCTTCTTGGACATTGTGGAGAGCTTTGCAGAGCACCAGGCGGAGATGATGAATTCATGCAATATATACTGCACATATCATAATAGTTGATTAATAGTAACAATAATAATAATAACAATAATAATAATATTATATATATATATAATATGTATGGATAATTATGGAGAAAAACACAGTAGATGATGGGCGTAGATAATGGTAGATGATGATAAATGACAATAAATGATACATGACGATACATGGGATATGCTGAAGGGATTTCTTGGGTTCATCACCATTGATTTGCTATTATTTTGACATGCTGGTTGCTGCAGCACCCACTGAGTTTCTCTTGCTCCGTGGACATAAATGGGACCTATAAAAAAATGACTGGAGTCCGACTCGAGAAATCAGTTGCTCCAGGCCGTGGATGAGGATGATTGTGAACCATTGCACTCCTTTCAGTTCAGAGCTCTCCAGGCCAAGAAGAAAAAAAGACTTGATGTGGCAAGTGTGGCTCGGGCGCAACCTCACATTGATTAGACATGAATTGACAGCCTCAACGGCGCGAGGACAAAATGGTGCTGGCCTTCGGGAGCGCAATTTTTACCAACAAGAAGGATCCTGAAAATACATGAAAATACAAATTCCGTTTATTTTTTGGAATGATGCACGGGCTGTGCACTTGCAACAAAAAGTTGAACAAGGCTGCAATTCAGATTTAAGAAACTAAATCAACATGAGCCAACCCTGGATGGTCCGGCTTAGAAAAGAAAAAACACTGCCAGCACATGTTATTCTCATGATGATGCTTAGATCCTCGGTGGATGTGCGGATATCAGAGGGTCTGTCGCCCAACGACATTGCAGAGAGTTGGTCAGGGGCATGATTTTGCTGTATAACAAGGGATGCCTGATTGCCGTATATTACCGTAGATGAGATGTAGCATAGACTTCCGTGGTTGAAGTCTAGGAACCTCATGTTGGTATTTTGTTTCTACGGCTTACCCCCAAAAAACACAATAGTGGACGCCATCAAGACGATTGTTGTGTGATCCGACCATCTAGGTGTGGGGAGGAACCAGACGATCACTAACATTGAAATAGGCGGACTTTGGACCGGTATCTTACTGTACTATACTGTACCATTCAATCAGCTCTATTTACAACATACAACAAATGCACGGATGATCTAAACTTCAGGACTGGCAGAAGTTTGGACAAAGTTTCGAGATTAATTGAAGACAACGCACACAAAACCCGAAAGGTTCAGCTGTCACAAAAGTTACTTTCAACATCTTTCAACAGCGAATAACAGGTGTTCACACATCCATTATATATCATTATATAGGTATGGATCAATACCTATACATACCATTTTTAGGGGGATGAACATCCATTTACCAGCTATTTTGATGTTCACCAGGGGGATAGGGTTTTGACCCATCCCCATATATCATTTATATAATATCCATGAACTCTAGGTGTTTCCATGCTGCGTGTCTCCTCATTTGGAGCCTGCCATGCTGCGAATCCAGTCGGCGTTCTCCGGCGCTGACGTGGCCCGCATCGCGGCAGAGGAGTTCCGGGACCTGGTCGGCGTCGACACGGGGACGGAGTCGTTGCCCCGTGGCTGCCGGATCCGACGACTCAAGCAGCATCTGCAGAGACATGTGGGAAAAGCCCGATTTCAACAGCAGCTCTTGTTGCAGGGTGAGATCTTGAAAGATGATGAGGAAGTGCAGCCGCCAGTGACTTTACAGCTGGCCCTGTTGCCTCTCTCTGAAGGGAAAGAGTTGTTGGAAGCTGCAAGACGAGAGGCGACTGTGTTTGTGCATGTTTGTGCCAACATTGGAAATCTCCCAAATCTCCCAAGCTCGTCAGATTCATCTTTCCACATTTTTGTTGATGCCTTTCTGAATAGACTATAGCCATGGAGAGTGTTTCAATGTGGCAAGGGGAAGGTATCAAAGAATGTGCCAGTGCAGTTGGAAGCGTTTATGAAATGCCACGGCCACATCGCCTGATTCACTCTTCAAACGGTTTGATCATTTCGCCAGGACATCGAATTGCTGGAGACCTTGCTCTTGCAACCTCAAGATCCAAATGCAGTGGGTGAAGCTTTGATGCAAAGTTGTGACTCTTTGGGTGCTGTAAAATGAATTGGACTCGGAGTGATATTGGGTTGGGCCTTTGATTTTGCATTAGTCCCGGAATGTGATGACAGGAACATTTACAGGACACACCTAAAATATCCTACAATGAGTGGTAAAAAGTAAAACCATGATTCCCTGCAGAGTCTGCAGATTTTCCCTTAAACCAATCCATTGAATTCAAGTTTAGGGTCTTGCTCACTATTGCGACACCATCCCCGTCACTGAGGACGCTGGAGAAACGGCGCTGCATTGGGTTGTGGAGCGGGGTGCCGCAAAGTGTTGCGGCTTGCTGATCGAAGCCGGAAGTCTCGTGGACCAGCTGAGTCTACCCCGATTTTTTGGTGGGGTAGCTCCTCTACACATGGCTTGCGACTTGTCCATAACACATCATAACACCAGACTTTGTGACTTTGTCCACAACACTTACAACTTATATATATATATACCAGGTATCTAACACCAGACTTTGCTGAACTTTTTCATGACCTTTTCCCTTCAAACCAATGAGAACTGCGGGTTGGCCCATTCTCGACCACCAAAACCTGAGGCCAACGTGGACACCTGGAAATCCTGCGAATGCTCCTGGCAGCCAGAGCAGACCCAGACCAGGCATCATGTGATGGTGGCAGGCCGCAACTGAGTCAGCAATCAGTAATGTTTCTATATGTTTCTATGAAGCGACCATTGTGAAGCATTAGCTCTCCGAGCTGATTCTTCAAGGGTCCCTATATTTTCCCGTGTTTTTGGGTGTGAAACATCATTTCTTGGCGTTGAAGACTGGTTGTATGGTATTACCCCTTCAAACGTGTATGCTTGGAGAGGAAGTGTACGGAAAATCTCAGGTTGAGCATCGCCTCAAGCCGCGGTCACTTGGAGGTGGTTCGATTGCTGCTGGATGCAGGTGCGAAACTGGAGCATTCGGGCTCTCATAGCAGTGGACATCCACTGCTGCTGGCGGCACAGCGAGGAAATTTGGAAGTCCTGAGAATGTTGATAGCAGCAGGACCTTGTTGAGATGTCCGTCTTACATGGGATCCTTCGTATCCTCAGGTCACCAATTCCTACCCACATATCTCACCTATCCTCAGGTCAAAATGGGCCAGGGAAAATTCGTCATAATTCGATAGTATTCCAACATTCAGCTGACAAACTGCAACACATCCTGGGGGTTCCATGATCACAGGAGCTGACGTCAACAGGGCAACGAACTTGGGCTACACTCCGTTGCTGGTGGCGACTCAACGAGGTCGGGAGCTGCACTTTGTTGCAACTGTGGTGACACTTTGCACCATAAATATCCATAAATGATCATAAATGATCATGGAATACCATGACACTTTGTGCATCTCTGTGCCCAAAGTTGTTGAGCATCACTTAGAAACCCACTTGTGTCAGATTGTGCTCACCCTGCAGGCCACTGCGAAGCGGTGCGTGTGCTGATCGAAGCAGCAGCCGATGTGAATCGCCGCACCCTGGCGGGCTCCTCTCCTCTGTACCAGGCCTGTCGCGATGGCACTCGGCACATCGCCCAGCTGTTGCTGACAGCGAAGGCGAGCATCCACAACACTTGGGACACCAGTCCCTTCATCGCTGCCTGTGTTGAAGGTCACCTGGACCTGGTGAAGCTCCTGCTGCGGCACTGCGACCAAGGCCACGATGGGCAGCTGGGTGCCCTGGCTCCTGCGGTGGCGACCCTGGAGGACCCTCAGCTGGTGGAGCAGGTGCTGCGGATGATGCGGAAGCGCAGGGAAGCGGATGACGAGGAGCTGGTGACTAGAGCCACTACCAGACTAAAATGTAGTTTCAGGAGGACTGGATGAAGACCCACTGAAGGCTGAAACGGATTCAAAGTGGATTCAAAAGTAGATCCAAACAGATTAAAAAGGAGAGTTAGACTTTGCTGGAAGGAATCAGTACTTTTGTGCTGATCAGAGGGAGTCGGAGCAGTGCTCCATGTCGGCGTTTGTAGATGGAGCAGCACCAGCGACACCAGAAACGTTTTGAAGCTGAGGGTCCTCTTGCAGAGGTGGCAGTTGCATGAAACACAGATGATCAAATTGCCAAAGGCGCACAATGTAAAGCTGGCAGCAGTGAAGAGCAATTCAGGATGGCCAATGGCTTGCCGTGCTTCTTGGACCTTAAATGGAATCTGATCTGGTTGGCGTATGTCGGCGTGACGAAAAGGATCGCGATCATTTAAGTTGCACATCGTCAAATGATCATGGACGGTGGAGGATGTGGTCCTCCCGTGAAGATATATACCACATTTTACTACGGCGGTTAGTTCTGATTCAATGACATTGAATTGCTGGCATTATATCTGCTGAGTCCTTGTCTGGCTGCACTTAGTGGAGGAAAGAGGCGGAAAGAGGGACAGACATGGTTCAACTGAGGCAAAGCCGCATTTCACATCTTCGATGTGAATGGTCAGATGCCAAGAGACCTGACGGCTTTAGCCGCAAACAACTTCAACCATATCTAAAATCTGGATTCCAACTTTCATATCTAAACAGGTCTGCACTTCACGCTGAGCATTTCACCAGGTCCAAAGTGCATGTAGAATCGCTGTGCATCCAAGGGGATGGATTCATTTGCAAAGACGACCTGGTGCCAGCTGGGTTGAACATGTTGAAAGATGGCATGGGAGTAGCAACAAAGGATCACAACAACAATCAGCTGTTGCTGGACTATGCTGGACTCAGGGAAGTTTCTTCTTGGTGATACACATTGACAAATCATTGACAACATTTCGAGGATTGAATCTTTGTGGCATGTTGCTTCGAAACTGTAGTGTGACATCATCTTGGAATTGAGACACAGTGAAAACAGGCGAGGTTAAAACCATCCTGAAAGAATCGATTCCCCATTTCCAGGGGGGTTCCAATTGGAAAAAAACACACATCATCTGAATCAAATCCAGATATTCACTATTAATCACTATTTAAAAAACAATCAATCACTATTAATCACTATTGATGACTAGCAAAATCCCCTTGCTGTTGTTGATCCCCAAATCATATCCCCACAATATCTGATGGATAGGTAAACCACAAGGTTGACCATTGTTATCATAATTTGGTTTATAAAGTTATTTAATTGCCAAGTTGACCAAGCTATTCTGATCCCCCCAGAAACCCAAAAAAGGTTGAGATGATTATTTTATAGCAATTATAAACCACAAGGTTGATCATATATCCCACCATTGCGTCAACCAAACTATTTGCATCAACTTAGCTATCAGTTTTATCAGTTTTATCATGTTTTATCGTACCATTGAATCCGATGAATTTATTGGTTAAATCTCATAACCATGTTCCTTTCCTCGGTGCTCACTCGTAAACACTATGAAAATCATTGTTAATGGCAATGGGATCTAAAAACACAGTGCAACACGTTGCACCAGACCAGTTCAACACATTCTAAGCATTCCTGAATACAATGTGACTTTCGATGACTTTTGCCAGTCAGTGTCTCGGTTAAGTGGTAGCATCAGCTTACCTTCGAAGTGGTTAATGATGGTTAATGCGGCCAGGCTACTCTGTTGAAGAGTGGTCATGAACAGGACGGATTCGCAGGTTGGAATGCTCTGTACGATTCCGTCTAAAGGTGGTTACATCCCCACGAAATGGGAGAACAGTGACGCCACATTGACTAACATCAATGATAGTATAATAACATATAATAACCATACACAGTCACACGCACACATCTTCTTTGAATATTTTAAAGCTGATCTAATTCGTGGGTACGTGGCTTAAACAGCAAGCAACAGACAGATGGCATTTTTCAATCACCTTCGGATCGTTGGTGCGGTGATGAGCGGTGATATTTTTCGAGGCATCAGTGTGGAAGAGATCGGCGAGATCATGAAGGAGGTGTCGTTGATCGATCGGATTACCTCAAAATGTTGGGAGAACTAGAAATCACAAGGGAGATCAACAGATGATCAACAGATGATCAACAGATGATCATCGAACTTCGGGGGTAGCCTATTCTCAAACAAAGCCATAAAGGTTTGGTAAAGTTTGGTACTGTACCTGAATGTACCTGAACATATTCCACTGGGTTTGAGAAGCTCATGTTCCCCATCGAAATGGTTTGAGAAGTCTAGGGGTAATTTCTGCATTTTCGAAGAGATGCATATCAAGAGGAAGAAAGACGGGATGTAAGCGACATATGGAGATCTTGATGGCATTTCATGGCTTATCTTTTTTTGGAGAACAGGATAGAATGGGGTGCTTGGTGAGTGTCGTTTCACCATGTTTCACCCTGGTGGCCTCCCTGGTGGCCTCCCCAAAAATGTTGCCACCATAGACCCATAGCATGAATCAAGGGGATACACGATAATATTGATGGGTCTTAGCCACAAGGAAATGATTGATTTTTTTCATCAAGCGGCAGTGGTTTCAGATATTTGGATTTGAATGTTCCTAATATGTTCCATCCCAAAGTGTGAGGATACCACTTTGATATAATGTCAACCCTGGATTAATAAACCATAATAAACCCCTAGGCTGTTTAATTGGGGGGGATACGATTTATACCATTTATATTTATGTATCATATTGTGACTATTTGGATGGTACCCCCACAATTAATAAACCATGGTTTTTTATGGGTCGAATGGTTGAACCCCCGCCTCCAACGTGGCCTTGATCCACCGTTGAGTCCGTTCGGCAGGTGGACCAAAACGGTGATGGCAACATGTCCTTCGAGGAGTGCCGCGCTCAGTTGCCGGGTGAGGTCCCAGTCCCAGCTGTATCCAGCTGTGACTGGTAAGTCTGCTTGTGAAAAACTACTACAGTAATATAGTATTTTTATATAGAATATAAGATTATATAAGTAGATATATGTATACACAATATTATACAATCTCAGTCCCAAACTGGAAATGCAATTGCATGAAACCTTGGAACATTCACACCTAAGACTGTGGTCTTTTTTTTAGGCATTTGGGTATTTGTTAATCCCGGCGCACTGGAGGTTTATGGCGTTGATGGCAGACCGCAAAGAAGCTCCAAAGGAGTTGGTCCAACAAAGTTCGGTGTTGGGCCTGTGGTGCTAAGTCAGATGAGTCATATTTGATCAGAAGGTGTGTAATGATATTTCAACTATTTATCCCTAATTGATATTATATATATATATCAATATATATATATACATATTACATATATTATGTATATATATATAATAATAATAGTAATAGTAATAGTAATAGTAATAATAATAATAACAATAATAATGATAATAATAATAATTGTTAATTAATAATTAATAGTAATACCACATATGATATGTGTAATATTTGATGCAGAGGGTTTTGCACCACTCCCCCCTTAAGATTTCCGCAACACTCCCGAAAGGGCCTGTGGTACTTTGGGCATGAGGAGCAGGAAGCTGCTGCAGGGAGTTGAAGGCCTGGCTAGCGAATCTGGCACTGCCGCTTGGTTATTTTCCCTAGTGACATCAGTATGAAGAGTGGACCGCAAATGGGAGTCCGAGAATTTCTCTAATCCGGAAAGGATATTGTTAGTTTAAACTTTGAACCTTACATGGCCTTACTATAAATACGTATATATATATATAATTATATATATATACATACATATCTTATATATTAACTACATTTAACTACAGGCTTGTAATATTAAACTTGGTTCCTCCAGCGGGTTCTGCCTCCAAGTGATGTGGTGCCTCTTGGTGGACTGCCTGACAGATGTGATTTCAAACTCTGTGCCACCTCCACTAGCAGATGTATAATATATACCACTATATATATATGATATATATATATGATATATATATATATAGATAGATAGATAGATAGATAGATAGATAATGATATGAATTAAGACAGAGTCACACATAGTTGTTACATAGATATTTCCGTGTTAGATGTCAGTCCCATCTCTTTCTCTGCTTCGAAGCCCGAATCAGTGCTTCCTTTTTGTAAAGAAAAGGTGGCCTCGCTTCCCCCGCTCTGAGCACCTGCTGGCATCGCGAAGTGCGCCAGGATCCACAGGGTATCTAGAGACCTCTATGCATATCTCAACATACCACATATTCTATACATACTACTTACATGTATGTCAATGTGTTATTTTGAACGCATGTACATATTACGTAATACTTGAACATATGTAATTATTCATGATGCCACGATATATCTACATGCATAAGTACCAATATAGATGCATAGACACATACTATCATATAGTTTCATGTCGCACATGTATCACTACATTAGCTAACATAACATAGCATAACAGTTAGGCATCACATAACATAACACAACACAACATAACAATACATAACATGCATGCATGGATGCATACATGCGCACACACACACACACGCAGGCAGACAGAGGGACGGACGGACGGACGGACGGACAGACTTACATACATACAGGTTACATACAGGTTCACGGATACCACATTGGTGCATGCATGTAGATATAGATAGAGATGTAGCAAGCTGTTGTGAAGAGGGGAGAGAGAGAGAGAGATTCACCCCAAGCAAAGCACACATGGAGGTCTCACATTTATGGTTTGGAAGATCACTTCAGGATTGGACATAGCCCCGCAGATGCAAAATCAAGAGAACCATTTTGATGTTGAGAGATTCTAAACACTGAGAAGTAAATAGAATCTGCTTTATGCCGCAATCAACGAACCACTGGCAATTCCTTTTTGGGAGGAATGTCCTATATCGGGTGAAGAACTCTGTGCAGTAATTCACAACACGCGTAACTGTGAGCAATTCACAACCATAGGAAACCGATGGAAACCGGCTACTTTTCAACAGTCTCTCTGTTTGAGCATTTCACTGAACATTTCACTCTTTCTGGCAACACTTTTTCTGGCAACTATAGACTACATTGGTTCAAGGATATAACTTTTGGATATGTTCGACACAATTGTATACAATTGTGATATATTGCACAATATATTGTGATTCTTGGTCATTTTGCATCCCCTTGGACTTTCCCTTGGCTGCCTCGCTGCGCCGGCACTTTATTATCGCATCCCTGGGACTCTGCCCTCCCTGAGGGAGGGGCTGCCGGGTCCCAGCGGGTTCGAGGCCGTCGTGTTCTCCACCGGAGACTCTTTAGTGGCTATGTGATGTCGACGTTGGAACTTGAGAGATCCAACATTTAAGCACATTCCAAGAGGGGTTTCATGTCCTGGAATCTATGAAGATGGGTCCGATGCCTCTACTGGATGCTGAAATATCAAGTCCAGTTTCTTTTGCTTTTCCAGCCCCAAAATGCGGAATAATATCATATAATATCAGTGTCACAAGACTCTGATGACTGGGTCCCCATCCATTGAACATTAGGCATAAGTATTCTCTTGGCCGTATACATCACAAACACCGCCTCGCATCAAAGGGAGACACGTTTGGCCACCTGCTGCCGAACATGGCTCCATTTTCCAACTTGGACCCATCGAGGGCAAGTTTGTTGGGGCAAGCTTTCCGACCTCAGGGCCTCAGGGCTAAAATGTGATAAGATAACTATCAGATAGTTCAAGACCTGCTGTGAGGGCATTGAAATGTAAGTATCACCATACCAACCCCTAGCGGGAGGGGACACCTGCTTGGTGCTATAGGTCTGAGCCTTCAGAGTTCAGATAGTTGTAGATGTGCATTGACTAATCAGATATGATCAGAGAGCGCAAGCTGAGTTGCCCTGTCGCTATGCTGCACGGTTATGCTGAACCCCGAAGTTCCTGGCTTGATGATAATGTACAATGTGTACCTCCAGCCAAAGCCCATCCAAAGCCCTTGCAATCCTTTGGTTTCAATAGCCCATGTCGGTGGCTTTGCCCAGGTCTTAGCAGTTGCAGAAATGCACTGCAGAAATGTCACATTATGAAATCATCGAAATTGACCCAGCTTTCAAACAGCGCTGGCCCAGCTTGCGCGTCTCTCTCAGGCTCTGGATTTGATGAAAGCTTTTTTGTATCCATCCGTGATCCATTTCTCTTCCCACCCATTCGTAGTTTGAGAGCAGCAATGCTTTGCTGTACTTGAAAACTGCACCGGAATGGACGGCAGAATCTTGGCTCATGGTTTGGACGCCAGCTGATTGCACCATGAATAACTAAACTCCAGGTGCATTTGATTAAGGGTGACATCCAGGTACATGAAACGTTGAGCCAGGCACCTGCTACGGGTAGACTCACAGACCATGCCTCTCGATTTTTGAGCAACCACGAGGGCTGTGCAGAAATTAAAGAGAAACATAAGGTACCTACAAAAAAGTCGGTTGGTGTATGTTGGTGTAAACTTTCCGGAATGTTTCTGGATGTCAAATCAAATCAGACCGGGTGATGGGATGGCTTTGATTGACGATCCTTTCTATCAAACCATATTGTCCTTAGTCAAACGAGAATTTTCGTGATCATTTCATGCTGGTAGCTGAGCATCATGTAGAGCACACGAAGGCGCGCACACAAACTCTTGATGTTGCTTGAAGCGCCCAATGTCACATGATGTCGTGTCAAGTTTCCGCTCAGAATCTTAGCAAAAACGACATGCCGATTTAGCAGGTGGCAGCATGGACTCAGCGAATGTGCTCGGCAATTTTCTGAAGGCAGGAACACGGTCACGGTGCAACAAAAGCAAATGAATGACAGCATGTGGAACAAACGTACTTTCCCACTCGTGGAGTTGTGATCAATATTCGCTTCAGTGTGAAGACATATCATATTGTCATATCATAGTCATATCATAGTCATATAATCATATAGTATCATAACATGTTTTGATTTATGAGAGAAACATGTTGACTGGCAATAATAACATGCCATAGCCATCCATGGTGCCATACCTTTCTGGGCCGCTGTACCCTAGAGGCTGCCCGGCCAGAATGGACTGCCACGCAGCTGGCTGCAGTGGAAGAGAAATTGGAAAAGGTTTGGAGCCCCCAAGGGTGCTGCTTTTCCATGGCTTTTCCAATGTTATTTGCTTTGGATATGTTTAGATATGTTTAGATCATTAGAACTTGTGACTTTTTTAATGTGTAAGATTCGGAGAACATATTTCGGTGCCCAAAATTCGATGGACGATACGATACGTGTTCCAAAAACACCTTTCTGCGTTCGCAGCCACCGAACCTTTTTTTGGTGGAGGTTGGCATCCGAGACGTGTTGGAGCTAATCCAGTCCCTTCGAGGCCTTTTTTTTGCCTTTCATGAGCAAAAAAGGGCGCTGAAAAAAGTTTTTTTTTTTTTTTTAACAGGGCTGTCATAACAAGCCCCAAAGCACCAAGCTGTGCAAGGCAGTGCAAGGTTGCATACGGATTTTGCGGAAACATCGTGTAGGCTTTGTGCTTTGAGCAGCTCAATTGGCCCAATGAGTAGACGTTATCGCAAGGCAGATCGGAGCAGAGACTCAACAACCGGCTGAAGGCGACACAGTGGTGTGGTGGATGTAGAGGTCTCCAGCGACCAAATTGTGGGGCAAAATATACATACTCAGTAAGGTAGAGACATAATATGGCCTTTGGAATGCCCAATGGAGAATTTCAACTTGTTCGAGCGGCGGAAGCATGGAAACAGTTTGCAAGGACACGTCTGAGGACACTTCTGCTAGCCAAAGGTTGCGGCCCCAAACCAGATCCATACCATTTTCAAACAAACTTGAAAGGTTCTGATATAAACATACAAAATCAACAACTATCATAGATCATAATAGAATATACCGTGAAATACCCACACACATCAAAGACACATGTATTAGACATGTATAACTTATTTGATATAGTAATGTTATTTTGATGTCAGAACTCAACTCGCACTCATGGAGGCCGTGGGAGAGAAATGCTTCACCTCTGAAACCCTGACAGCACTCCGGCGCCGTGTATGGAAACTCAGCCGGGGCAGTTCTCGAGCAACCAACATGTCGGATTTTTAAATATCTTCACCAAAAGTTCGGATGTTGCAACCACCATGCCAACCAGGACTTGGGGTCGATATTTTGAAGATGTTTGATGACCATTTATAGTCTTAATATGTCTTAATAGTCCATCCATCCAACATAAATGGGATATCTTTATGTTCTTGATGACCATTTATGTTTATACTTTACAATCCATCCAAAAAAACTTGGGATGAAAACACGGCTCACAGTCTGACAGTGCTTGTCAGGTGAGAGAGGAGCCGGCCCTGCGTCGCGCCGCCGAACAGCGGGCGGCCAACGCCAGGTGGGGGGAGAAAGATGTGGGGTTTTTAAGCAACGAAAGATGAGGGACACCGGGACAACCAAGAAAAATCTTAATGCCCAATGGATGTAATATGATGTATTTTTTTTAAAATGGGGACGCCAGCAGTGTCTTCATGACATGCTATGACATCACTATCTCATTACTCTCATATTACCTCCTCCTCCCCCTGCTCTTTATCCTTGTTGTACCCGCCCTGCTGGCTTTGATACCCTCAGCCGCCTTAGCCTCAAGTTGGGATACCATGGGGTGGCTCCAACTGAATATAAACCCAAGATTTTGTTGTGTGTTTGTCCTTAAACATGACACATGGTGGATCATTACTCCAAGCTAGGGCCATTTTGGAGGATGATCAACCATCCTTTTTGTGGTACACTATTTTTCAGACAACGTTGAACCATTGAACCACCGATCAGGCTTGCAGCCGCCTCGTATCCTGTTCATGATCAGGTGCCCTTGTCGGGTATGGCATTGGGACATAGTCCCGAAATTGGACCCTTGAAGGGTCAGGTAAGGATGAGAAAAATATGGCTGGTTTTGGAGCTCACCCTTGAACTGTGCCTGCATCGAAACTGAGAAGAGGCTTGGATTGACTCGGCTGAGGTTTGCATTGCACACATCGACACATGTCATAGTCATCCCATGTTTCAGTTTTTTTGAATGCGACCGTATCAACCAAACATAGGCCCTGCCATGAGTCGGGGGTTAAAAGACAATTCTTTCCTCAAAAGATTGGTGATTCTCAGGCCTATTAAACTTATATATATATATAAACTTATATATATATTATTATTATATATATATACATAGTTGGATTGATAGTATATTGATAGTAAATCCATGCAAATGCCGCAGTTTTCACACATAATTACTGACATACTCCCAGACTGTCCTATATTTATCATCGGTTGAATTCAAATCATGGTTAAATCCCAATTTCTGATGCTTGAATTCCCATTTCTGATGGTTAAATCCTCGAAAACTTTGATGGTTTCATGTCAAATCCACATTTTCAAGATTTTCAAGATTTTCGATTGCCAAATCACTCGTTTTCTCCATGTTTTCTCCATGTTTTGAGCGGCTGAAGTTCTCTCTTTGCAGGACTCCGGCGACTCCTCCGGGGCGGAGCTGCTGGCGGCTCCCAAGTGGAACCCGGCCGCGGGGGCCAGGCGTATCAAGTTCAAGTAAAAGAGCAGAACCAGAAACAAGAATAGAACCAAGAGGTAAAGCAGGGCGACCAAAGATGTTTAAAGAGAAGGAACTGAAAGAAAGAATGTCGATAAAAGAGATGGAAGCAGTCCAGAAGAAGAGCCTAAAATGAGAAAGAAGAGAAACAAAAAGAAAACAGAGTTTGAAATAGGAGGAGCGGATGCAGATGATGAAATTGATGAACCTAAAGAAAATAGAAAAAAACATTACAAAAACCGGTGGGAACATCTACAATAGGGGTTCAAAGGTTAAGAGAAGAGTTCGTAAATGCTAAAAACAAAGATATGATTACAAAAGAACAGTATGAACAGTTTGATAGTGCTTATAAGACTTGGTTTGCTTCAAAAGGTACAATAAGTAGTAAGAAGAAACAAATGCTGAAACAAATGAGGGAGGTTTATAAACTGCACCTGTGGCAGAAGTTTAAGGATGCTTACAAAGCACAATAATGTGTCTTAATTTACTTATAGAGATAATCTTATATAAATCATAGTAATGAGTGTCAAAGGCAGAGAGATTGATGAAAACGGGTATGTAATCATTGAGCCTCTAATACAAATAGACATTGATAAGAAAACGGACTTGAACAAATACAACAGATACTACCACAGGGAATACTATAAGAAATTCTTGAGTGTCAAGGTTGAATGCCCCCTTTGTGGGTGTAGCATTACAATAGAAAAGTTCAAGAGACACCAGCAATCCAGCAAGTGTCATAAGATGAGAGCAAGTTATAATAATGAAGACAGCGCGGAAAAATCAGAATAAACAAGGTAAAAACATAAAGCGTCTTAAACTACTTAAACGGATGTTATTATAATATAATATAGATATATTATAATGCCATCAAAAAATATAAAGAGAAATGTAGAAGTGTTGAAGGGTCTAACCAGAGGTGCTAAAGAAGATGTTAAATACAGAGTGGATAAGGTGGTAGAGTTTTATGAAGACAGGAATATTTCACAAAGAGAAACCACACAGAAACTGATTAACCGCCTGATGAGCGACAACAAAAGAACAGCAACTTTTGCTAAAAAACATATTGACAAAAAAATTGAACAGATTGAAGGCAGAGCGCCATTAAATGAAATAATGACAACTAACAGAGACAAGAAAGACTATGTTGTAAGATTTCAGTTGTATGGCGACCACGATGTAGCAAAAGGCAGCGTGGCTTTCAAGGACAACCAAGGCAGGAGACACAGCCTGTTGAACATACCACAACCCATTCAATTTAACCTGAAAAATGTAAGGGATGAAGATAAACTGGATGAGACACTGGTAGGGAAATATGTTGTAGTAGATTTGCTTGATAGGTGGGTGGCAAGTTTGAAATATAGATTAAAGTTGAAGAAAGGCAACCCTAACAAAATCACAAGAAAACAATTTGATAAACTAAACAATAGGGAAGAATGGAGCAAAGAAACAGGTATTGATGAAACACCGCTGAAAAGAAGACGCAAAAAAAGATGGAGGTAAAGAGTTTGATATAATACATAGAACTGAATTGTTTGATAGATTATTTAAGAGATTAGTTGAAAAACACCCAGACCTGAAAAATAATTCAAACCTTAAAGACTACACAACTGCCATCAAGATTTTGGACATCAGTGATGTAACAAACACAGGAGGAAGTGGGGGCGAAACAAAAAAGAAACTGAAGGATGGGAATGAGGTTGGAATGTATCACTACACCATCAATACCGAAATGGATGTTGCAAGTGATAATTTGGTTGATGCCATCAAGAATAGGAGACATACTGATGGTGAATGCTGGATTAACACACTGATAGACCATTATGAAGAGACACTGATGAATACTAAAAGGTGGGAAAGCAAAAGAAATTTTAAAACTAATGAATTTAAGTGAAGAAGAGTTTAAAGAGAATGGGGCATCAGTTAAAGATATGGAACTGGTGTTTGAAGAATTTAAATAAACAGTCAGATTGTAAAACTGTATTGGTCAAAAGATTTATACCTATGACCCTTTGAATAAGAACAAAAACATAACCGTATTGTTTGGACTGATTAAGGGCAACCACATTTACACAATGAATGACAACATCAAGAGCATAGCGCAGAGGGATTTAGAGGAAGATATGAAACTAAATGCTTCTACTTACTTTCATTTAAATAGCAAGGAGAAGCCTGTTAAGTATGATTTTTTCAATGGCATTGATGACATAATGGGTATAGTTAAAGAGAATGAAGATGAAGAAGAGGAAATTAATTTAGTTAGTGGCAAAAACTTGAATACCATTTTTTGTGAGTTCAAGAGGGCAAAGTATGAGCCTAAAGTAATGATGGGAGCAGGTGGCAATATAGCATCACTCAAGGTAAAGTTTAATGGGTTGATTTTGAACATCAGAAGTCAAAGTTTGATAGATTGCGCAGTGGATACTTGTATTGATAGTAGAGATGCTGATATGTTTAATAAAGTAAATGAGGCATTTTTCAATTTCAATAAGGGTATGTTCAATCCTAATCATAAGTCATATTATCATAGTGATGACTTGAACATATTTTCAGTGGCACATAGCATAGCACCCAGTGGATATTTTGAAAGCTTCATTGAAGGAAAAAATACTCACATTGAATTAGATAGGAGGAAAACCTACACTAAATCTACAATGGATGTGTTTGAAGTGCATGTCTTTTCGGAATTTGATATTTGGAGAAAGTATGATTATTCAAAGAATGATTTTAACAAGATAAATGCTTTAACCTTATATCTTGTTAAAAGCAAACGGATAAATCTATTTTTAAGTAGGACTTATAACTTGATTTACGGTAAGTTTTTGAAAAAATATACTGAACATGTTGAAATTATCTATTACAAAATTCCATCTAATACATACAAAGTTAATTACAAACAACTGATTTTCATGAACTGTGGGAATTAAAACTGGATGAGGATGAGGACGCCTCGCCAGAGGCTCGCGAGGCTCTTATCAACATTGGCTTATTAGAAAAGCAAACTCACACTGCTAAAAAATCAGTTGTGTTTTCAAAACTGGTTCATGCCTTTTATTATCAGGAAAAATACGGTGGTGATATAAGTATCATTACTGAAACTAAATGGGATGGTGAAGTGAATGATAATGATGATGATTGTTTGCTTGAATTTGATGATAAAGGTAATGTCATTGAACCTATGATTAATGAGAAAGATATTCCCGTTTTTGTTGATGAATGTAAGCATTATGTTTTAAACATTTCCGATACAAAAACTTTGATGAATGGATATAGGTTTATCAAAGAACTGATTTTACAACATCATAATTTTGATATGAATGAGGCTTATGAAACACTTATGAGGGATGGTGTCACAGTGTATTCAGAAAACTGATGCCTTTGTGATTGATAAATGTAATCTGTGTAAAGCAAAGGGAGTGTTAAAATTTGGTAGTGAGATTGGAGACTGGCGGTGGTCTGATAAATTTAATTTTCCTAAGAAGGCATTTAGCAAACAAGCCAGTATTTTATGTGATATAACTGAATATGAAAATAAAACAGGTGATGTCAAGGATGAATGGAACACTGACGAAATCATAGATGAACATATTATGACTAATAAGAGGTTGGTGATACGGGCATCACTACCGGGCTCTGGAAAATCATACATATGTAAGCATTTACAAAATAGAAATTACAAAGTTTTATTCGTTGTGCCTACCAATAATTTAAAACAAGAATGCGAAGCCGAAGCAATGACAATAAATAAATTCTTTGGAATATCTTATGGTGATGAGAAACTGGAAAAGTGTGATTATTCTGATATTGATGTCATAGCTTTTGATGAAATATATTTTCACAATGTGGGCAAGTGGGCTTTGATATGGGACTTCTGTAAGAACAATCCTGATAAAATTGTACTAGCAACTGGAGACACAAAACAACTGAAAAACCCAGAGAGAGTAAGCAATACTATTAGTTTTGAAAAATATGGCGACCATTGTATAGATTTAATTTTCAAAAATAATATTATGCTATATATATATGAATGTAAGAGACTGAAGACTGAAGAATATAGAAATATATTGAAAGATATTAAGAGATTGATTTTTAACAATGAACCGATACTTAATATCATTGAACCATATTTTGGATGGAGTGAGCGCAATGAGATATGCGAAAACAACATTGCTTATACTAACAAGACTTGTAGAGAGGTGAGTAGCAGGATGAGAAAAATGAAAGGCATAGATGATGAATATGTTGTGGGGGAAGAGGTGATATATAGAAAATACATTAAGACTAAAGGCAAGAAATTTAATGTGAATTTTAATTTTAGGATTGTAAATATTATTGGTAATGATGTTGTTTTAGAAAATGTGGCTACTAATGAGAAGCAACGGATAGAACTGAAGTTGTTAAGAAAGCATTATATATATGCTTACTGTTACACCTGTCATAGCAAACAAGGCTGTTCAGTGGATGATGATATTGTGATATATGACTGGTGTAAGTGGTATTGCTGTAAGAACTGGTATTGGACTGTAATTACAAGAGCAAGATATTTAAATAGAGTTAAGTTTTACAAATATGATGCTGATGAAAATGATATGACTAAGATAAGAGTAGAGACATATTTTTAGAATAAAATTATGAACTATGAAGAGCAAGATAAGAAAGCAGGTAGAGATGTAGAAGATGGGGATTATGTAGATGTAGATTTTTTGATGAACCTGATGAATACCCAGTGTGAAAATTGTAATGAACCATTGGTTATTGATTTTGAAGATGGCAAGGTTTCATCAAATATTAGCTGTCAAAGAGTTAATAATGATATTGGGCACTTCAAGGATAATTGTATAGGCTTGTGTGTTCAGTGTAATTGTGCTTTTTCAAATAAAATATCATTATAAATAATATGAGTAATAAGCAGATGATTATTAGTGATATTTATTTTGATAGAAGTGGCTATGGAATCTGGAAGCAAGGCTACTACTTTGAAAGATGCCAGAGAGACAGATAAAACTATTACTATGAAAGATGTTGAAGATTTTGTTAGAAAGAATGTTGAGATTAAGAGAAAGCAAAGGGGGCAGAACAGTTTTGTAGCCCCCCACAACAACCATACTTTTTCAACTTGATTTGTTTTTCATTTCAAAAAATGATATTGAAGCAACACAAGAGTTTAGAGCTGAGTTGGTAATGATTGATGTATTAAGTAAATATGCTGTATATAGTAGTCCCTATTAAAAGCAAAAACCCAGCCGATGTTATCGCTGGAACAATGGAAGGGCTAGAAAAGATGAGGGCAAAACCAAAACTCATATACACTGATGATGAAGGTAGTATAAGTGGTGCTGACTTCAAACAACTAGTAGAAGATGAAGGGATTGAACTTTATAGAACTAGAGGTCATCCAGCCTTCGCTGAAAGATTTATTAGGACATTTAAAGATAAACTTTTTAAACGGGTTGACAATGATGAGAAGAAAGGAACCACTAATATTCAATGGATAGATTACATAACCAAGATTTTATTAACATACAACAACAAGGACGTCCATAGTGCTACTGGACTAACTCCAAATGAAGCAAGGGAAGAAAGGAATGAGTTTAAAGCAAAACTTAATGTTTCAGTAAAAGCAAAGAAGGAAATAATATACCCTTCTTTAGAAGTAGGAGACCGAGTAAAGATAATGAGAAAGAAAGCAATTACAGAGAAAGAAAGAACTTCCCACTGGCTGAAGGGTTATTATGTTGTGCAAGAGATTGCAGAAAAGTTGAACCAAACATATTACAAATTAACTGATTACCCAAGATTGTTGATGAGGCATGAAATTTTAAAGATTTAGTGTTTTTAGAAAGCCTTGTAAGCATTTTTTCCCATCAGATGGTTGATTTGATGTGCTCTTTTGATTTCAGGGTTTTGTGTTTTGCCCTTCATTTGTTTTTCCCCACGAATTTGTGTTTGGCACGTTTGGGTCATTTGCTGGGATTACTCTATGTTCCTTTGTCCTTCCTCGCCTTGGCTTTGTCATCAATCTCTTCTTCATCCTGTTGTCGGGCGCTCAGCTGCTGGGAATATGCCAGTCGGAGGTTTGAAGCCACATGTTCTTGGAGAGCTTGACCTTGGAATTTGTTTCAATTTGAGCATATTTGAGCACCTTTGACATTCTCAATTGGAAAGCTACAGAAATTAGCTCTTTCATTTTGCGCTTGGAATTTTGTGTCATTTCTCAGCATCTTTTCCTCACACACTCGGGCACGCTTTTTAGCTTAGGGGTGTCTGCATGTTCATGGCGCAAATCCGTCTTGTCGCTTGCCTCATCATCCTTGCATTGAGCGCTGGAGCCGCAGACACCAAGAGCACAGGCGCTGTGGAAGCCTTGCAAACTATGAGTTGGGGAAACTTCCCAGAAAATCAGACCACGGCAGGCAATCTCCGAAGGGCCACCAATTGTTGCCGCTGCTACCACCACAAGAAGAAATGTTGGTTGAAAAGCTGTTGTTCACCAATCCAGTTGCTCGCCAATTTTGGCGACGAATAAAGTGCGAGAACGCGCTTGCTTCGCCAACAGGGCGACTTGCAAAACAGTGCTTGGGCAGATCCTTTGTGATTGAAAAGGTCTGCATGTACAGTATATAGGTAGGCATTGTTTCAATAGAGCATTCATGCCAGTGAGCCTTCACAACCTTGACATTCAGTGCGTTCATGCCTGATACAAAGACAAACCCTTCCAAAAACTTGAGAAGACTGGCACCAACAAGTCTGGACGCACACCACACAAATCTTTTTCACGCCATTTCGCCCCAAAAGTTTGGATGGCTGTGCCATTTGCATGGCGCTGAGGTTAAGAAGACATGGTCATCAACAAGTTCATGAAGGGTGGTTTGGGCATGGCAATTGCGGATTAAGAGAGATTTGGGGTTGAGAAAGATGTGATGTTGTTGTGATATGCTAGTTTGTATGTAGGCTGGTATGTATGCTGGGGGGCGGGATAGTATATTGGCTGAGGCTTCCCCTATAGGGGGAGACTGTGGTAATTAATCCCATATTCTTCATAATAAATGATTATGAAAATTATGTTGATTATCCCCATAAATTTGATAAACTAATTCTACTAAATTTATGTTGCAATTATATATTTTATAGGACCATTTCCAGCAATTATGATTTCTAGAAATAACACCTATGAAATAGATAAGGTAAGATGATGTATATTTGTATATGCTTTGATGAAAATTATTCAATACAATTATGATGATGATTATATTGTATATGTTTTACGGATGAGATGGATGAGATGGGTTGATATGATGAGGTTGTTATGGTTTATGTTATTGGTTTTATTAATAGTAGGTTGTTAGGATTTTGCTATTGTTGTTTTGTTTGCTTTGTTTTTGTTTGTATTTTGTTTGTAGTAGGTTGTTTTGATTTTGTTATTGTTGTTATGTTTATGGTATAATCTATGGAAAAAGGATTTAAAGGGAAAGTGTCTTATATGTTAGGTGAACTGTGGAAGATACAAAGAAAGTGTTCAAAATGTAGAAAGGTAAAGCCTGTGGGAGAGTTCGGAGAATATAAGCAGTGTAGCAGTTGCTTAAATTATTGTAGGTGATATTCAAAAAATAATCCTGAAAAAAGGAGAGACTGGGCAAAAGAAAATGTTGAAAAAACAAAGGAACTGAAACAAACAAAAGTCCATTGTGATGCTTGTAAAGTTGAAATTCAAAGGGCAGGTGGTCAAAACATATTCAATCAGAAGACCACCTTACAAATATTGGTAAAGATGATAGAGAATATTTTGAAAAAACAAAATGGATGACCTTCCCTGTATGTAATGATTGTGAAAGTTCAAGAGACACACACAAACAATAAAGCATCAGGAGAATTTGATGAAGAAGGAAAATTAGATTTTATCTTGTGAAAATATTTATAAGATGAAATGTGTTTAGGTTGTTATGTTTTTTTTGGGTTGTAGGCTGGTGGAAATTTATGTTATATTAATCTGGGCGGTGCGGGAAAAAGATAAGACAGGTCTTTGCTATATAACTCTACCATGGTTCAATGATCTTCAAATGGTGTTTAAACGTGTTTTTTTTTTTGTGTGATGGTTATTGTGATGGTTAAATGCTAATAGTGTAACGCCATTCGCCATGGGTTTACTGCGGTTTTAATGATGTTTAAATGGTGTTGAATGATAGATGTGAAATTATGCCACCCAAACCCATTGTTGGATCCCGCTTCGCAGGGCCAAAGTGGCCGCTCCAGCTCGAGGATACTCGGCATGTTTCAATTGGGATGCAATCAACTCATCAACTGCTGGATGTTGGATTCTTGGAGTTCCCAGTTTTGAGACACTCCCAGCCTTAAAGCAAAGCTCTTTTTTGGTCCCAAATATCGTATCCTGAAGGGTAGGCTTCCACAAGACGATCGTGAACCCGTGTGAACCCGTGCTTCCAAATAGAAACTCTTTGGGGTTGGCAGTCCCACTCTTGGGTGCATTTTTTCAGATTTCGGTTGATTCCTATCCTGCAACCATCACCAGAGCCACCATCCAGCCATAGGAGCCACTCCAATGCCCACGTCCAAAGATGACATGATTGTGGCCTTGGAAAAGTTGGGTCTGGAGGTACGGAGCGCCAGAGTTTCATTGGATGCTTGGAAGCTAAGTATGGCGACATGTCTAAACATGTCTAAACATTTGAAAACCCTTCAAAAACAGAAGAAGACTTTCAGAGGATTGCCCCAACCCCTAACTGAACCATTGGGGACACCCCCATGACATCCTGGCATATCCATCTTGCGCCTGACAGGTCAAACTGTGCCACGTCCGGGAGTTGCGTGCCGTTCTCTTTGAAGCGCGGCGCTTGCAAGAGCTTCAACGCGAAGATCTCTTGCAAGAGGCCCATCTAAACGTCCAGACTTCTAGACCTAAGGAGGGCAGGGGAAATGCAAGTCAAACTGAAAGCAATCATCTGGACCAACAAGCTGCATTCTCGAAAAATCGGGCTTCAAAGTGTTGTGTTTTTCTCTCAAAATAGTAAAGACCAGGAATTGCAACGTCTTGTGGTGCACAATCAGATTGCAGTGTTGAAACAGAAGCTCAGCATCCTGCTTGGGCTTCCTGTTGCCACTTTTTAAATCCGTTTCATAGCAGGGAAGCAAATCAAGTATGTAATTACTTTGGTAGTCACTTGTTTGCGGGATGTTTGCACTTCAAGATGAATCACTGGCCACCTACTCCACTGCAACTTGACGTTTGGGGTGCACACTCCTTCCAAAGAACGATTTTGCTGTGCTCTTCATTGTTGGGTGGGCGTTTCACATGGACAAGGTGGGCCTATGCGGGTTCATGGTGCTGTCCTGTCTAGCAGGTGCGTGCTCGCGGCTTGCTTCCTATGGACGTGAACACCAACAGCGAAGTTCTGATTAGGCGCCAGAGGGTGGTGTCAGGGTCAAGCCCTGCAACGCTATGAAATCAAGCGAAATCAATGATTCAGCCACCATTTCGTGCAGCTTTTCTATCCGTAGAAGTGCTTCCCTAGCCTGGCGGTGTCATGGCCAGGTGTTTCTTGGAATCGACCTTTCCTGACACCTTGGAAAGCCACAACTCCAATGCTTGGACGAGGGAGCACTCACCAAGAAGTTCAGCAGATGAGGCCCGCCGTGAACGCTGCTGTTGTGCTCTTCTCCAAAGGTGTTGTGCAGACTCCGCAAGGGTTGAAAGACGACTTTCGCTGGCGCAGGATGGCTTCACCTTTCAGATCCTTACTCCCAGTCCGGAGCCGTTGTCGTTGCTGCTCAGCTGCCATTGAGGGATGGCCAGTGAGGGAACACATGCATAGCTGCAAAACCGTGAAGGTGCATTATGGATCATATGGTGGGTTTAAAGATGTTTAAAGATGTTTTAAGATGGTTTAACCATGTTTAACCATCGAAAAATGCGGAGTCAACAATCAAGAATTGGTGGGGTTATCATGGGACCGAACAACAACCAGTATTGTACCAGCTTGCGACCTGATCCACATGACGATGATGTGAGCAATTGACATTGTGTCTTCTGCCTTCCCCACAGGTTTTCAGGGAATCTGCATCCAAATATGCGGTATATCATATGGTATCATGATGAAGTGCTGCTGAAACAGGTTAAGCCTTGAAGGTTTTCAGAGGCCCTTGGCAGCTTGATGGCATCAGTCTGCCATAGTCTGCCCTCAGGTCTACTCTCTTCACCAATTCTGAGGTGAGACAGCTATTTTCGGGGAGCAGCAGGTGTCATGGCATGGTGGGTATGAAATGACCCCTGTTGGGTTGATCTGTAATCTTTTGAACATTGACCATCGTTGAGTGGTGAGCAAGATTTTAAGGTCTCATTTTCAGGCCATTTGGCCTCAAAAAAGACTTGAAAATGGGCTGACTGGTGCCATCCATTTTCGCTCCCAAAAGCAAAGGATCCTGTGAGGATCCACCTAGCAACCAATTCTCGGCAGGAAGATTTGCTGAAACAATGCCATGCTCTTAGCCAAACTCGGCCATGGGGCCGGGGTGGCTGGGTTGTCAGCAATGTAATAAGAATATCATGAGATCAGCTGATCAGCTGATCCATGAAGAAAGCACATTCTGAATCATTCTGAACTGACCCACTGTTCCTCCAATAGTTATCCTGGAAGACAGACCCTTCAAAACATGTTCTACGACTTGTACCATTGTGTGCCTGGCAATCTCATATGAATCATTGGAAGACATCGCCCATCCAGTTTAAACGGCTTGACAGTCGCCAGATCAATCACGAACAACGGTGGTTACATCACCACTGTTGATGTATCTGCATCATGATCGGTTGTTGACGTTATTGCTGCATGATTGTTTGCTCATATCCCAATGGCATCAAAAGCATTTCTGTCTTGGTCAGGATTCCTACCGTTGATTTATATCAACCACGTTAAAAGGTAGTAACTCATAGTAACTCATCATCATTTGAGTGGGATCTGAAGCCCACTATTCCTTGCCCTGGGATCACGTGCCACTGGAAACTCTGAGGTAAGGCGAGGGGCTTGTGGAAAGAAGGTGTGGAGTGGGGGAGCCCCAGTCTTCGTGGGATGGTCATTAGGTATCAGGGTCTTGAACACAACCCTTAGATGTAAACACGAAAGAATGCCCATTCGGGAATCATTGTGATTTGACATGAACATCTGTCACATCTGCGAAAAAAGATGAACAAAGTATAACAAAGTCATCAGATGTCATCAGATGTCATCAGTCATCCCATAGCTTCATCCTTCAACTACAAGCTGTATTTCACCACATGACTGAAGGGTCTCCCAAGATCTCTCGATCTCAGGTCCAAGGGCAAAGGTTTCTTGGTGCGGGGACCTGTGGAGCTCCTGTGGAGCTCCTGCGACCCCCTGGGATCATGCAGATTGGGATAGGTCGGATAGGTGAACTGCCCAGTGAACTGCCCAGGTTTTCTGAAGGGCTGCATTTTGTCGTTTTTGTCAAGAGATGTCAAGATGTTTTAAGAGAAAGGTTCCGAATTTTGACAAGAGGACATATACTTTCCTCTCAAGTAGTGATTGGCTTCTAAGACAGTGACATTTACGACATGCTGCTTCATGGCCACTTTCACCCATGAAACCAGACTTTTTCTTACACTTGGCTCAATGCCATACCGTACGTTTTGCACCGTTTGAATACGTTTTGAAGATCATTTTTCCACCTGTATTCGATTCTCATTTCCACTGGGGTGAGCCAAGGCGCTCCTGCTGAAATTAGACAGCCGCAGAGAGTACTTGCAAAGTCTGCAGGACTGCAGTGGTAGCTCGCTCTTGTAATCTACATCATTCTACATCCAAGCAGTCCAAGATCTACAATTTATTGCAGTGGAGGAATCAGCTGTCATTCAGTCTGTGATTCTGCACTTACGGGTTGAATTTCAAGATCCAGCCATATCCAGCCTAACATACCCACACCGCTTCCAGAATGGTCCAGCACAGGAGGCAGGAGCATAGACGCCCTCGAACGCGTGCTAAAAAATGTCTGACCCAGACTTTTGGAGTGCCTGACATGTGCAAAACAAAAGAAGTTTGTAAAGATGATCCCTATCTCTTTCTTCCAGGAGTCGGGTTTACCTGTTTACCTAATCTGCCAGATTTTCGATATTTTTGGATTTTCGATTCTTTCTATTTGTTTCTGTCAGATTTCATCCTTCAGCCATTTTGGGTCTGCCTCCTGCCAAGCCAGTACCGATGCGCGTGTTTCCTGTGGCCGCGCTCGGCCTTGGTGGGGCTCTGCTGGGCAGAGCCACCAGCTGCCAGGGTGCCGGCGATGCATGTATAGTGGATCTAGTGGAACCGGATGAGAATCTCTTGCTACAGCACCAAAGAAGCTCCTTGGCGCTATGGCAATTTTGATGATTTGGAGCTGTATTCATTTGGATAGCTACGGCGGATTGATGGACACTTATTTTCGTGCTGAGACTAGTGATTTGTTGAGTCGGTCTTGAAATGTTGAAAGCTTGTAGGCAACCATGCTTCGAACGACAATTTTGACGCATTGTTCCAGTGTCCAGGTGCTGGTGCCAAAAGAGAGAAGCCGGTCGCATTGGCCTTGTCTGGTGGTGGTTTTTTAGCGCATAGCCACTCGGACATGCGAAGTGAACAACTCGGACATGCGAAGTGAACACTTCTGCTTGGTGCCTGTTTCGAAATGGTTTGAGACATCTGTTCTCACTACCGGTCATGTCCATAGTGTGCACCATAGATACCATAGTCATGTTTCCGTCACACCTTTGAGATCGGTGAGTTCCGCTCCCAGGTAGCTTGTCTGGCATCTTCGCAGCTTTACTGAGTTTCACCAGTATTCAGGAGCCAAGCAGCTCAGCCATGGCCAGTCTCAGAGATCTGTTCCGGGGAAACCATATGGGCATCAATATCGATCGAGTAGGAGTGAAGTGAAGGGCATTTTCCATTGCCAACTTAGATTATCAGGAGTGTGGCACCTTCCAACCAACGAACCTGGATCATGTGATTGATGCAGCAAGCACATGCTGATCATGCTGACATCTGCAGCCGCTGGGAGTTCAGCCACAACTCAGTGGCTTCCATCATCCCATCAATCAGATTTTGTAGCCATGGCAGACGCCTATGCACAGGCAGTCTCTTCCCTGCGTGAACAAGCAGAGAGGGCGACGGATTCACTGATGAAAAATGGTTTCTCGATTAAAAAGGGGGTTGGGGGGTCGTCTGTGCACGTCAAAAGTGGGTCGTTTGTGCACGTCAGACGTTGGTCGTCTGTGCACGTTATTGTTGTGTGATTTTGTCATTGTATCTCTGTAACATGATTCTTCTTCTAGCTTTTTTTAAACATCATCACACAACTCATCAATTTATGTTTTTTTCCCTCACATCTCTGTGTGGGGCTTTTGTTTTTAGGCTTGTATTCCTTGCCTTCTCCTCCTTCTCCTCCTGAGTTGCTTCTTTCTCTCTCAACTTCGCCCAAGTTGTCTCACACAATGCACACATTTCATCTCACACAACTCCGCTCATCTCACAACTCACACAACTCATCTCACACAACTCAACTCACTCAAGAGCTGCTTTCGTGTGGCCTTTGGTGGAGCTGCTTTCGTGTCCTCGCACTGAACTTCACCCAAGTTCTTTCACACAACTCATCTCACAACTCACACAACTCATCTCACACAACTCCACTCATCTCACAACACACACAACTCATGTCACGTATTTCCGACTTCATGGAGTTCTTTCACCCTTGTTCCCAGCATCAATGACGCTTTTATCACCCCCCCCACCCCCCCCAACCAAACCCCAAATGGCTGAGTCAAGTGATGATTTAAGTCCATGGATCCCACCCTTGTTCCGGATCCACCCTTGTTCCCAGCATCAGTGACGCTTTTACCACCCCCCCCACCCCCCCAACCAAACCCCAAATGGCTGAGTCAAGTGATGATTTAAGTCCATGGATCCCACCCTTGTTCCCAGCATCAATGACGCTTTTGTCACCCCCCCACCCCCCAAACCAAACCCAAATGGCTGAGTCAAGTGATGATTTAAGTCCATGGATCCCACCCTTGTTCCCAGCATCAATGACGCTTTTGTCACCCCCCCCCCCCAAACCAAACCCCAAATGGCTGAGTCAAGTGATGATTTAAGTCCATGGATCCCACCCTTGTTCCCAGCATCAATGACGCTTTTATCCCCCACCCCCCCAACCAAACCCCAAATGGCTGAGTCAAGTGATGATGTAAGTCCATGGATCCCACCCTTGTTCCCAGCATCCATGACGCTTTTATCCCCCACCCCCCCAACCAAACCCGAAATGGCTGGTTCCCAGCATCAATGTGCGCGGATGACCGCTCTTTGTGCGCGGATGACGCGGTTTCTGTGTGCGCGGATGACTCGTTTGCAATGTGCGCAGATGACTCGCTTTCAATGTGCGCAGATGACGCGTTAACCTAAAAAGGGTTGTGCGGTTTGTGCAGGAGGTTTATTGCGGAGCTGCAGAAGGAACTTAGCAGTTGATGATTCCACCCTTCAATTTTTGTTTGGGGTAGAATTCCATAGAATTCCCAGGTATTCCAAGAACCTTTGACCTTTGCTTTTTTCTTGGAAACACTCTGTTTGCATTTGCCGAACATGTTGAGCATCCATCCAGTACTGTGTCCCTCAGACCAGGAACTTTTGGTTTGTTGCATCAAGAATCTGAGGCCCACGCCTGTTGATTATGGGCGGAAGTGGAGTGGGCAAAAGCAGTGTGGTGAATGCTTGCTTCGGGCGGCACGTGGCAAACGTCAGTCACTCGATTCCCTGTACGTCATCCATCAGCCATTTTCCACCCACGGAGCGGTGCCCCATCCACTTGTATGACACCAAAGGATTTGAAACTCAGAGCAACAACGAGGATCGGGAAGGGAAATCGAATTCGGATCACTGCCCAAGGAAAAGAAAGACTTGCGTCGAGTTTTGAAACCGATCGGTGGAATGGCTGGCGCTTGAATTCTCGGCTGGCCGTTTAGGGACTGTGACACTCATGAAGGAGGGAATTCAATGGAATTCAGATCTCAAACCATCATCTATAGTCTATCAGATCTATCATCCCCTTGAAACAGGCTGAACAAACAATTCCAGTTTTGTGCTTTGGCAGGACATTCTGAGGGATCTCCGTCAGCTGCAAGAACGCCGAGACGCCAGTGCCAGTAAATCCTCACTGGAGCGGATGGCCGAACGGCTTCATGCAGTGTGGTGGGTGGTGGATTTCCGTTTGGAGTGGCCGCTTGCCATGATTTGCCTTGAACATCGAGGAGATGTCTCTGTTTTTTGGTGTTTGATTGATACTTTAATGATACGTTCATTGTCGTTAAAAATCCTTAAGTACAACTTGAGAGCAAAATCGCCTAGAATTGTTTGATGGCCACCTCATCAGCGTACTTTTTGGCCTTCCAAGGTGCTCTTCAACACAGTCGCCAAGCTTTTTGAAGATGATGAGGTGCCAATCTTCGTCATTTTGAACAAGTGCGACCGAGCAAAGGCTGAGGTGGAAGAATGCTTGAAGGCTACTTCGGATCGGTGCACTGGGGCAACAGCTGTGATCCCAGTGGTTGCTGCAGCAAAGCATGGTCCAATGTTGAAACTCTGCGAGGCTTGTGACAGTGAAGAGATTCTCATCATGTGCAACGCACGAAAGTCCTTCTATGTTTGTCAAAATTCTGACTGCCAACAGTGTGATCAACAGCAAAAAGTAAAACCGGCCTACGGCATCGAGAAACTGTTTGAAGAGACGACGGCACGCTTGCCAGTATTGGTCGCCAAGTCTTTTCGCCAAGCCGAACTGGAGTGTTTCCATGACCTGCAGCACAACGCTCACGCAATCATTGTTGGATTCGCAAGCGTCGCAGCTGCTGCTGGAGCAACACCAGCGCCATTCAGCGACTTTTTCCTCCTGACAGGCATTCAAGTGGCCATGGTTTGAAGCCACATGTTCTTGGAGAGCTTGACCTTGGAATTTGTTTCAGTTTGAGCACCTTTGACATTCTCAATTGGAAAGCTACAGAAATTAGCTCTTTCATTTTGCGCTTAGAATTTTGGGTGTCTGCATGTTCATGGCGCAAATCCGTCTTGTCGCTTGCCTCATCATCCTTGCATTGAGTGCTGGAGCCGCAGACACCAAGAGCACAGGCACTGTGGAAGCCTTGCAAACTATGAGTTGGGGAAACTTCCCAGAAAATCAGACCACGGCAGGCAATCTCCGACGTGCCACCAATTGTTGCCGCTGCTACCACAAGAAGAATTGTTGGTTCAAAAGCTGTTGTTCATGAATCCAGTTGCTCGCCAATTTTGGCGACGAATAAAGTGCGAGAACGCGCTTGCTTCGCCAACAGGGCGACTTGCAAAACAGTGCTTGGGCAGATCCTTTGTGATTGAAAAGGTCTGCATGTACAGTATATAGGTAGGCATTGTTTCAATAGAGCATTCATGCCAGTGAGCCTTCACAACCTTGACATTCAGTGCGTTCATGCCTGATACAAAGACAAACCCTTCCAAAAACTTGAGAAGACTGGCACCAACAAGTCTGGACGCACACCACACAAATCTTTTTCACGCCATTTCGCCCCAAAAGTTTGGACAGCAGGTCAACTGACTGGAAGCTTCAGTGGCATGGGCGCAATGGGTCTTGCTGGCAGGTTGCTGGGATCCCTGATGAAACTGATCCCCGGCTTTGGATCGGTGATCGGTGGCGTTTGCAATGCCGGCCTCGCTTCGTCCTTGACCGGTGCCATGGGTTTCCTATTCAAGGAGATGTTCAAACGGATTCGCTCCAAGGCCCTCTTTGGTGAGATGACCTTTGATGACCTTTGTCAGGTGATGAATGTGCAGGAGCAGAAGGAATTCTTCATGGCAAACTTCTTGGGGCTTCAGAGGGAGCCTCTCCAACAAGTACATCTACAGAGGAGACCTACCCACATTGTCAATGTCAATGTTGGGTTCTACATGGTTCTACAGGTTTAAGAAGTATGAAGTTAGTGTCTTCCGCCCCCAGATGTTCCATGTAGAGCGCACTCAAGTCTTAATTTCTCCCAGGCAGCACTCGGGGAATATTCTGAAGATTTGGTGTAGTTGGCAGATGGGAGCCCTAACAGCCCAGCGATTTGAATCATTTCTGCTTCGTTATTTTGAGCCCCTTCTCCATGCTATTGCCATTGGGAGGAGCCTCGTGGAACAGGTGGCAGCAGAAGGAGCTGAGACTGAGAATTAGAGGATGCTGATTCAGCCCGCTGGGCAAGTTGTGCCTGAAGAAATTGATGTACCGATTTCGTACCTATGATTTGAACACAGCATGTAGCACTGGGGGTGATCTGCTGTTGGCAATCAAATTGAGGCTGTGCCTGTTTGCATTCGTCAGCTGCGCAGTCCCCAGTGCATCCAATGCACGGAATTCAAGACTAGTGCCCCATGGTCCGGCCCAAAGGATGCTGGACCATGCTGCTGTGATGCTGTTGACAGCCGCTGCGGCATGGAAGTTCTGTGATCATTTCTACCTCAAACAACGTGGCAAGAGAATCGAAAAGAATCCCGGTGCTTCCGCTACCTGGGAGAGATGATTTTCGATTTGAGGTCTATCAGTGCAGAGCCAAGTAAGCGCAAAAGCATGCAAAAGCCAAAATGGTTTGCACCACTTTCACACTACCATCCCAGATACGGAGTCACATCATTCTCCAAAGCTTATTTGGAATTATATATATATATATACCAGTAGTACCGCACAAGGCGGTGGCGGAAGTTTCAAAAATAGGAAACCTATAGGAGAGATTGGTTGTTGTGAATCAGGGATGGCAGAGCGAAGCCACTGATGGACCGAAAGGTGCTTGAGGTCTCCTGACTTTCTCTCTCTTTCTGTCTCTTTCTCTGACTATCTACCCTGTCTATCTGTGGTGCAGTGTCATTCAGTGTAATGTAGTGTAGTGTAATGTAGTGCGGTGTAGTGGAGTGTAGTGGAATGTAGTGTAGTGTAGTGTAATGTAGTGTAGTGTAATTTAGTGTAGTGGAGTGTAGTGGACTGTAGTGGAGTGTAGTTGTGTAGTTGTAGTGTAGTGGAGTGTAGTGTAGTGTAATGTAGTGAAGTGTAGTGGAAGGTAGTGTAGTGTGGTGTAATGTAGTGTAGTGTAGTGGGGCGCAGTGTAGTGTAATGTAGTGTAGTGTAGTGTAGTGTCATTTAGTGTAGTGTAATTTAGTGTAGTGGAGTGTAGTGGAGTGTAGTTGTGGTGTAGTTGTAGTTGTAGTTGTAGTTGTAGTTGTAGTGGAGTGTAGTGTAGTGTAACGTAGTGAAGTGTAGCGGAAGGTAGTGTAGTGGAGTGTCGTGTAGTGGAGTGTAGTGGAATGTAGTGTAGTGTAGTGTAATGTAGTGTAGTGTAATTTAGTGTAGTGGAGTGTAGTGGACTGTAGTGGAGTGTAGTTGTGTAGTTGTAGTGTAGCGGAGTGTAGTGTAGTGTAATGTAGTGAAGTGTAGTGGAAGGTAGTGTAGTGTGGTGTAATGTAGTGTAGTGTAGTGGGGCGCAGTGTAGTGTAATGTAGTGTAGTGTAGTGTAGTGTAATTTAGTGTAGTGTAATTTAGTGTAGTGGAGTGTAGTGGAGTGTAGTTGTGGTGTAGTTGTAGTTGTAGTTGTAGTTGTAGTGGAGTGTAGTGTAGTGTAACGTAGTGAAGTGTAGCGGAAGGTAGTGTAGTGGAGTGTAGTGTACTGGAGTGTAGTGTAATGTAATGTAGTGTAGTGTAATTTAGTGTAGTGTAGTTTAGTGTAGTGGAGTATAGTGGAGTGTAGTTGTATAGTTGTAGTTGTAGTGTAATGTAATGTAGTGTAGTGTAATTTAGTGTAGTGTAATTTAGTGTAGTGGAGTGTAGTGGAGTGTAGTTGTATACTTGTAGTTGTAGTTGTAGTGTAGTGGAGTGTAGTGTAGTGTAATTTAGTGTAGTGGAGTGTAGTGGACTGTAGTGGAGTGTAGTTGTGTAGTTGTAGTGTAGTGGAGTGTAGTGTAGTGTAATGTAGTGAAGTGTAGTGGAAGGTAGTGTAGTGTGGTGTAATGTAGTGTAGTGTAGTGGGGCGCAGTGTAGTGTAATGTAGTGTAGTGTAGTGTAGTGTCATTTAGTGTAGTGTAATTTAGTGTAGTGGAGTGTAGTGGAGTGTAGTTGTGGTGTAGTTGTAGTTGTAGTTGTAGTTGTAGTTGTAGTGGAGTGTAGTGTAGTGTAACGTAGTGAAGTGTAGCGGAAGGTAGTGTAGTGGAGTGTCGTGTAGTGGAGTGTAGTGGAATGTAGTGTAGTGTAGTGTAATGTAGTGTAGTGTAATTTAGTGTAGTGGAGTGTAGTGGACTGTAGTGGAGTGTAGTTGTGTAGTTGTAGTGTAGCGGAGTGTAGTGTAGTGTAATGTAGTGAAGTGTAGTGGAAGGTAGTGTAGTGTGGTGTAATGTAGTGTAGTGTAGTGGGGCGCAGTGTAGTGTAATGTAGTGTAGTGGAGTGTAGTGTAGTGTAATTTAGTGTAGTGGAGTGTAGTGGAGCGTAGTGGAGTGTAGTTGTGTAGTTGTAGGGTAGTGGAGTGTAGTGTAATGTAATGTAGTGAAATGTAGCGGAAGGTAGTGTAGTGTAGTGTAATGTAGTGTAGTGTAGTGGAGTGTAGTGTAGTGTAATGTAGTGTAGTGTAATTTAGTGTAGTGGAGGGTAGTGGAGTGTAGTTGTGTAGTTGGCCCACCGTTCATAGAAGGCCGTGGCGTTTTTCTTGTTTTTTGGTCTCTTTGCAATGGTTTTTACAGCATTTTGTGTTGTTCTCGCCGTGCCTATGGTCCGTTTTTCAAGTTTTTTTTCTCCTATTTCTTGTTTTTTTGTTTTTGTGTGTTTTTTTTTTGGGGGGTTCGGGGGGGTTATAACGTTCTTTCGCGTGCGTTCTACTTGACTCCGTTGTGTTGATGCTACGTTGTGAACTTTCTTCCTAGACCTTTACACGCTCTTGATGCTACGTTGTGAACCTTCTTAGACCTTTACACGCTCTTGATGCTACCAGTATTCAGGAGCCAAGCAGCTCAGCCATAGCCAGTCTCAGAGATCTGTTCCGGGGAAACCAGTATATGGGCATCAATATCGATCGAGTAGGAGTGAAGTGAAGGACATTTTCCATTGCCAACTTAGATTATCAGGAGGGTGGCACCTTCCAACCAACAAATCTGGATCATGTGATTGATGCAGCAGGCACATGCTGATCATGTTGACATCTGCAGCTGCTGGGAGTTCAGCCACAACTCAGTGGCTTCCATCATCCCATCAATCAGATTTTGTAGCCATGGCAGACGCCTATGCACAGGCAGTCTCTTCCCTGCGTGAACAAGCAGAGAGGGCGACGGATTCACTGATGAAAAATGGTTTCTCGATTAAAAACCGGGTTGTGCGGTTTGTGCAGGAGGTTTATTGCGGAGCTGCAGAAGGAACTTAGCAGTTGATGATTCCACCCCTCAATTTTTGTTTGAGGTAGAATTCCATAGAATTCCCGGGTATTCCAAGAACCTTTGACCTTTGCTTTTTTCTTGGAAACACGCTGTTTGCATTTGCCGAACATGTTGAGCATCCATCCAGTACTGTGTCCCTCAGACCAGGAACTTTTGGTTTGTTGCATCAAGAATCTGAGGCCCACGCCTGTTGATTATGGGCGGAAGTGGAGTGGGCAAAAGCAGTGTGGTGAATGCTTGCTTCGGGCGGCACGTGGCAAACGTCAGTCACTCGATTCCCTGTACGTCATCCATCAGCCATTTTCCACCCACGGAGCGGTGCCCCATCCACTTGTATGACACCAAAGGATTTGAAACTCAGAGCAACAACGAGGATCGGGAAGGGAAATCGAATTCGGATCACTGCCCAAGGAAAAGAAAGACTTGCGTCGAGTTTTGAAACCGATCGGTGGAATGGCTGGCGCTTGAATTCTCGGCTGGCCGTTTAGGGACTGTGACACTCATGAAGGAGGGAATTCAATGGAATTCAGATATCAATCAATCATCATCTATAGTCTATCAGATCTATCATCCCCTTGAAACAGGCTGAACAAACAATTCCAGTTTTGTGCTTTGGCAGGACATTCTGAGGGATCTCCGTCAGCTACTGCAAGAACGCCGAGACGCCAGTGCCAGTAAATCCTCACTGGAAGAGCGGATGGCCGAACGGCTTCATGCAGTGTGGTGGGTGGTGGATTTCCGTTTGGAGGTGGCCGCTTGCCATGATTTGCCTTGAACATCGAGGAGATGTCTCTGTTTTTTGGTGTTTGATTGATACTTCAATGATACTTTCATTGTCGTTAAAAATCCTTAAGTACAACTTGAGAGCAAAATCGCCTAGAATTGTTTGATGGCCACCTCATCAGCGTACTTTTTGGCCTTCCAAGGTGCTCTTCAACACAGTCGCCAAGCTTTTTGAAGATGATGAGGTGCCAATCTTCATCATTTTGAACAAGTGCGACCGAGCAAAGGCTGAGGTGGAAGAATGCTTGAAGGCTACTTCGGATCGGTGCACTGGGGCAACAGCTGTGATCCCAGTGGTTGCTGCAGCAAAGCATGGTCCAATGTTGAAACTCTGCGAGGCTTGTGACAGTGAAGAGATTCTCATCATGTGCAACGCACGAAAGTCCTTCTATGTTTGTCAAAATTCTGACTGCCAACAGTGTGATCAACAGCAAAAAGTAAAACCGGCCTACGGCATCGAGAAACTGTTTGAAGAGACGACGGCACGCTTGCCAGTATTGGTCGCCAAGTCTTTTCGCCAAGCTGAACTGGAGTGTTTCCATGACCTGCAGCACAAAGCTCACGCAATCATTGCTGGATTCGCAAGCGTCGCAGCTGCTGCTGGAGCAACACCAGTGCCATTCAGCGACTTTTTCCTCCTGACAGGCATTCAAGTGGCCATGTTTACGAGTCTTGCAAAACTCTTTGAAGTTCAGGTTTGTCCCCGGACAGCAGGTCAACTGATCGGAAGCTTCGGTGGCATGGGCGCAATCGGTGTTGGTGGCAGGTTGCTGGGATCCCTGATGAAACTGATCCCCGGCTTTGGATCGGCGTTCGGTGGCGTTTGCAATGCCGGCCTCGCTTCGTCCTTGACCGGTGCCATGGGTTTCCTATTCAAGGAGATGTTCAAACGGATTCGCTCCAAGGCCCTCTTTGGTGAGATGACCTTTGATGACTTTTGTCAGGTGATGAATGTGCAGGAGCAGAAGGAATTCTTCATGGCAAAGTTCTTGGGGCTTCAGAGGGAGCCTCTCCAACAAGTACATCTACAGAGGAGACCTACCCACATTGTCAATGTCAATGTTGGGTTCTACATGGTTCTACAGGTTTAAGAAGTATGAAGTTAGTGTCTTCCGCCCCCAGATGTTCCATGTAGAGCGCACTCAAGTCTTAATTTCTCCCAGGCATCACTCGGGGAATATTCTGAAGATTTGGTGTAGTTGGCAGATGGGAGCCCTAACAGCCCAGCGATTTGAATCATTTCTGCTTCGTTATTTTGAGCCCCTTCTCCATGCTATTGCCATTGGGAGGAGCCTCGTGGAACAGGTGGCAGCAGAAGGAGCTGAGACTGAGAATTAGAGGATGCTGATTCAGCCCGCTGGGTTGACAATCAAATTGAGGCTGTGCCTGTTTGCATTCGTCAGCTGCGCAGTCCCCAGTGCATCCAATGCATGGAATTCAAGACTAGTGCCCCATGGTCCGGCCCAAAGGATGCTGGACCATGCTGCTGTGATGCTGTTGACAGCCGCTGCGGCATGGAAGTTCTGTGATCATTTCTACCTCAAACAACGTGGCAAGAGAATCGAAAAGAATCCCGGTGCTTCCGCTACCTGGGAGAGATGATTTTCGATTTGAGGTCTATCAGTGCAGAGCCAAGTAAGCGCAAAAGCATGCAAAAGCCAAAATGGTTTGCACCACTTTCACACTACCATCCCAGATACAGAGTCACATCATTCTCCAGAGTCTCCAGAGCTTATTTGGATCCCAAGACAACATTCCGAGATAATATCTCGATACAGTATCCAACGGTAGATACGATATCCCCAGCAGTCGTGCCACCAGGACCTCTTCAAGCACGTGGAAGCGATTTCCGTTGCCAGTGCCGGTGGATGGTTCATTGGTCAGCTGGCTTTCTCTCCACATTTTCTGCCGCTTGGCATAGCAGGATTTGATGTGAGGGGATGCCGTTCCCCCAACCAATCGCTTGGCTGATTCTCAGGGTCAAATTGTTGGGGATTTGCTGGGGTCTATAGTATTTGTTGATTTTGTTGTTGTCCGGTTAAACAAATTTTAACAACCATTTCTTGGGAGATGTACGTACTGTCTGCAGCATCCCGAGGAATTTGATCCAAACCATGGGAAACGAGCCCCACAAAGCTGGTGAGCTGTAACTCGGCGATGACTGAAGCCACTACAGGAGCATACATTTTTTTCCATTTTTTTTTCCCCTAGTTGTTTTGTGGGCATTGAATTGCCGAGACTCCTTAGGCGGATGAAACAAGGTCTGAATGTATAGTGAGGTTTTCAAAACAAGAGCCAAGTCAAGGTTGAGCTACAGCCTCAATTTTTTGATGCCTATAAAGATCCTAAAGTCAGGTACCAAAAAGAGTGGGTTTGGAAATTTCTGGTGTCCTTGGCGGTCGGCCGACGACCGGCCAAGCGAAGCGCCGATGAGATCGAGCGAGAGACCTGGCTGCGAGTGAATGACCCCCGAAAATCTTTCAGAATAAGGTAGTTTTAAGGGTGATACCGGAAAAACCATACGAAGCATTGGTTTGGGGGTAATCCCATGTTTGATGTGAAAATTCACTTTTTCAGTTGTTCAACAACTGGGTCGTTTCGCACTGGTCCTGAGGCGCAGGCCGAGATCGAAGCGTTGAGGGCTGACAAGAGCCTCTGGGGTGTGGACGAAGATTTCGTGGAACTCTTGGTGGAGCCCCTCGGTGGAGATAGTGTGTTCGACATGGGTTCCACCCGAAAATTTTGCATACGATACCCACTGCTAATTCAACATAGCTATACGGAAAATGGTCCATTTACTTCCATGATTTTCCTATTGCATTATTCTACGATCGTTGATTTTCCAGTTTGCAAATTGCTACGGTAGTCATTACCAGCGGGGCAATGCTATGCCAATGCGGATCTGCCTTGGAGGTTCTACTGGGTGACCAGCGATGGCGAGGACCGAACCTGGGAGGAGCTGATCGGGGATCTGATGGCAGCAACTGCAGGACGCGCGTGATGGGAGCGGATCCACGGAGCGGATCATGGGAATGCTTCAGAGAAGTGCTTGGGTTTTACCAAAAGCCAGTCATTGAATGTAATATTTATATATTATATATATACATATTCATATAATTCATATATATTCATATGAATATTATATAAATAAAAGCATAGATAACTAAATAAATAATAGATAATATATATATATACACACCATATTCTGTATTAATTGTATGGCTTCGCACACCGGCGATGCCCCACAGGTTCCTCCTGCTGCTGCTGCTGCTGGTGTTGTTGTTGTTGTTGTTGCTGCTGCTGCTGCTGGTGTTGTTGTTGTTGTTGCTGTTGTTGTTGTTGCAGTTGTTGCCGTTGTTGCCGTTGCTGCTGTTGCTGCTGTTGTTGCTGTTCTAAAGGCAACATTCCCATATTCAGAAAATCTTTGCATACCAAGTTTTCATCCTTCCAGACCTGGGTTTTGGTATGTTACTTTATTTCAGCTCAATGTAAAGGGAATGGTTCAGTGAAATTTTTCATGGTGTGAAAGCAGACTACACAAAACACTGATATGTCTGTCGAGGTTTGGGCTGGGATCGGGAATTTAATTTTTGGCCGTCTCTATTGGCCTTTCTACACGCATGGCATCAAAAATGAACGCGCTTGGAAGGGACCTGCGCACTCCACAGGCGTCATCGCACTCCACAGGTGTCATCGCATTCACCATACATGAGCGACACATTTTATTTGGTCAAATGGAGAGAAGTATTGGGCGTACCCCGGTTTGCCGCAAACATCATGATTAGGCCGAGCTACTCGTAGGAACACCACGAGAACGAGGTAGGCATCTCATAATGTAAAGCATTTAGCTACTAAAAACAAGCGCGGCGTTGGAAAACGAGGTCAGACCCCCAAAAACGCAGAGAAACGAGGTAGCATAAAATCTTCGTATTCAGGATGCGAAATTGATTTTACCTTATAGTATTTTTTACTACTTTTGCTTGCTATTTTACTACTTTTACAAGTAGTACCTGGGCAAGCCGGGGGTGGAAGTTTCAAAATTGAAACGGCTATAATTAGCTTATAGAGTGGAACAAATAGGTTGCTGGCAGGCCTTCTGTGCTTCGCAGCAACAACCTCTTGACTTTTCATTCCGGTGCCATCCCTTTTGAAGGTTGTTCTTTTCTCATTGCATCTGGTCTCATCGCATTGCAGCTTCTCTTGGAAATTGCTCATTGCATCCCGTTGTCACCGCAGTCTGTGTCATCCCATCTTATCTCATCTCATGTCGTGTCTTCTCAGCGTTTTTCGCTTCATCTCATCTCATCTCATCTTTTCTCGGCTCTTCTTAGCTGATCACAACTGTTCTTATCTCTTCTCATGTTATCGTAGCTTTTCTCATCTCTTCTCAGCTCATCTGAACTCTTCTATTTTCAGCTCTCCTTAGCTTCTTCTATTCTACGCAGCTCGTCTCAACTCAGCTCTTCACCACTCCCACTCCCAGCCTACTACCTACGACCTACGACCTACCACCAAACACCATGGCACGGTTGGGTTTTTCTTACGCGCGCTCACCCTAGCTGACGGTTGGGGTAGGCGGATATTAGATACATGTCGCATATGATTGAGTCTTATGTGGTGATCGATCTAAAGGTCCTCGTAAGGAGTTTTAATTGCGAAAGCCGTGCATGTTATGTTGCAAGCCCTCGCGAAAGTTTTATTTCTAGTTCGCGAAAGTAACATTTTTTTCCGCGAAAGTTGGATATTATATTCAGTATGTAAAGGGCTGTCACCCACCGCCGCCCGGGGTCCGGCAGGAGAAGGGCACCAGAGAATTTCGGTTTGGTTCTGGTTCAGTTCCCTGTGTGGCGGTGCTTTTGGACAATTACCTTGCCCTTAGTAGGTAACAACCGAGCTTCCAAAGGTGAGGCTTCGCGACCCAAACACCACGGTCCTGAAGCACATCCTTGCACCTGCCGCTGTCACTGCCTAATGGTGCTTTTTGAAGTCTCGAGAAACAAGCTCCACATGCAGCAGCCCAGTTTCCAAAAGTGAGGCATTGCCACCAAGGCCCCTGGTGTTCGTTTTTCCTTCAATGCGCCCCCCCTGCTGATGGCCGGGGTCTGTGAATAGGGATATTTTCGCGAAAGTTCCGCGAAAGTTCTGCGAAAGAGCGGGCGAAAGTCAAAATACATGTTGAAGGGGTTGGGTCATGCAAAAAACACCTAGTCAGCAACAATCTGCCGTGAGAAGGGATTCCGTGATGCTAGCTGCATGTTTAGAAGGCTATCAAGAAGTGATCCGCGATTCTCTGGCGTAATTTGGCAAGTGGTGACCGAATCTCCATAAGAGGCGTTGTTGCCCAACATGGGCCCCGTGAAAGATAAACATGGAGTTCGCGAAAGTTTCGCGAAAGTAACATTTTTATTCGCGAACAATGGCCGTCTGCGGATAAAGGAATTTTGATCAACAACCAGGTATATAAATATTTATAAATATTATAAATGGCTTATTTGAGTCTCTGAGACGATTGAGTTGTATTGAGTTGATGCCATGCAGGAGGTGAAATCACCGGAGCAACGACTCTGGGCTCACCTGTCACTGAGATGCAAAGATCAGAAGTCCCAGCGTCCCTCCGAGTAGTGGCTGCGATTTACCCCTGTTGTTTGATTATTTTGGGAGTTGTACTATACCCTTTACATATTGGGGATTATCTTCATCAATGAACTGGGAATCCCGCACTCAACCAACCTAATGGAATGATAGTGCTGAATTATCTGTGATTGTGCGATCAGTTTCGCATGCCAAAGGATAACCTCAAGTTGAGCATGGCAGGATCTTTTGGAGAATTCTGACGGTGGCGATCGGCAGCGAAATAATACAGTATGTTCAGATCCAAATATGTGTGATGAGAAATCTATCATCAAAATCTTAAAACATCATTGCAAATCCGCAATTGACAAACAAAAATAAACCTTGTTTGCTGCGCATTTCCAAGTCGCCATGATTTTGTCGTCAGATCTGAGGTGAATACCTGGGCAGAAGGCAAGAACTTCTTGATCGGAACGAGCATCACCACGCCCGGAGACACTGGCCCAGGGTCGTGTAACGATCGTGATGCGTCTGGATGGTTCTGTACCTCGGCCATAGCGAATATTGGCAGACAACCTTGACCTTCATCGACCGTGGTTTTTTCCTGAGGTTTGTTGCGATATGTTGCGATTTATATTTGTTTTTGCTGCTTCTTTTCTTGGAACTATGAACATGGTGAAAGAGTGAACTTGGAGGTTAGTCCCATCCCCCGTTCATATTATATAAACATCACCCAGAAACCATGGTCTAATAGGGGATTCACACATATTTGGGAACATCTAGGGTGTGTTTTGTAGGGGAGAATAGGATGAATAGGATTGCTTTGTGCAGCGTTGATTGTTGGGATATCCAATGGAGTTTGGTGGCCACCCTCGGCAGGTGTTGGGCCGCGTGTCCCTCAGGCGCTCTGACCGCTTAAAATGTGCAGGATTTTCTTCACCAAAAAAAACAGCAATGACATGTTCAAACCAACAGTCATGGGGATAGTTACTGAGTATTACTCCAGGGAAATGATATATTATAATATAAGATATAATAAACATGTATATCATGATAATTATAATTAATCAAACATCAAGAAGGCAGCCTTTCTTCCACTTTGAACCACAACGCAGTTGGGGTATCCCACCAGCACTTTCCTATGGTGGTGCCACACTATGCAGTTTACCGGGCAATATCAAACTCCCATTGATTTATGGATCACTGGATTGGTTGAAGGACAATCTTCACCGGAAACCATGGGTGTTCCCGATCAAAACCCAGGGGTTTTCTGATATTTGTTCCTCAAATCAATCCAACAATCCATGTTTTCCAGGAGTTTTGGCCCAGTTTTGGCTCTTGAATCACCCCTCAAGAGCCTCAAGGCCCTGATCTACCGAAACTACTCTGCCTTCGTAGCCTACAGTAGCAGGGCTGAAGGCGTCGATGCTCTGCCTATCGCAGTTTGGAGCCCTGCGCGCTTCAGCGTGAAAATGGGCAGTGGCCCAAACCAGCCACCGCCAATGAAGCTTGGGCTTGAACTGGGATAGCCGATGTGTAAGGAGTGGATAGGGGCAGCAAACTGGAGTTATATTCTCTGTTTGCTCTTGTCTCCAAGCTTGCCAAGCCTCTAAGCTAGTCGTAACGCATGGAGTATTTGCCCCGGAGTGATTTCTTTCAATGCTCCCGGTCACCCGGTGGTCACCCGGTGGTCACCCGGTGGTCACCCGGTGGTCACCCGGTGGTCACCCCAACCTTCCCAGGTCATTCTGCCATAGTTGCGATGGATTGGAAGTGACCTACAAGAGCACCGTGGATCCCCGTGGAGCTTCAAGGATGGTGGATAGTTTCCACTACAACAGCAACACTCCGTTGGTGGGCGCGGTGGCGGCTGGCTCGGCGTTCTTGGGTGAGCTGGTGGTGCTGCCTTTTTTCGATGCCCAGTATTTTAAGTCACTGGAAGAAATGGGCGGGTTAGTAGCGCCTACTGTAGCAGTGCAAGGGGTGATCTGGGTCATGGAGAATCACACTTGGCCAAACATGATGCTGCTATAACTTTGCTCTGAAAAGTCAACCACTCAAGATACGAGCTTGGAGTTTGACAGCCTGTGATTCATCAGATATCTTCAAGCAAAACACCCCCAAAAAAACCTGTTCTTGTTTCCGAAAAAATGGATTGGATGAGATGGTTACAGCCAAGCGATTTGAAGGTTGGCGGCTGAGAAGATTGCTGATCTGGTGGAGAAGATTCCCTTCGTGGGCGGCCGCTTCAGAAACTGGCTGGAAACCAAACCCTTCGATGCCTTGATGACTCAGTTCCCTTCAGCTGAAGAAATTGTATCAAGTCTGCGTGGAACAACACATAAAGATACTTAAAGCATCTTAAAGCATTAATTATATATATATATTATAAAACGTTTACTTTATAAAGCCCAAAGAAGCACAGTAAAAAAGACGTGTCGTGGTCGAAGCATGGGAAATTGGATGAAATTGGTGGACTCCTGGTTGCGAGATGACTGGAACTGTACACTGATGAGAAAATGTGATGTTATATATAAAACTCCCTGGCGGTATTCATGTTCGGCGTACCCCTCCTCATCAATCAATTAGCGGCTCTGACTGAATAGACAGGGTTGATTCGCACAGACTTCCTTGTTCTGCCTTGCGTCACCTCAAGAGAGGTTTCCAGTATGGGGCTTGACCGCGAGCAATGTCTCGACAAGCTTTCAAGAAGGCCAGGGTTGTGGGGTCCATGGAATGGCCTTCGCATTGGAACTTGACAATTGTAATTTGCCAATGAGCGTCACAAAATTAAATTCCGAAGTAATCATAAGTATGGCTACTGGCAATTGTTAAGAAGGTGCTCGCATTTAGCAAGGACATGCAAGGACATTTCCTGAATCTGAAAGCTCTGACTAACCCCTTCTATCGGGGGACCTTGGCATAGCATGCCACAAGATTCGTTCCTAGATGAAACGGGGTTTTGTGGAGGAGTCGCTCTCAGTATGATTCAGTAGCCGACTCAGCTAGTCTATCCTTTCTAGACCCAAATATGCCCAGATACCAAATCCGTTTGGATTTTTGCTCTTCTGATGGAATCTGATGGGTGCACCACATGTTGCCTATGGCCTATGGTTACTTCCACTTTTTTCGGGGCATCTCAACCCCATGGCCACGTGCAACGGCTTGCAACCGGAAGGGGCCTCCTTGGTTCGACATTTGGCTGAGACCGGAGGGAAGCTGAGCCCCTCGGTTGAAGCCGTTGGGATGATGTACAGTGGGACTGGCCACGCCATGACTGGATGGCTGAGGTGAGCAAGCATTTGAAAGCCTTGCTCAGCAACTCAGCTGCTTTTGGGGTCATCCTAGGATATCCTGGGATCACAATCTGCAAATACCTTGATATATGTCGATATATGTTGATATATGCTGATAATATCATATAATATCCTTTGCTAATCCTTTGCTGTCTTGGAGGATTTGTTTTTGGAGAGTCAAACGGGAGCTCAAGGCTTGCTAACTTGGGAACTCTCTGTGAATTCAATTGTTTGGTGCTCTTCATTCTCCATTTGTTTGTTGCCAATATATTTTCACTGGAAATGATCATGAGTTGAGCTGTTCTTTCAGACAAGATTCTCTTTAAAGGCACATTCAGCAGGCCCATGCGATGACTGCAGTCACTGGGCCTCGGACGCCTTGATTCTGTTGTTTTTTTACAGGCGACGGTTGTTGGCATTCGCTGATGGTGGCTTGGTGGACAACAGCGCCATTGGCAATGCAGTGGCCACAGGCGCCAATGCCACTCGGTGATGAGATGAATGAGGAGCCGGGGTATTTTGGATGAATTTCATGACGTGGCAGATTCCTTTTTGAGTCAGAGATCATGAATGAAGCAGGCTGCGGCAACAGTCGTGAGATTCCCTTTACAAGTGGATAACGTTACACTTCATGTTACCCTCTGGTAAACTAACATAACTATGGAAAATCACAATTTTCAATGGCTGCCTTGGGTAAATCCACTATTTCTATGGCCATGTTCAATAGCTATGTGAAATAATGATGGTAAGATATGGTATACCCGTCCCGCCGTCCCGAAGTCCTGGTCATGGCCATCTCCAAGCTGAGGACATTCTCCACATTACGTACAGTGGATTGGATAACTTGGAGCGATTGCTGGCCAAAGTGAGGACAGACAAACAGATCCTGAATCTGCTGCACCTGAATTTTTGCCCCTTCTGCTACGCGAACTTTCAGGATCCTTGCCGCAAGGAGCAAAATCCCTCAACTTCAACCATTGAAAATTTGGATGTTGATGGGTTTTTGACTGTTGGCACCGCTCACAAAATGCTTTTGAGGCTGACTCTTAGTACTTGTCATTACTTGTCAGACCTAGGCTTAGTGTGGAGTTCTGGATGTATACTGATACTCTGATGAATGCTTTTGGTGAACCTCATGTCCATGAGCTTGGTACCTTTTTGGATCCTTTGAAGTGAGTTGTCACACACGATTTCCTGCCATTTTTTCAGTCAGGTGTTTGCAGAGGATGTTCCGACCGTGCGGACCCTTGGCTCGAATAGCCTCCTCTTGAGGGTGCTGGTGTTGTATACATATGGTATCCTCTGCATTCCTCTGCAAGGATCACAAGATGTAACCACAGAATTTTTGGGGCACATCACAGGGTCGAGATTTTGCTGCGCAAGTCGTGCCAAGCTGTGGCCAACCTAAGCCGACCTAAGGGCCATGTACCCCACGCAATTGAAGTTCCTCCACGTGCACCACAGCTCGCAACTGAAGTCCCTGCAGATTGGCACGTTGAAGCTGACCACGGTGGATTGCCGGCCCTTTGCTCAGAAAGTGTCAAGACGCCTCAATGCCATCTTTTGCTCATGTAATTTACCATCAATAACTCAATGCTCCCCCCATTTTTGGGGCCTGTTGAAGGGCTCAAAAAGGCAAAGTTTGCACAACTTGACCCGTGAAGAGCAGGTGATGACTCCGTCAACATGGGTCAAGGGATGTTTGACCATGTTTGGTATTCTTAACATTTGGTGGGTTTGCATTAAGGCAGAGACATGTCGATACAATATCCAGACATGTTCAATTTCTTTTATCATGCAGATTTCGTACGCTCCCCTAGCAATCCTCGGCGTTCATCAAGTTGGATTCGGTTTAATATAAATGCCCGGCTGACAGTATACCCATGGCATCCCATGGCTTGAGATTTCTGGAAGTCAGCAACAGCAGAGGTATTTTGGCATTGAAGCTGGTCGAAGCATCAACGTGCAGCTCTGCTTAGTTTGCTTAGTTTGGCTATGTTTGGCTCTTTGTACCCCTATGTCTGTTGGTCAAATCCTCCAAGTTATTTTTCCGGGTCAAATCAAGTCCCAAGGTCACTTCATGAGTTTCCGTGATTGCTTCTTTTTTCACCCATCTTTGCCAATATTTCCAGATTTTTTCCAACTTTTCAGTGAACTGCTTTTCACCAACAAACAGTCTCCACACTGAGCCGAGCATGCTGACCACAGGCACGTCATCAGCGTGTCGAGTCGGTCAGGGATTGGAGGAATCGGCTATCAGACTTACAACACCTTGGTCCAAGAAATCGTCGATGCATTTCGTGATCCAATGAACAATCAGCTCTCCAGCGAGGTTTTGGGTTGGCTGATGTGAAACTCAAATGGCCCCAAGATGGTAGTGATGGTGTGCCGCGGATTGTAAAGCTGTGGTGCTGACGCCAATTGGGATTACTTTTATTGAACTTCCTCTGAGCAGTCCCCGGATGCGTCCCTGAAAAGACTTCGGGGATTCATCGGGAGATGGCAAGTAAAAAAGGCCACCTAGAGGATGGTGTAACAAGAGCATCCAACATGATCTAACCTTTGCCAGCATGTTTTGCCTCGACACGTGACCCCCTACAGTTGTATCAGTGGCTGACATGACCACTGCACTAGGTGCTCGTACACTACATGAATGGGATTGAATGGGCTTTGTTTGTGTGGTGAGAGATTACTTGGCAGCCGATGACAATATCAGCTGGGTATTGATGGATTCCGCAGCTGTCTTAGCTGATACGGCCCAGCTATTGACAAATCCAAGGTGAACATTGAACAGGGCCGAAGGTCGAAGTCACGTCACATCGCAGATGTCCAACAACCGGGCTATGCGCAATTCTTGTTACACAGGCACAGGCGCTGAGAGGTTGGATGCTTCAAAAACTCCAGTTCAGAGTGCTGGCCTTCAAATGCTAGGGTGAATGCGAGGTAGACATATAGAGCAGAATGCCTTTATTCCATCATCTTCCATCCATATCTATACCATTCAAACTCCATTGCATTTACATCAGACAAATACAGCACCTGCAAATCTGCCTGCAGCCGCCCAGAGGCGTCAGATTTGAGGGGTTTCAGTTGGGTATGGGCCACAATTGTGCAGACATTGAGAAGGACGGATATTGACCGTTGTATTGAAAGTCTATTTCTTGAGACCCTAAATTGAACCCTATTTTGAGAAACAACTTTCAAACTTCAAGACCTTAAAATGACTTAAAAACATGTTCTGCATCCCTGTTTCGGACAATTCAGGGCAACCCCAACAGCACACTCCATCTGCAAACGTAGTCAACGACGCCAGGAGGCAAACCCTCAGCAGCTTCAGTTTTGAGAAGAAACACACAAATATATTATAGTTTTTGCATGTTTTTGCCCATATTTGCAAGTGGATGGTCAGTGAGCCTCTCTTTCGAGAAACAGTTTGTGGTTCTCCACATTCCAACAGGGCCACTGTCGTTCCAAACTTACCATCCAGGTATGGCGGCACCCAATGCTTCCTCGGAGGGACATCATGTGATTTTGTCACCTTACCGCTTCGACGCCAATGAGCTGCGGTGGTTGCCCACTGGGGAAGCAGCGGCCAAAGTGCGCATGAGCAAAGAGGCCCGGGACGGCCCGGGATGGCAAGAGCTTCTCAAGTGCAAAGACACAAACTCGTTCCCACCAAAAGGACCAGAATGGACCAGACTACATTTAGTGAGACATTTGAGATTTGAGGATACATACATGGGGATGGGTCAAAACCCTGGTACCTAGTGAACCCCAAGTCATAGCTGGGATTTATGGATGTTCATCCCCTAATAAACTGTATCTATAGGTATTGACCCATACCCACATTGAAGACATTTGGATCAGCTGTAGGCAGCCAAGAATTGGCGCTTGGTCCTGGGAAATCAGAGCGTGGCGTTGTCGGAGATCCGCAGCACCTCGATGCTGTCGCCCAACTTCTTGGCTCCTCGGCTGTGGCCAACATCTTCCAAGCTTGGAACATGGAACCGCTCGTTCAGAGTCTGTAAGAGACGTATCATACATAATACATTGATATAATTATATCATATATATATATACTGTATATATATATATATTATAATATTATTCGCGAGGATTTGCAGAACAGAAAGTCAGAAGGCAGAAGATCCGGTTTCATGGGTGTCTATGCATACCACACATGCAACGTACTGCAAACTGCCAGCAAGATCTGCCACGCCTTTGGATTACGAGCGCTTCGAGCAGTACGATCAGAGCAGCTCCTTGGCTCATTTGGGAACGCAGCTATCAGCGGGCCCAAAGCATTCCACTTATGCGTCACCACAAAAAAAAACCTCCTGAAGTCTTGCGATTGAGGACATTTCGAGGATCTTACTCTACAAAACTGATCAAAACTGTTTCTTTAAATGGTCACATATGTCACATATGCAAACAAACATCTTCAAACTTTCAGACCTTTCTTGAGACCTCGATGGATTTTTCCATGGATTTTTCGTTCCAAACTATGGGACTCTGCCAGTAAAAAATCACTGAATTCATCTGAGTTTTCACTGAGGTGTGCAAAGCTATTTCCAGTACTATGCCAAGTTGGCCAACCAACAAAACATGCTTCAAGACGGAGTACGAACCTCCACCTACAACCGAGCCATTGCTGGGAAACTTAGCTTTTTGGAAGGCAGACCAAAGATGTTCTGTGGATGGGAAGCCCAAAGATGAGAAGCCCGGAAAGATCCGGAAAGTTGTTGCAACTTCTCTTGAAGTTACATGAAGTCCGAAAAAAATTCACCACTTCGAACTTCAGACCTTGATTTTAGATCGCTCCAGCCCTCCAAGACCATCCAAGACACAAATCCATATGCCACGGCCGTGTCTATGTCCAGCCTCAGGTGGAAAATGTCGATGACTTTCAAGGGAAGTTGGCCATGGATTTGGGTGCAGGAAGTGGCATCCTTTCCTTCTTTGCCGTGCAGGTGACCATGGGTTCATGGCGGGGATGAACATCTATACAGAACCAGCTATAAATTTGGGACTTCAAGAGGCTACCAGGCTTTGGACCCCATACCCAATGATGTCTCAAAATGCAGATACCTAGTTACCTATGAACATATACAGGCCATGATCATAGGTAAAACATGTAAAAACCACGATTTTCCATGGATAAAACATAGTAAAACACATGGGTAAAACATGGTAAAACTATTGGATTTATTTTATTTGTGCCAGGCAGGTGCCGAGAAGGTCTACGCGGTTGAGGCGCGGCGGCTTGGGGAGGCTGGCATGATTTGGTCCTTGGCGGATTTATATAGATGATACAATCCATGTATGGTATATGAAAGTATATATCGATAATATATAGCTAATATGTAGATAATATATTGATAATATGTAGATAATATGTACTAGTAGATAATATATATATATATAATTATATATAACATATATATATACATATATATATACATATATATATATAATGTATAGATAATCCACATATTGGCATAGGTTGCCAGACAATATGATGTCTGATGTATGGTATGATTGTATATATGATATATGGATTATGATATGTATGATGTGTATGATGTATTTTTGTGTACAATGTATTTTTGTGTACAATGTAGACTAATCAAAGGAAGTTTAGAAGTCAAACTTCCGACAATATGGACAGACGAAAAAGCAGAGGTGGGAAGAGTCAGAGAAGAGAAGAAGAAAGAAGATCAGAGAAGAGAAAGAGTGAGAGGAAAGAAGATGCAGGTGCGCGAACAGGTAGAAAAGTCGCGAAACACTGTGTTTTTCCAACAGACAGACAGACAGACAGACAGGCAGGCAGACAGACATACATACATATGGTGCATTGTCTTGAACATCTTTCGTATGCACATGCAGATTCGGGCTTCCATTTGGGGGGCGTTTTTTTTTTTTTAATCTTGCGTTTCTTTTGCTTATAAAACCTGGCGAGAGACGACTACTGCATTGAACACTGCATTGGGGGGTTTGCGCTTGCTGGACCCAATTGATACTGCAACCCTACAACAGCCCTGCTCATCATAATCATCATCCCCATTTTCATCCTCATTCTCATCCTCAGCATCCTCATCATCCTCATCATCCTCTTCGTCCTCATCATCGTCGTCATCAACTCATTCCTGTTACCATCACTTTCGTCATCATCAATTTTCTTCATCGTTATGGTCAGCAGCCTCATCAACGTCAAAAGGTTGGCACTGTTTGTAACTTGCAGCCGTTTGTGACTTGCAGCAACTCCAAGAAGCCGCGTGAGACCGTTGCTGCATTCCGACTTCACCTTGCTGTTCCCCGTGTACCATTACCACCCTACCCCAGCCCTGCTAGCTTTCGTACCTTTTCGCTGGCCTCAAGTAATTCTAGGAGCTTCAGTCTTGGGTGGCTGTGGTCAGCTTGCGAGCGGGATTGAGTGCTCCAACCAAACGCCATGATGCCCCCAGGAGGGGTATATAATCATGTTGCCCTGCCCTGAAGGGGGTGTATACTATCCATGATCAGTGTAGAAACTTCAGTCTGGGGCTGCATGAGGGTTTGGCAAACCAAATGCATAAACACATGTGGAAGCGCCAAGCTTTCTGAAGCCCAAAGGATGTTAGACTCAGGGTGAACGTTGAAACAGCAACTTCGTCAAGTACACCACATTTCTTTTTGTTGACCCTTCGAATCACCCACTTTTGCTTGTCACGCAACGCCTCGCCCCGCAGGTGAAAACCCTTGCCGTTCAATTGCCAGAAACTTCAGTTTGGGGCTGCATGAGAGTTTGGCAAACCAAATGCATAAACAAATTTGGAAGCGCCAAGTACATAAATATGTTGCAGCTTTCTGTGCCATTGGGCTTTGTGTGGGCATTGGGCACCATTTGGCAGTTTGTGCCGGTTCCATTAATTAATTGCTTTCACATATTTCCACATTGCAAACCTTATAGTCACCTTGCCCCGTCGTTTCGCACACAAGACGGCCAAGAATCTTATTCAGACCCTTTGTCATAATGATCCAACGCACCGCCTGGCAAGCATTGAAGGAATCCAGGCGAGTTCATTCATGAAGGATTTTGGCTGGGAACGCCTGGGGTCGCCTCTCACAAAAAAATCAATGTTTTCACCTTCGGAACTTCTTGGTTTCTTATTTATTGGGAAGCAAACCGCGTGAGGTCCCATGTGCCAATTTTTTTTGTAGCGGGTGTGTCGAACCCAGGACTGTGCCCATCACAAAGAGCCCTGTTTCTGACAAAGTTCTGGAACAGTTGGGGGAACCTTGCGAGTTGCCTGTGGTCGCGGCTGCAAGCTCTCCGCGACAGGCTCAATTGAATGGAGCTCAGCAGAAGGCACAAGCCAAATTTCTGAAAAGATTCCAGAAGAAGTGATGTGGACCGAATGGGGAGGTGGAGTGGTTTTCATTTTTTTTGGCTACTTTGAATAGCTGTAGCTGCTGGATAAAAATGGTCCGTTCTGCTTGATCAAGAGTGCCGCTTGTATCAGATGATGTTGCGCCACATCGCCAATTGGCCATTGCCAGCTGTTTGGCTCGCTAAAGTGGCGCGTGCAGAGCCATCTGGATGAGAGATGGAAAATTGCACGCTGTTGTGGCGCGAAGCACATTTGGAAGTGTAAAAGCACCTCACGTCCGGAGCAGTTTTGAAATTGAGATGTCGAAACGAGTTTTGTGGCGCGAAGCACATGTCGAAGTCAAAATGCACAAAACTCCTCAGCCTCGGAGCACTTTTGGAAGTTGAGATGTGCACGCTGTTGTGGCGCGAAGCACATTTCCAAGTCAAAATGTTAAAAACACCACATGTTCGGACCACTTTTGGACGTTCAGATGTCGTTTCCCGCGGCAGGCGCAAGGGATTGTGCACCTTGTCAAAAGTGAGCAAACGTGAGGGTTTTGTAGCAGTTTCAAAGGCGTTGGCAGGCGTGGGACATTTGAATTGAAGAGGATCTGCAAAGATGCATTTTCCGTGGCAGGCGCAGTACAAGAGACATGCTCATCAGAGATGTTAGGAGGTCCGGGCGCTCAAGACGCAATGGTACGAGGCCGTCAGCTCTGGATTCAACTTTCCATTTTTGAAGGAAGTCTTCGCAGAATTGTTTCGTTTTTGATATTGTCAACTTGAAAAATTGAGGAAGTCTCGCAGAATTGCTTCCTTTTTGACGTTATCAAGTTCAAAAGTTGAGAAAGTCTCGCAGAATTGCCGCGCTTCTGTTGTCAATTTCAAAAATTGAGGAAGTCTCGCAGAATAGCTTCGTTTTCAAACTTGCAGATAGATAGATAGATAGATAGCTAGATAGCTAGATAGACAGCTACAAGTACAGTTAATTGCAACTACAGTTAATTGCAACTACAGCTACAACTACTTCTGCAACTACAACTACAACTGCACTACACGCCACTACAGCTACAACTACCCTACAGTACACTAATTACACTACACTACGGCAATTACACTACACTACACTAATTACACTTTGCTACACTACACTAATTACACTGCAACTATAGCTACAGCTGCAGCTACTATGACTGCTACAGCTACAGCTACAACGTCAACTACAGTACATCACACTACCCTACGCTACACTAGTTACATTACACTACACTACACTAGACTACAGTAGACTACAGCTACAGCTACAACTACAACTACATTGCACAACACTACGCTACACGAATTACACCACACTACACCACACTGCACTACACTGTAACAGCACATGGCATTACATTACACTGTACGCTACACTCATTATAGCACACCACAGCTACATCTGCAACTACACTACACCGGCGCTCAGCGCCGAAACCGTTTCGAAACGTTCCGTTTGCACAGAAACTTAGGCTAGTAAGAGTCATTCGCGAGCCCCGCAGCGTGCTGATTCCAGCACGTCGGTCTAAGAGAGGTCAGGCGTTACATGGGTGGCTCAATAGGCCCGTATGCCGGACCAGTCTCTTCTTCGGCCTGGACGGGATAGTGCACGCTCCGCAAGGCCGGTGCAAAGTAAGATCCCCACCCCCTTGGGCAGCTTTTTTTGGGGGGGGGTCAAAAAATGTAAGTTACAAACAAATAGGGGGGACCCCCCCGTCAAAAAATGTAAGTTACATTTTCGCGACCCCCTAACTTACATTTTTTTGCCCCCCCCCCCAATGAAAAAATAAAAAATGAGGGGGTCAAAAAATGTAACTTCCAATTTGTGACCCCCCCCTCATTTTTTAAAAATTCACGTTTTTTTCTATTTTCCAGGGGGGGGGCACGGGGGGGGACGTGCAGATCGAATCATCTCAAAATACCCCGAGCAATTTTTAATGATAAAATATGAAGTAATATGAAATAATATGAAAACCACTACTATTCTTGCTGCTATTATATACTCTATTACTACTATTAATTCGTATTAATATTGCTGCCACTAGTACTACTAGTACTACTAGTACTACTAGCACTACTATTTGGTACTATCTTGTGCTACCTTATTCTGTTTCTATTCATTTTTATACTATATTCTGCTGTTCCCGGTTTGTTTGGATCATGCACCATCTGCAAGATTGCCTGCAATATTGTTGCTGATGCTGTTTGCATCTGCTTGCTAGATTTCATAAGCGCTTACCTTAAGGTCACGGTCTTCATGTGTTTTTGCAGAAATTTGGAAAACTCCCCTGCAGCTACTTACATTTTTTCATACCAGGCAATCCCAGGCAAAGTGCGCAATGTAACATATTGTAACATTGGATCTGACATTTTCTTGCATGATCTTGCATCAACTTACATGTTTCACGCTTAAATAGGGAGCATCAAGAACCACTGGAAACCATAAGAAACTTCAAGAAACTATATATTATATAACTATCAAAGGAACTTGTCAATATTTGTGAATGTCGGTGGTGAACCCATACCAATCTTAGTCATCTACAGTGATCTAGGTGCCCCATGTCGTTCTCAGCAGATGCTCCTTCAGGTGCAGTGCCAGCCTAGGCAGGCAGAAAAATGTTTTTGCAAACTTTCTGCCAGCGGCACCTTCTGCTACATAACTTTCTGCTAGCGGAGCCTTCTGCTACATATATTTCTGCTAGGGGAGCCTTCTGCTAGATAACTTTCTGCTAGCGGAGGCTTCTGCTACATAACTTTCTGCTAGGGGAGCCTTCTGCTACATAACTTTCTGCTAGGGGAGCCTTCTGCTACATAACTTTGTGCTAAGGGGAAGCCTTCTGCCACATTTTCTTCTACTTCAGGTGCAGTGCCAGCCTAGGCAGGCAGAAAAATGATTTGCAAGATATGTCGCATTATGATTCAATATGTCACCCTATGACATAATGTGGGAATAAGATGGGATAAGAAGTAATAAGAAAATGTAAGCTTGACTGTTTGGACATGGGGATCTTCTGCAAAACACCATCATTTCCAACACCTAAAGTAGTCTAGCTTACATTTTTCAAAAACCTCCGCCATTCACACCAGGCAATCCCAGGCAAACTGCACAAATGTAAAATCCATGCAGCCCACCACTATCTCAAACACCCTCCCCCAAACTGCTCACCTTATATATATATATGAAATAGGATCTTGCTTTTCTTGCATGATCTTGCATCAACTTACATCTTTCGCGCTTAAATAGGGAGCATCAAGAAACCACTGGAAACCATAAGAGACTTCAAGAAACTATATAACTATCAAAGGACCTTGTCAATATTTGTGAATGTCGGTGAGCCCATGCCAATCTTAGTCATCTACAGTGATCTGGGTGTCCCACGTCGTTTTCAGCAAATGCTCCCTCAGGTGCAGTGCCAGCCTAGGCAAGCAGAAAAATGATTTGCAAGATATGTCGCATTATGATTCAATATGTCGCCTTATGACATAATGTGGGAATAAGATGGAATAAGAAGTAATAAGAAAATGTAAGCTCGACTGTTTGGACATGGGGATCTTCTGCAAAACACCATCATTTCCAACACCTAAAGCAGTCTAGCTTACATTTTGCAAAAACCTCCGCCATTATGATTCAATATGTCACCCTATGACATGATTTGGGAATAAGATGGGATAAGAAGTAATAAGAAAATGTAAGCTTGACTGTTTGGACATGGGAATCTTCTGCAAAACACCATCATTTCCAACACCTAAAGCAGTCTAGCTTTCATTTTTCAAAAACCTCCGCCATTCACACCAGGCAATCCCAGGCAAACTGCACAAATGTAAGCTGAAAGCAATGGGGGGGCAGAATCCATGCATCCCTCAAACACCCTCCCCCAAACTGCTCACCTTATATATATATATATATATATATAATATAGGATCTAGCTTTTTCTTGCATGATCTTGCATCAACTTGCATCTTTCGCGTTTAAATAGGGAGCATCAAGAAACCACTGGAAACCATAAGAGACTTCAAGAAACTATATAAATATCAAAGGACCTTGTCAATATTTGTGAATGTCGGTGAACCCATGCCAATCTTAGTCATCTACAGTGATCTGGGTGTCCCACGTCGTTTTCAGCAATTGCTCCCTCAGGTGCAGTGCCAGCCTAGGCAAGCAGTAAAATGCTTTGCAAGATATGCTACATTATGATCCAATAATATACAATATGGCACCTTATGGCATAATGTGGGAATAAGATTGAACACGAAGTAGAAATTAAAATGTAAGTTTGACTGTGTGGACATGGGCATCCTCTGGAAAACACCATCATTTTCAACACCTAAAGTCATCTAGCTCACATTTTTCAAACCACCGCCATTCACACCTTTCAATCCCAGGCAAACTGCACAAATGTAAGCTGAAAGCAATGGGGGGGCAGAATCCATGCAGCCCACCACTATCTCAAACACCCTCCCCCAAACTGCTCACCATATATATATAATATATATATATATAATATAGGATCTTGCTTTTTCTTGCATGATCTTGCATCAACTTACATCTTTCACGCTTAAATAGGGAGCATCAAGAAACCACTGGAAACCATAAGAGACTTCAAGAAACTATATGAATATCAAAGGACCTTGTCAATATTTGTGAATGTCGGTGAACCCATGCCAATCTTAGTCATCTACAGTGATCTGGGTGTCCCACGTCGTTTTCAGCAATTGCTCCCTCAGGTGCAGTGCCAGCCTAGGCAAGCAGTAAAATGCTTTGCAAGATATGCTACATTATGATCCAATAATATACAATATGGCACCTTATGGCATAATGTGGGAATAAGATTGAACAAGAAGTAGAAATTAAAATGTAAGTTTGACTGTGTGGACATGGGCATCCCCTGGAAAACACCATCATTTTCAACCCCTAAAGTCATCTAGCTCACATTTTTCAAACCACCGCCATTCACACCTTTCAATCCCAGGCAAACTGCACAAATGTAAGCTGAAAGCAATGGGGGGGGCAGAATCCATGCAGCCCACCACTATCTCAAACACCCTCCCCCAAACTGCTCACCATATATATATAATATATATATATAATATATATATATATAATATATATAATATATATATAAAATATGGGATCTCGCTTTTTCTTGCATGATCTTGCATCAACTTACATCTTTCGCGCTTAAATAGGGAGCATCAAGAAACCACTGAAAACCATAAGAGACTTCAAGAAACTATATAAATATCAAAGGACCTTGTCAATATTTGTGAATGTCGGTGAACCCATGCCAATCTTAGTCATCTACAGTGATCTGGGTGTCCCACGTCGTTTTCAGCAAATGTTCCCTCAGGTGCAGTGCCAGCCTAGGCAGGCAGAAAAATGATTTGCAAGATATGTCGCATTATGATTCAATATGTCACCCTATGACATAATGTGGGAATAAGATGGGATAAGAAGTAATAAGAAAATGTAAGCTTGACTGTTTGGACATGGGGATCTTCTGCAAAACACCATCATTTCCAACACCTAAAGTAGTCTAGCTTACATTTTTCAAAAACCTCCGCCATTCACACCAGGCAATCCCAGGCAAACTGCACAAATGTAAAATCCATGCAGCCCACCACTATCTCAAACACCCTCCCCCAAACTGCTCACCTTATATATATATATGAAATAGGATCTTGCTTTTTCTTGCATGATCTTGCATCAACTTACATCTTTCGCGCTTAAATAGGGAGCATCAAGAAACCACTGGAAACCATAAGAGACTTCAAGAAACTATATAACTATCAAAGGACCTTGTCAATATTTGTGAATGTCGGTGAGCCCATGCCAATCTTAGTCATCTACAGTGATCTGGGTGTCCCACGTCGTTTTCAGCAAATGCTCCCTCAGGTGCAGTGCCAGCCTAGGCAAGCAGAAAAATGCTTTGCAAGATATGTCGCATTATGATTCAATATGTCGCCTTATGACATAATGTGGGAATAAGATGGAATAAGAAGTAATAAGAAAATGTAAGCTCGACTGTTTGGACATGGGGATCTTCTGCAAAACACCATCATTTTCAACACCTAAAGCAGTCTAGCTTACATTTTGCAAAAACACCACCATTCACCAGGCAATTCATGCCAATTCCAGGCAAAGTGCACGAAAAATACTGTATCAAAAAATGACAATATATGACATAGGGTATTATCCAGTCATCTATAGTCATTGAGGTGCCCAACGTGGTTCTCAGCCGATGCATGCCTAGGTGCAGCGTCAGCCTAGGCAAGCAGAAAGATGCTTTGCAAAAGATGCCGTGTTGTGACATCACTTACGTAGAAATAAGCAAAATGAAACTTGTACACACCTGGACATGGAAATCTGTTGCAAACCACCATTTTTTATCACCTCAAGCAGTCTAGCTTACATTTTCAGAAACACCACCATGCACCACTGAAAATGATTGAAAGCTGGGTCCCAAACTTCGGCGTCCAATGCCCCCCAACAGGCGTCCTCAGAATCCGGCAGCATCCGGTACCATCTGGTAACTTGATGCGAAAGTATGCAAAAGTATACATGCCAAAATATGCCAAAATGCAGCCTACATGAAAGGACATGTTTTAAACATTACTAATTACTAAACCAGATCATGTGTCAGATTGCGGCAAGCATGCGACGAGCGCTTTGATTTTTGCACTCTCTAGCTATCTCTAGCCTTCTCTAACCCATCTCGACTCCTCACAACTAAAGTAACTTTGCCACAGCGCAGTTCTATTCTGTACACACCCTTGTTGACAGATCGAATCGAATTGATTCATACCACAAACTGGCAAATGACACTGTAGGCACTTGTTGGCCCTACAGGGATTTCACAGAAACATCTAATTGAAACCTGCCTTGATTTTTTTCATACCTTTTCATATCCTTTCATGTCAACTCTGCGTTGCGCTGCCAAACTCAAATCATCTGAATCCCAGACATTCTCAGACCAAATGAATCGCCAGTAGCAGCCGGCATCATCCAGCATCCTGTGTGAGCTGAGTTTGTCACTGGAACCTATGATGGATCCAGCACAATCCATCATAAACCACGCAGTGCGTTGGCTTTTACCGACTTTCCCGCACTACCCCAGCCCCAATGGTAGCCATTGGTGACGAACTGGAGTTCTATGGCATTCTTGCATCTGGTCAAAGCATATCTAATACTACGAGCACTGCTAATACTATTACGCTACTACTACTAGTACTAGTACTAGTACTAGTACTACTACTACTACTACTACTGCTATACTACTACTACTGCTATACTACTACTACTACTACTACTACTGCTAATAATAATAATATAGAAAAAATAATATACATATATATCTATAACTATATATTCAATAAACAATGACAGGGCCAAAAAATGTAACTTACATTTTTTGAGCAAATGTAACTTACATTTTCTGACCTCCCCCCTAGTTTTGGACGTTTCCTCTCAAAAAATGTAAGTTACATGTTTTGAGAAAATTACAAAAATGTAACATTATCTTCTTGACCCCCTCAACCCTATTTTTTTGTAACTTACATTTTTTGACCCCCCCCTAGCTTAATAGGTGGGGATAAAGTAAGTAGTGTCCCCCCTTGGTCGGAGCCTAAAGGTAGACAGTCATGTTTCGGGCCTGAGCTGCCAGGTACGACATTGGCCCAAGATCCTTGCCCATGAGCCGATCTTCCTGAATGTCAGTGGCTTTGGAGGAGCCTACAAGTACGTTTACCAGGAATCAGTCCTGGCACACGGACTGACAATGAAGATCTACATCCACTGCCATGCGAAGAACTATCCAGTGGGAATCATTATCCACACTGGAAATCCCACCACGTGCTGCGTCTCGCGTGGCAGGCGCAGCACTTGGTGACTCTCTGGAGGGTTGCTTGACGCCGTTGACGCCGTTGACGCCGTTGACGCCGCGGCTGTCTTGCGTGGCAGACAGCAACGTCGTCAACGGCGTCAAGCACCCTCGAGAGAGTCACCAAGTGCTGCGCCTGCCACGCAACGCAGCCGCGGCATCAACGGCGTCAACAGCGTCAACGGCGTCAACGGCGTCAAGCAGCCTTCCAGAGACAGCCGCGGCGTCAACGGCGTCAACGGCGTCAAGCAGCCCCCAGAGAGTCACCACACCAGCGAAGCGACTTCCGAAGTCCGAACCTCAAAGATTCATGCCGCAGTCAGTTGCTTGATGTTGCTTGGTAACTTGCGAGCTTTGAAGTTATCGATGTTCGTAGGTAGAACACCCCAAGATCTAAGAAATAAATGCTGCTGCACAGGTTCGACGCCTGACAATCCCAGAAGCAAGAGTTGCGGTGCAAGCCTCAGAACGGCAGCCGGCCGAGCAACAGAGAAGCAACATGTTTGCAGTATATAATAGACAATCATGCAGTTGTGTATCGGTTGCGTCTCTTCATTTCCTGCACGGTGGCGTGCAGGCCGGAGCAGCCGTCTAACCGCGCGAGCAACAAACTAACCTTAGTGAACAAAACGAGGTCCAAAGTTCAGCGCCGTCGTGGTTGTTCACACACGTCTCGAAAAAAGTTTCGGCCCCTGCCCCTTGCACGCCTAGTGCTGGACTGCAGTGCGCACGAAGCTGGTGTGCCGGGTCCTCAGGTAGACCAAGGAAGCGTCTGAGAACTTAAGACTTCCTGTTTGGACATCGCCTTCCTCTCCGCGAGGGCTTTGGAACCTGGAGCAGCTCCTGCCCAGCGACCCGAGCCCTCTCCAGAACAACGCAGTCCTGGTCACCCAGCTCGCGCGGGCCTGAGAGGCGACGCGGACCGACGCACGCCAACTGAGGCGCAAGCTCTGCAAGTCTCCGAGGAAGCCGTCGAGACCTGGTTCCGGAGATCACAAGCTGGCTGCGGCTAAAGCCCGTGCACCCGAACCTGGACAACAGCATCCAGGCCAGGAACGCAGCTTGACTACCTGCGTCTTCCTAAGTCTTCGCTGGTATTGTGCCTCACGTGTCGATAAAGTCTCGATAGCTGGTATCTTTTGTGACTTCTTTTCCGAGGGGCATCCCGCGTTCATTTCGGCTGCGGCGGTTCCCAAAGCGACCGTTGATCGGCGGCCGGGCACACACGAGCCTTACAAAATGATCGCATTTGCTGGCATTTTTGGGATGCTAGAGATCAGACTTGCAAAAGTATGGTTGAATCCCACTTGTTGCAAGTTTCGTCTGAAGCTTGTTGCTTAACATAGGTCAGCAAACGGGGTCTCATGGCAGTAAGCCGCTAAATCCATTCTTGGAGATATATGATGGTTGGGGATGTGGCCCCGCATGGTGGTAATATATATATATATTATATTTATATACAGATACATATAATATAATATATTATAATATATACATATAATATAATATATATAGTATAATATTATTTGATATATAATAATGTTTTTATAATATAAATACATATATAAAATCAATAAAATATATATACACACACACATATATATATATATATGTATTATATATAATATTTATAATACATACATACATATATATATAATTTTTCATACACACATATATATATATATGTAGTATTTATAACACATATGATAATATATATATATAATATATATATGGTTTTCTCGTTTACTTCTTTGAAAATTACTTTTGATTCTCGTTTTTGGTTGCCTCTGCCATCCCCCTGACTCTGAAGAAAAACGAAACAAAAAAACAACAAATCCACTAAACATATATAAGTAAGGTAAGTGCCACGCCTGCCACGCAAAAGCAGCGCGACTGTCACCAAGTGCCACGGTTGCCACACAAGAGCGGCATCAATGTCACCAAATGCCACGTGTGCCACGCAAAAACACCATCAAAGTCACCAAATGCCACGTCCGCCACGCAAAATACCGCGGCGTCACGCGTTGTGTGTGTGTGTGTGTGAATGTGAAAGAAATGCGTGTGGAAGTGGAAGAGTTGTGCGAGACAATGTTGTGTGTGTGTGTGTGTCGGGAACAGTTGTGTGTGACAAATTGTGTGTGCGTGACAGTTGTGCATGAAACAGTTGTGTGAGACAATGTTGTGTGTGAAATAGTTGTGTGTGACAAAGTTGTGCGTGACAAAGGTGTGTGTGAAAGAATGGTGTGGATCCAAGTTGGATCAATGCTGGATGCATGTTGGATCCGTATTTTCTCAGTCAAATTTTGGTTTTATATTTTTGCGCTGACCATTCCATGGGTTTGGTGACCAAACCATTCAATATCAAAGCACGAACACCCACACATCAACCCATATTTAACTAGATGTCAATATATTTCATATGCCATAATTCATATTTGAACATATTTCATCATATTTCACCTATACCTCCATGACATGATGTATCCCTAATTCCTCTATATCTTTCAGCCTCGGATGGCAGGCCTCATCCATGGGTGAAGTAGTGCGACTGCTGGCAGATGCCAACGCCTTTCTCACCAAGAAAATAGAGGTTGGGGTCCTGGTTATGGGATGGGCAACGGGTCGAAATCATAGGATGGAAAAAACTACGGTTTACGATACTTTTACTATGGTTTGCACTTTGGTTTTCTATGGTCTACTATGGTCTACTTACTAAACATGGGTTTAGAGCTGTGGTCCCATCGGTCATAAACTTAAGCCATCTTAAACCCATACAGTACCCATACATACGTATACGTATACACAACTCAACCAACAAGATCCAACACTAATGCCATGCGCCTACTGGTAAACCACCCCAAATGGGACTCCAAAATGAAAGAAATCTAGCTGTAAACCAGGGTTTCTCGGGGTTGCTTTTCGATACGGGAAGGATTCCCTGGCATCTTGGAATATTGTGGACCACCGATGATTACAGATGTCCCAACTCGGCTTGGATTGATGACGAACCCATCCGCTGCCAGTGAGTGAGTATAGCATCCATACCAGCTAGGAATTATGTTGCAAAATGTTGCCAATATCATCGATCATGGATGGTTTCGTTTAGGGTGGAGGACACATTATTTTTTAAAAAGGAATTCAGATGGATGACCACCTTGCTGTTGATGATGTGTGTTTCCCAAGCCCGAACATGCTTATATAATAGGCGGGCAAGTATCAACCATCAAACTCGGGATTTGATAAGTTCGCAATGTTGCAACATATCCATCTGTTGATTTCCCTTGCAACATATCCATCCGTTGATTTCCATTTACATGTCCAAAAAGATCCCAACATATTGATCATCATCCATCATCCATCATCCTCATCTTCATTGCTTCCATTAATCTATTTCCATCTATATCCTCAGTATATTGATCATTCAGAATCATTCACTGTCTATCCATATCCATCTATCCACCTATCCATATCTATCCAATCTCTTGAGAGTTCCCCGACGGCAAGTCCCAGGTGATCAACCGACCAGTTGAAACCATCACGGCTGCGGAGCTGGATGGGAAGGCGTGATTCAAAGGTCGTGCGTTCCGGGGGTACAGGGTTTCAATATGTTTCGACGTTTTGACCCATAACATATAATAATATATATATATAATTATATATATATATATATTTGGGCATCGTTCTGGTGATTTTTGGGGGGATTCTTTAAATCTGCCATTTGACAGGTGGATGTCCTGGTCTCGGAGCCGATCGGAACCTTCCTCTTCAACGAAAGGAACGTCCGCCACGTCGCCACCAGTGGGTTGGATGTCGACCTATGGCAATAAATGCCATAGGCCCCAAAAAATCTGCAATTTGATAATTTTGATATATTTTTTATTATTTATTTGATGGTCTATTTTAGGACTGGGCATTCTGCAACTAAGTGAAAGTAGTGAAACTGGAACTTAGAATTTGAATCCTGCAACTGAGTGAAATTAGTCCCGTGAATGTCATCCATAAGAGAACGGTATCCCACAATCAATTTCTGGTGACTCCATCTTTCAGTCGAGACCACAAAGAGCAGGGAGTGAACAACATGTTCAAGGGGGTTTTCATGGTAGAAATTTCAGCAGAGACATTGAACACACCAATCAATTGTTATCCCAAAACGACTTTCCAGCAACGAGTTGCCATCCTCCAGTCATCCTCCAGGATGATCGAAAGCTACCTCTGCGCGCGCGATCGCTTCCTAAAGCCTGGCGGGAAGATGTTTCCGAATGCTGGAACCCTCTGCACCTTGGCTTCGCGACAGACTTTGAATGACTTTGACACCTGGGATGGAGGGAGATGGAGTTTGGATGGAGTTGGATAGTCATTACAAGATCTTCTCAATGAAGATGCTAGGTTCGAATGGCTTAGACACTGAATATGTCAGTACTTCTATATATAGTACTTATACTCAATAGAATTGGCACCCTGGGACGTGAAATGTCAAGCAGGAAGCTCATGAATTTCCAGTTTTGAGTTTCCAAGTCATAACACAGCGGCCATTTCAAAATAGGCTTCCCTACCGTCCCAAAGGCGTTGCGCCCTTCTCTGACTCCTTGCTTCATTGGGAGCAGGCCAACAAGCATCTTGGCCAAAGGAGCCGCCGGAAAATGTGATGAGACTTCCATCACTAAATATCTCTGTTGCTAAGCTTCGGCTACAAGTCACAGTCCCGGTTTGCAAGCAAGCATCAATAATACATCATCTAAACATCTAAAACAACATTACCCCAGCAGATGCTGTAGGGTTTTCATGTCATATCATACCCCTCAAAACCTGACTTGGGGAGGGGCACTGTTGCCTCATCCTGGTGGTAACCGGCATGTCATGGCTTGGCCCAGGAATGGATTTTGGAAAAACACCAACTTCTATGGCATTGACCTGTCTGCGGCTGTCCAAAGATGTGCAAAGCCGCTCGGGCAATCTTGGGTCCAAATCATTTTTCACAGCTTGTGTTTGCCCCAAGAGGATCCAAAATTGCAAAACTTTGGCTCTGCAAAAGCAGGGGATAAAGACAGCGTTTGTAGCCCTCAAAAGCACAAGCCTGACTCTTCACGTCTATTTATTTATTTTTTCTTGATTTGTCCAGAGTGCCAGGGAGCACTTCCGACAGCCCATTGTGGACTACATCAATCCGGAGTGCTTGGTGTCCAAAGCCATCGAAACGAGGTGCGTGGCAGTGACTGCTGTGCAACATGAGAGTCAAACAAAGGGAGAATGATGCAGATAGATCTCAGATAGATACTGTACCAATTGGACCCAATTGGCCATTTATTCTCATTGATATATACATAAAAGTGATACGAATTCTTCTGACCAGTGTTGAGGACAAGATGTTAGTCTTTCACATTTTTCCATTTTGTTGCAACATTTTCAGAGACCCATCCTCCATATCACCAATGATACCATCTGGTACTCAAACATGGCTTGCTGGACATTTCCTCAAAAATATAGTCTAGTTGCCAATATATTTGTATAATATAATACATATTATATATAATATATAGAATATACAATAAATAATATATATATATAATATAAAAAATATAATATATCATATATCATATATAATATATATTATATAATATATAATATATAGTATATAATATATATTTTAATATATGATATATAATATATAATATTAATATATCATATACAATATATAATATTAATATATCATATATAATATATCATATATCATATATCATATATAATATATCATATATCATATATACGATATATTATATCATATATAATAAATAACATTAATATATCATCTATGATATATAATATATCATATATAATATATCATATATTATATTTATAGTATATCATATATAATATATATTATATATAATATATATAATATAATATATATACATAATATAATATATATATAATATATATAATATATATAATATATATAATATATATAATATATAATATATATAAACTATATAATATATATAATATATAATATATATAATATATATATAATATAAACTATATAATATTTAATATATAATATACAATATATAATATATAATATAGAATATATATATATAATATAAAATATATAATGTAAAATATAAAATGTATAATATATATATAATATATAATATATAATATCTAATATGCAATATCTAATATATATATATAATATATAATATATAATATAATATATATAATATATAATATATAATATATAATATATAATATATAATCTATAATATATAAGATATAATTATATGTACATATTATATATGATATATATATATATATATGTATTATAACATAATCATGCTCATTTCCTGAGCGGATTTACCATTTGCTGTTCCCATAAACTTCTCCACCGGTCCAGGTTTGATTTCATGACCATCTCGGTGGAGTCGCTGCAAAAGTTGGCAGCCCAGATCCCTGAAATCCTCATAGCTTGGGAACAAAAATCATGGTCAAACCATGGTTAAACCACAGTTTGGTGAGATTCACACTCGAATCAGCCGAATGAGCCAAGGATTGAGATTCCATTCGACTTCGAAATCTCACAGCCATGCTTGGTGAGAGACACAGACTCGAAACAGACTGTGGCGACAGTGGCAATAATAGTGCAAGAGATTCGTAGTTCAATTTATTTGAATGACAGGGATTTAGGGATGTCTCATGTTTCGAGCATGGCCAAATGCATCCAGAAAGATGATATTGAGGGCAACGCCCAATGTGCATGAAGTAGGGCGACATGCTGCGAGTCAGACTTGATCTACTTGATCTAGAGTAGGAGGTCCCATGTCCCATTTTTATCCATCTTCATGATACCCTCTGGTAAACTAACATAGCTATTGAAAATGGCCATTTATAGTTGATTTACCCATAAAATCTGGTGATTTTCCATCGTTTTTTGTATGTTTACTAGAGGGTAATGAACAGGTTGGCCTGAACATCACCGGTAGCAGTGGTAACGTGATCTGGCTGACCAAGGTGCACGGACTGGCGGGATGGTTTGATGCCTACTTCGAGGGCAGCAACCAGACAGTGGTCCTCTCCACAGCCCCATGGTGTTCTGGCACCCACTGGCAGCTCGGTTACCTCGGAGCAACCAGGGTGCTACGCATCGTTGCATTGGCTTCACCATGCTTCACCGAAGGTCTCAGAGAACTGAATCCAGGCATCTCCGATTTCACGGATTCTTTCACAAGGCCAATCTCTGCAAATCTCTCTTTTCCGCTGACTTTTGGACATCACCTTTGAGATCCTTTGAGTGTTGACTGATGAACCGTCATAATCCCCAAAAGGCGGCCTTTTGTATAATTTCATAATATTTCATATATTCTTATGGTGATGACCAATGCTTTTTGGGGAAATCTTCCGGGGTATTTGAAGAAAACCATGCCGTATTCGCCCAGGTACCAGATTCGCTTCCTCCTGGAAGTTCCCTTAGCCGTCAATGCTGGGCAACATGTGGAGGGGACGCTCAAGATGGAGGCTTTCCAGCGCTGTTGGTTGAGTTGGGGGGTCAAAAACTACCCTCTGGTAAACTAACATAACTATGGAAAATCACAATTTTCAATGGCAAATAAATGGTGATTTTCCATAGCTATGTTAAATTACCAGAGGGTACCCTTTTTTATACCCTGTATTAATATTGGGAGTTGGGGATTGTCAGACTATCATAATCCATATGGGACATCCGATTAATCCAGGGTTAATCCACCAAATCCAATTTGCTGATGGATGTTTTGGGAAGTGAACCGAACCTCCCAAAGCTGGGGCCATTTCAGAATAGATTTTCAGAATAGATGCGAGTAGCAAAATCGACCTGGTGGGTGACCCAGTGTATTTTTGAGATGGGTTCAAACCTGACACAATTGCTGTACTGTAGATTTTTCCAATCTTGCAAAGATCAAATGTATTTCCATATTCCAATTGCTGTACATATTTCCAGTATATTCTACATTTGCTAGCAGTGCAACCATCTTATTTTTTTCGAAGCCGTTGACTCCGTTGACCCGACCCGACGTGACCAAAATTCAGATCTGGAGATTCGCGTTGTGGCAGGCCAACAGCCTCCAATCCTACTACCTCAGCATCTTCATGAGAATCAAAGGGACCGGTTGAATCGAAGCCTGGCAGGGTGCTGTTTGATGGGATATATCTTTGTATATCTTTGTATGATATGATATGAAATTTGTAATTAGTAGTATATTACTTCCACATTGCACGTTATTAGAATCTACATACTAAATTTGAAAAATGGAACTTATCGCAAGGAGCTTCTACCGTGCAGGCCCCAGCAGTGAACTTTGTTTTGCAGCTGAGTGCGGAATGGGTGCAGTTAAACATCATGTGGCAGGACGGACATATCCTCTTCCGCTCCCTGCATTGATCTTAAGGACTGCTGCATTTGGACGATGCAGGGAAGTGAGTGGAACAAAAGGGGACACAGCAAGTTGTGAATCTGTATTTGCTCCATGTTCATTCACTATTAATTAATTGTAGTAATTATATATATTTATATTTACCTTTTTGCCTTTTCATATATTTAACGATTCTTAGTCTCCAGTCTGCTTTGGTCCAATGGCAGGACCCGGAATATCGCTTCTACACCTCTGCAAACTCCTACTGTCCGTGGGGGGTGCCGAGAGACATATACCTGGTGTTGATCACTGGGCCCCAGCGCATTTTCGGATGCGAGGGAGTTCAAAATTGAGCGGCACCTTCAGGAGCAATCCATCATCATCCATCATATCTAGTTGGAATATGTTGGAATGAATCTGAGGATATGGATCTCCCATGAAGATCCCATGATTTTTATGGATATTTCATAGATTTTCATAGACACCCCCACCAACCTGACTGACCTCAGGCCTGGTACGGCGCAGCCAGGGACCCAGCACCATGTCCCAGGGCTCGGATCATGACTTGGGTGTGATGGAAAACCAGGCTAACACCCCATGGGAAATGCCTCTAAAGTGGTCATTTTCATCAGGGAAAGTATGATGATCAACCAGTTTCAACCAGACATTTTTGGGTTTCAGGTGGCACGTCACGTGGTGAAACACTATTTTCAGACAAGCCCCATTTGTCGATATCAGCTGCTGCAGGGCTGCAGGGCAACAGCCTGCGTCGCCGCAACAATACCAACAGGCGCCTGTTTGGTGGGCAAAATTCCCTGGTCAATCTGGTCATGTTTGGAAGGAAAATGAGTTGCGATCTGGTGAACAAAGATGGCAATGGACACTTCCCTATGTTTGGATGCTAAAAACGTTTTCGTTTTTCCAACTGAAAATGGAAATGGTTCATTCTTTTCGTTGCGGGATACCTTATTTTTTCCCACAGGATTCAGATTTCCCGGTGGGCATCGATCGACCCACTTGGCATCCACTCTGCTGTTCCACATGTTCCAAGATGGCCAAGTCATAGAAGAATCATGCAGCTCATTTTTTGCAGGTGAAAGATTTGCGTTCCAAGAAAAAGATGGATTCAAAATGATTCAACCATCATAAACATTGGATTCAAACATCTTCATGGTCATTTACAGGTTGAACATCCTGCATATGTCACAGCATATGGAGCGCCGCGGCAAGGCGCACTTTGCGCAGACGCAGAACATTCTGCCGGGTCAGGCCGGGCGCAGCATTGCAGGGTCCATGGTTTTTCTGTGATGCCAATCATCACCAAATCAGCTACAGCAAAATGCCTCACATTCAAAAACCATCAAAAACCAGCCATTCTTTCAAATCCATTTCTCCATGGGACCCAAATGTGACGACCGTTGTGACCCGTTGTGGACTGGTCCATAGGCATTTGCCGCCCAGTGTGAGACTCGGGCTCCCTGGGTTGAAGCCTTGACCTTAGCGGATGAGGCACGATAATTTCCCATGATCTAAAATTCGATATCACGTGGGTCAAACATGGTAAAACAATAAATCATCCCCAATTTCACCATAAATAGATGGTTTATACCATCTTATTCCATCTATTTATGATGAAATTGGGGATGATTTATGATTGTTTTACCAACATTATGTAAACGATGGATGCAACCTGAATTTAACTGGACATGACCCCCTGCATTGAGGCCACTGCCGTGTGGGGGGCTGCACCCCAACGACCTGAGTAACTCGGCCAGATCCGGGATGGAATGGAAGTAGATGGAAGATATCTTATCTAACATGTCTTAAATTGTGGTAAACTCAGTGGTAAACCGGTAAACCCATGATTTAAGGATGGTTTTTACATGTTTTCTTTTATTTTTTTTGTGAATCATTTAGATATTGGGGATGGTTTATAAGAGTGATATTTTATGATATTATATTTTCATAATATATATATACACACTGTATATATATATATATATGGGTTTATCACCTTAGACTTGAATAGCTGGTGAAACCATCCACTTTATTTGATACATCCCTTTATGGTATTTGGGCAGCCGGTGGCGTGACACCTTTTTCCCCCAAGGACAGCGCCGATGACCAACGGTTTTGGCCCTCGCACTTGAGGGCATCCAGGGTTAGCGATTCGGAGGAAAAAGGTTGCTGCAGGCTGCAGGTGGTAGATTTTTGGGATTGCCTTTGGAATCTGGATTTCCATCTCTATTGAGGATATGAATCTGGATGAATATATAATGATTTTCAGGGGGTTGAAACATGTTGAAACCACAAACCAGATAGTCTTGGATTGGATTGGCACTTCCAATCCAAGGACATCCAAGATAAGGAACTTGAGACGCGTGAGACCGGGGTAGATTTTTCGCTGCGTATCCTGCATGGGCAAGTCCTTTGGATTCCTGGGTCAGTTTCCATGACTGGCTGAGATTGGCCGATTTTTTGCCATTGCTCCCGGCTCAATTCTGGCGCAACTCTCTTGCACCAGCTGTGGGGACCCCAGTCAACACTTTCGTGTGTTGAATCCAATTCTGGATAAATTGAAGATCTTCAATTTGCTCATTCCAGTCTCTTCTTGAATTCTTTCACATAACTTCCATTCCCTTAAAAAAAGCATGAAAACAATTGAAAATTATTGAAACCATATCTTCAGATCCTTGGAACATCTTGGAACCATGGCCATGCCAAGCCATGTGCCCTTCATGGACTTCATGGCCATGAGTCTCATCCGAGGCAACAGCAAATCTGCTTTCTCATACTCTCACGAGCGATATCCGGACCCTCGTGCGAGGAGCATTTGATGGGCCTGAAAGCACCATATGATGGACACATATTGGAAACCATAAGGCACATATATGATATGGTGTAGTTTAAGTGGTGCTCATACTTACTTTGGCCCCCCCCAAAATATTAAATCTTGATCTTCGTTGTATTGATTTGTTCCAGGTTCCAACCGCTGACTGATGCGTCAGCAGTAGTTACTTTTATATATATATATAATATAATATATTTATAATATATATAATATAATATAGTATAATATATATATATATGAAGGGCACAAAGAACCAACATTCAACGGTACTAATCATGAACTGAGCTTCAAGTTTCGTCTGACCAGATCACGGAGATTCGCAGGAGCGAAATCAGGTTAAAGTCTTCCTCGTAAAGTAAGGCGCGGAGTTCCAGGAGGAACCCTGAATGGGCGAAGCACAGGAACAGCATGATGTTTACAACAAACTTCGCAACTACAGGATTCTATGATTTTTATATTTTTATTATGTACAAGCAACAGTATGGCGGTTTTGTGAGCTAAACATCATCAACTTGAGTTGGGTATGCTGGACCCCAAGCTTTTTGAAAACCTTTTTTGCCACGTTTCACCAACACTTCCTTGGGGTGTGGATTGGAAACCAAGTCGTTCACCATGTTCTTTTTGGGTCATATCGGTCATATTCCCACATAGAAAAATAAGCAAAACATATCAACACACAGTATACCCTCTGGTAAAGTAACATAGCTATGGAAAATCACAATTTTCAATGGGAAAAACCACTATTTCTATGGCCATTTTCAATAGCTATGTTAGTCATTACCAGAGGGTATACATTGCAGATCCATTGCAGACATGCTTAAAGAGGTCCAACATGGTCACGACATGTCGACCTATTTTACCTGCAGATGAAGCTCTTTACGTCCAGCACATCTGAGCAACAGCTCGAGTCCCTCAGGTCCGGATTTTGGGGCCTGCTGATTGTGGGAAAACAAGCGCTGTTTCCGATGTTTCCTACCAAGATGTGTTTGTGATCTACAATTGAATCAAGAATATATGAAAAATGAGAAGCAAGAAAACAAATGCACTGGCTTCAAGAGCTTAGCATCTTCTCAAGTCATGAGTGACACTGGTACCACATTAAGCAGCATATGCAGCATATGTGTATCCTTATTGTACCATGGTACCTCAAATCCTGATCAGGTCGCAGAAATGCGAGGTCAAGTGCGAGGCGGAGCATGTCGTACCCAAGCCTGGTTGTGCTCGGGTGGACCCTTGCCGTGTTGAAGGCCCACAGGACACGCAGAAGATCTCCCAAAAGATCATTGAGGGCAAGACTCCTACTCCTACTGAGGTCATCAACTACTTCAACGCTGAGTTGAAGAAGCGCATTTGCTTCTTGGATGGTGGCATGGGTACACGAATCCAGGCTGAGAGGTTGGAGGAACCAGATTACCGCGGCGACAGGTTCAAGGATTTCAATGAGAAGGATGCCAACGGTGTTCCAGTGTCCTTGAAGGGCAACAATGATTTGTTGATTTTCACCAAGCCTGACATGGTGAAGGACATCCACAAGGAGTACTTCGCAGCAGGCTCTGACATTTGCGAGACCAACACTTTCAATGGCACCACTGTGTCTCAGGGTGAGTACAAGATGCAGGCCATCGTCCATGAGATGAACAAGGTTGGAGCAGAGCTCGCCAAGAAGGCAGCAGCAGAGGTGACCAAGGAGGAGCCTCACAAGCCCCGCTTCGTGGCAGGAGCTGTTGGTCCTACAAGCCGCACTTTGTCTGTTTCCCCCAGTGTCGAGGATCCCTCCTTCCGCAACGTCACGTGGGATGAGCTGGTGGCTGCATACAAGGAGCAGGTCAGTGGCCTTGTGGACGGTGGTGTCGACATGTTGATGATCGAGACCGTCTTCGACACCCAGAACTGCAAGGCCGCCATTTTTGCCGTGGATGAATATTTCAGGGAGACCAAGAAGGAGAAGCTCCCAGTGATGCTCAGTGCCACCATTGTGGACAACAGCGGCCGCACCCTGTCGGGTCAGACCATTGAGGCCTTCTACGTGAGTGTGAAGCATTGCAACCCGTTCACCGTTGGCATCAATTGCGCCCTGGGTGCTGCGCAGATGAAGGGCTTCTACAAGAAGCTTGCTGACATGAACACCGGCTGGTGCCATGTGTACCCCAATGCTGGCCTGCCAAATGCCATGGGTGGCTATGATGAGGATCCGGAGATTTTCTCCACCAACATCTTGGACTATGCCAAGGATGGCTTGCTCAACTTTGTGGGTGGATGCTGCGGCACTTTCCCATCCCACATCGCAGCTGTGTGCAAGAAGGTCGAGAAGTGCCCGGTCCGCAAGCTGCCTGAATTGCCCAAGTATCCCACCATGATGCTCTCTGGTCTCGAGCCATGCAGTGTCACTGACGAGACAGGCTTCCAATGGGTCGGAGAACGCTGCAACCTCATGGGCTCCGCCAAGTTCAAGAAGTTGGTAGATGCTTACAAGTGGGATGAGGCAATGGAGGTTTGCATTGCTCAGTGCGAGAAGAAGGCTGACATTTTGGACTTCAACTTCGATTCCGACCTCATCGACGGCCAGACTGCAATGAGCAAGTTCATGAAGCTTTGTGTCACAGAGCCCACTGTGGCCAAGTTGCCTTTCATGATTGACTCGTCAAAGTGGCATGTCGTGGAGGAAGGCTTGAAGTGCGTGCAGGGCAAATGCATCGTCAACTCCATCTCGCTCAAGCCAGGTGAGGAGGAGTTCATCAAGCATGCCGACTTGTGCATGCGTTACGGTGCGGCCGTCGTTGTCATGGCGTTCGACGAGAAGGGCCAGGCTGCAACTTATGAAGACAAGGTCAGGATCTGCCAGCGCAGCTACAGGGTCCTCAGGGAGAACTTGGATTTCCCTCCAGAGGACATCATCTTCGACTGCAACGTGCTGACCATTGCCACTGGCTTGCCAGAGCACAACTCCTATGCTCTTGACTTCATCAATGCAGTTGCAGAAATCAAGCGCACTTGCCCTTGCGTGTCCTTCTCGGGCGGCTTGAGCAACTTGTCCTTCTCTTTCCGTGGTCTCAACTCCCTGCGAGATGCAATGCACACGGTGTTCCTGCATCACGCGGTCCCCAAAGGTGTCTTAGCCATGCATTTGGTTATCTTGATTCATTTTGATTCATGTTGATTCATTTTAATTTATGTTGATTCATTCCGTACGTTGGACTGATTTTGTAGGCTGCTATTGCGCGCCAAGTTGAGTTTCAAAGTTGAATTGCCACCAATTGCACAGACAGGGAGTCATGGATGCTTCAGTCTTAAAAACACCCCAACATACATTTCAACATTTCCATTATTTTCCTAATCATGAAAAGATCCAGCAACTGAGTCCCACTCAGAAAGCAAGTTCTGTTAGTTCTTTTGAGAACAGGAAACTGCGCATGCCCAGGTTTGAACATGTCCATCGTCAATCCTGGTGGACTGCCTCGCTATGAGGACATTGAGGCCAAAACCCGCAAGCTGGCGGAGGAAGTGATTCTGAACAAGTCCGATGATGGCACTTTGCCTGTCAAAGATGGTCAAAGTCAAAGGGTTTCATGTTCTGTTTTCTTATATTTACCATAGTTATATATAATGTTATATATATATAGTCTATGTCTATTATATGTATATATTATGAATATATATTACATTCATACGCATAGTCAGTCATGATAATGGCAATGGTAATCGAAGGAAGTTTGGAAGTCAAATTGACATGTCGAAAAAGTGCAAGCGGCTGTGGCGCGAAGCACATGTGGAAGTCAAAATGATCTAAAATGTCAAAACACCTCACGCCCAGAGCACTTTTGGAAGTTGAGCTGTTCAAAAAGTGCACGCCGTTTTGGCGCGAAACACATTTGCAAGCCAACAGTGTTAAAAACTGACGGTCTCGGACCACTTTTGGACGTTCAGATGTCGAAAAAGTGCACGGCGTTGTGGCGTGAAGCACATTTCGAAGTCAAAATGGTAGAAGCACACCACATTCGGACCACTTTTGGACATTCAAGTGTCGTTTTGCGTGGCAGGCGCAATGGATTCTGCACCTTGCCAAACGCAAGCAAAATGTGAAGCTTTTATGGCAGTTGCGAAAGACGAATGGGCTTTAGAAGAGGATCTGCTACATTTTGCGCAGGCGCGGTACAAGAGACAGCTTCATCAGAGATGTTTGGAGGTCAGGGCGCTGATTTCCCAAGAGGGGTTGCATTTTGGAGCATCAGATCTTCAGGTTTGCTAAGATGATTTTGCGTGGCAGGGCTTCACTTTTTCCTGGCAGGCGCAGTACTTTGGACAGATGGAGTGGAAAAATCGCAAAACGCATTGGTATGAGGCCGTCAGTTCCGCACTCACCTTTTAATTGTTTGAAGGTAGTCTCGCAGAATTGCTTCGTTTTTGACGTCGTCAAGTTCAAAAGTTGACGGTTCGCAGAATTTCTTCGTTTTGGAGCTGTCAACTTCCTGTTTTTGAGGGAGTCTTGCGGAATTGCTTCGTTTTCCACATTTGAAGGGATCCTGGCAGAATTCCGTTCTTTCAGAAATAGATAGATGGATGGATAGATAGATAGATAGAGAGATAGAGAGATAGAGAGATAAAGAGATAAAGAGGTAGGTAGATAGATAAACAGGCAAACAGAGGGACATATAGACAGATAGATAGGTAGTCAGATAGCCAGGTAGACAGATAGCCAGATAGATAGATACATACATAGATTGTCAGATAGTCAGAATGACAGATAGACAGTTAGATACATACATAGAAAGATAGATAGACAAATTTACAGATACATGGATAGTCCAGTCAGATAGCCAGATGGACAGATTGACAGACAGACACATAGACAGACAGACAGAAAGACAGAAAGACAGATAGACAGACAGATAGACAGGCAGATAGATTGATAGACCGATCCATAGATAGATAGAGAGATAGACAGACACACAGATAGACAGATACACAGATAGACAGATAGATAGACAGATAGACAAAAACATAGACAAATAGACACATGCTGTAGACACATGCTGCAGACAGATAAACAGGCAGACTGATAGACAGGTAGACAGGCAGCGAGACAGCTAGACAGACAGATAGACAGATAGAAAGATAGAACGATAGAAAGACAGATATAAGGATAGAAAAATAGAAGGATAGAAACATAGTCAGAAAAGATAAAATGATTGAAACATAGACAGATAGAAAGATAGAAAAATAAAAACAAAAATAGATAGATAGATTAAAGAGACCCATAGATAGATACATAGATAGATGCATAGATACACAGATACATCAATACATAGATGGATGGATAGACAGATAGATAGACAGATAGAGAGGCGCAGAGAGAATGAAACAGAGAGAAAATTAGATAGAAAAAAAACATAGAGAACGATAGAGAGAGAAAGAGACAGAAAGAGAAAGAGAGAGAGACTCAGAGCGTCAACCACCTTTCAGTCGATCAGTTCGCTCTGCCAGCCAAGCATCACAACAACCAAACTCTCCTATACAGAGGTTTCCTAGCTCTGAAATTTCCGCGACGGCCTTATGCAGTACCACTGCTTAATATGGTAGTGACAATTAAATTGTAGTGCATACAAATATCATATATATATATAAATAGATGTTGATGACATATGAACTCACAATAAATTTCAAACGATTTGTATTCTGAAATGTTGTTGATCTGGCATGATTCATGAAAATGGTGTGTGACAGCACATGATTATATTTTGAAGATACACAAAGGTACATAGCAATATAACAGGTTTTCTTTTCAGGGTAACCACGTTGATATATTTTCAGGCAACCACGTGGAACGATTCTTGGAGTTCGCGGAGAAGGTGAAGAATCCTCCTGCCCCAGCCCCTGCAGGACCAACTCTGAAGATTGAGAAGTCAACTGCAGAGCAGCAGGCTACGTTCTTGAGGTCTTTGAAGGAGACTGTCACATGCGAGGCTGAACACATCAAACCCAAGCCTGGTTGTGCTCGGGTGGACCCTTGCCGTGTTGAAGGCCCACAGGACACGCAGAAGATCTCCCAAAAGATCATTGAGGGCAAGACTCCTACTCCTACTGAGGTCATCAACTACTTCAACGCTGAGTTGAAGAAGCGCATTTGCTTCTTGGATGGTGGCATGGGTACACGAATCCAGGCTGAGAGGTTGGAGGAACCAGATTACCGCGGCGACAGGTTCAAGGATTTCAATGAGAAGGATGCCAACGGTGTTCCAGTGTCCTTGAAGGGCAACAATGATTTGTTGATTTTCACCAAGCCTGACATGGTGAAGGACATCCACAAGGAGTACTTCGCAGCAGGCTCTGACATTTGCGAGACCAACACTTTCAATGGCACCTCTGTGTCTCAGGGTGAGTACAAGATGCAGGCCATCGTCCATGAGATGAACAAGGTTGGAGCAGAGCTCGCCAAGAAGGCAGCAGCAGAGGTGACCAAGGAGGAGCCTCACAAGCCCCGCTTCGTGGCAGGAGCTGTTGGTCCTACAAGCCGCACTTTGTCTGTTTCCCCCAGCGTTGAGGATCCCTCCTTCCGCAACGTCACGTGGGATGAGCTGGTGGCTGCATACAAGGAGCAGGTCAGTGGCCTTGTGGACGGTGGTGTCGACATGTTGATGATCGAGACCGTCTTCGACACCCAGAACTGCAAGGCCGCCATTTTTGCCGTGGATGAATATTTCAGGGAGACCAAGAAGGAGAAGCTCCCAGTGATGCTCAGTGCCACCATTGTGGACAACAGCGGCCGCACCCTGTCGGGTCAGACCATTGAGGCCTTCTACGTGAGTGTGAAGCATTGCAACCCGTTCACCGTTGGCATCAATTGCGCCCTGGGTGCTGCGCAGATGAAGGGCTTCTACAAGAAGCTTGCCGACATGAACACCGGCTGGTGCCATGTGTACCCCAATGCTGGCCTGCCAAATGCCATGGGTGGCTATGATGAGGATCCGGAGATTTTCTCCACCAACATCTTGGACTATGCCAAGGATGGCTTGCTCAACTTTGTGGGTGGATGCTGCGGCACTTTCCCATCCCACATCGCAGCTGTGTGCAAGAAGGTCGAGAAGTGCCCGGTCCGCAAGCTGCCTGAATTGCCCAAGTACCCCACCATGATGCTCTCTGGTCTCGAGCCATGCAGTGTGAACAAAGAGACAGGCTTCCAATGGGTTGGAGAACGCTGCAACCTCATGGGCTCCGCCAAGTTCAAGAAGTTGGTAGATGCTTACAAGTGGGATGAGGCAATGGAGGTTTGCATTGCTCAGTGCGAGAAGAAGGCCGACATTTTGGACTTCAACTTCGATTCCGACCTCATCGATGGTCAGTCTGCAATGAGCAAGTTCATGAAGCTTTGCGTCACTGAGCCCACTGTGGCCAAGTTGCCTTTCATGATTGACTCGTCAAAGTGGCATGTCGTGGAGGAAGGCTTGAAGTGCGTGCAGGGCAAATGCATCGTCAACTCCATCTCGCTCAAGCCAGGTGAGGAGGAGTTCATCAAGCATGCCGACTTGTGCATGCGTTACGGTGCGGCCGTCGTTGTCATGGCGTTCGACGAGAAGGGCCAGGCTGCAACTTTTGAAGACAAGGTCAGGATCTGCCAGCGCAGCTACAGGGTCCTCAGGGAGAAGTTGGATTTCCCTCCAGAGGACATCATCTTCGACTGCAACGTGCTGACCATTGCCACTGGCTTGCCAGAGCACAACTCCTATGCTCTTGACTTCATCAATGCAGTTGAAGAAATCAAGCGCACTTGCCCTTGCGTTTCCTTCTCGGGCGGCTTGAGCAACTTGTCCTTCTCTTTCCGTGGTCTCAACTCCCTGCGAGATGCCATGCACAGCATCTTCCTGTACCATGCTGTTCCCAAGGGCCTCAACATGTCCATCGTCAACCCTGGTGCCTTGCCTCGCTATGAGGACATCGATGCCAACACTCGCAAACTGGCTGAGGAGGTGATTCTGAACAAGTCCGATGATGGCAACTTGCCTATTTCAAGGAGATTCAAAACACTTGTTCTCAGAAGTTTTGCCTTGAGCACTTGAGTGTTTGACACTATTTATTGGAAATGATACACTCACTTGATCTCATTTGTATCTTGAAGTCTTGTTGATATTAATTGCATGTTGCATCCAATTTTGGTGTATACAAACTTTGGGGTTATACTGTACTCATTTCCCAGGCAACCACGTGGAGCGATTCTTGGAGTTCGCGGAGAAGGTGAAGAATCCTCCTGCCCCAGCCCCTGCAGGACCAACTCTGAAGATTGAGAAGTCAACCGCAGAGCAGCAGGCTACGTTCTTGAGGTCTTTGAAGGAGACTGTCACATGCGAGGCTGAACACATCAAACCCAAGCCTGGTTGTGCTCGGGTGGACCCTTGCCGTGTTGAAGGCCCACAGGACACGCAGAAGATCTCCCAAAAGATCATTGAGGGCAAGACTCCTACTCCTACTGAGGTCATCAACTACTTCAACGCTGAGTTGAAGAAGCGCATTTGCTTCTTGGATGGTGGCATGGGTACACGAATCCAGGCTGAGAGGTTGGAGGAACCAGATTACCGCGGCGACAGGTTCAAGGATTTCAATGAGAAGGATGCCAACGGTGTTCCAGTGTCCTTGAAGGGCAACAATGATTTGTTGATTTTCACCAAGCCTGACATGGTGAAGGACATCCACAAGGAGTACTTCGCAGCAGGCTCTGACATTTGCGAGACCAACACTTTCAATGGCACCTCTGTGTCTCAGGGTGAGTACAAGATGCAGGCCATCGTCCATGAGATGAACAAGGTTGGAGCAGAGCTCGCCAAGAAGGCAGCAGCAGAGGTGACCAAGGAGGAGCCTCACAAGCCCCGCTTCGTGGCAGGAGCTGTTGGTCCTACAAGCCGCACTTTGTCTGTTTCCCCCAGCGTTGAGGATCCCTCCTTCCGCAACGTCACGTGGGATGAGCTGGTGGCTGCATACAAGGAGCAGGTCAGTGGCCTTGTGGACGGTGGTGTCGACATGTTGATGATCGAGACCGTCTTCGACACCCAGAACTGCAAGGCCGCCATTTTTGCCGTGGATGAATATTTCAGGGAGACCAAGAAGGAGAAGCTCCCAGTGATGCTCAGTGCCACCATTGTGGACAACAGCGGCCGCACCCTGTCGGGTCAGACCATTGAGGCCTTCTACGTGAGTGTGAAGCATTGCAACCCGTTCACCGTTGGCATCAATTGCGCCCTGGGTGCTGCGCAGATGAAGGGCTTCTACAAGAAGCTTGCCGACATGAACACCGGCTGGTGCCATGTGTACCCCAATGCTGGCCTGCCAAATGCCATGGGTGGCTATGATGAGGATCCGGAGATTTTCTCCACCAACATCTTGGACTACGCCAAGGATGGCCTGCTCAACTTTGTGGGTGGATGCTGCGGCACTTTCCCATCCCACATCGCAGCTGTGTGCAAGAAGGTCGAGAAGTGCCCGGTCCGCAAGCTGCCTGAATTGCCCAAGTACCCCACCATGATGCTCTCTGGTCTCGAGCCATGCAGTGTGAACAAAGAGACAGGCTTCCAATGGGTTGGAGAACGCTGCAACCTCATGGGCTCCGCCAAGTTCAAGAAGTTGGTAGATGCTTACAAGTGGGATGAGGCAATGGAGGTTTGCATTGCTCAGTGCGAGAAGAAGGCCGACATTTTGGACTTCAACTTCGATTCCGACCTCATCGATGGTCAGTCTGCAATGAGCAAGTTCATGAAGCTTTGCGTCACTGAGCCCACTCTGGCCAAGTTGCCTTTCATGATTGACTCGTCAAAGTGGCATGTCGTGGAGGAAGGCTTGAAGTGCGTGCAGGGCAAATGCATCGTCAACTCCATCTCGCTCAAGCCAGGTGAGGAGGAGTTCATCAAGCATGCCGACTTGTGCATGCGTTACGGTGCGGCCGTCGTTGTCATGGCGTTCGACGAGAAGGGCCAGGCTGCAACTTTTGAAGACAAGGTCAGGATCTGCCAGCGCAGCTACAGGGTCCTCAGGGAGAACTTGGATTTCCCTCCAGAGGACATCATCTTCGACTGCAACGTGCTGACCATTGCCACTGGCTTGCCAGAGCACAACTCCTATGCTCTTGACTTCATCAATGCAGTTGAAGAAATCAAGCGCACTTGCCCTTGCGTTTCCTTCTCGGGCGGCTTGAGCAACTTGTCCTTCTCTTTCCGTGGTCTCAACTCCCTGCGAGATGCCATGCACAGCATCTTCCTGTACCATGCTGTTCCCAAGGGCCTCAACATGTCCATCGTCAACCCTGGAGGCTTGTGGATTTTTCAGTCATTGCTGATCACTGGATCACTCTTATTCTGGATGTATTCCAAGAGAATTCAAAAGTTGCATCTACCAATTGTCATCCAATGTCACCAGGACAAATTTCCTGGCGCTTTTTTTTTTCAAGACCTCATCTGAATCCCTCCTGAAACGAAAGCTTGTTATCGTCTTTTCTTGGAATTCTTGAACTTATATGGATTTTAGCTGGAATTTGCATTAGAATACATTAGAATACATTAGAATACATTAGAATCATTCTTATTGGATACCATCAATGGAACTTATCAAGTCAATTGTCTACCACCAGGATCCAGTAGATCCGAATCCCTGGTTCCAGGATTGCCCCGCTACAACGACATCGATGCCCACACCCGCAAGCTGGCTGAGGAGGTGGCCCCACTGGAATGTGGCGTCCTGTGGAGTCCTCCATTTCAAGGGTTTATCGCTCTGTTTATTTTCGCTTTGAAAGATGGGCTTGATGGGCTTGATGGGCTTGATGGACTTGCTGAGACTTTCGCTGCCAGGTGATCCTCAACAAATCCGCAGATGGCAAGCATGTGGGGGTGCCGAACGGACCTGGACAAAGAGGTAGCAGGACCTGGTTTGACGGGCCATCGGGTCATCCCCATGTGGTTTGGGATGCAACCCCTTCTAGATGGGTGATCAGACATATCATGTCATATCTCAAAGTTATGTGGCTTCAATGACACCTGTTTTGAAGTCTACCTGTCAGCCTGCAGAAGTGTTCTCGGGTGCTACTCCCATAGTTGCGTTTGCCACGAAAGTTACTACGACGTACGACCATTCCAAAAGCAAAAGGGCTCAAAAGGAAGTGTTTCATCATGGTCTTAGTCGTTCCGAATGTCTTGAGATTTATACGGTGTATCCCAACATATCCCAGTTGCCAGCATTCTAGCAGCCTCCTTAGTAACAGGCATGATTGATGCATTCTATCGGCTTATAGCCTCCTTAGACTTTCCTTGATTGGTTTGTCTTTTCCTTGGATTTTATTTTTCTTTCTTTCTCCCTTGGAAACCAAACAAAACCAAAGGAAACCAAAGGAAAACCGTAGAATCCACCCAGCCCCAAACCAAAGAAAATCAAAGGAAACCGAAGGAAATCAAAGGAAACCAAAGGAAAACCGTAGAATCCACCCAGCCCCAAACCAAAGAAAACCAAAGGAAACCGAAGGAAACCAAATGAAATCAACGAAAAACCACAGAATCCACCCAGCCCCAAACCAAAGAAAATCAAAGGAAACCGAAGGAAATCAAAGGAAACCAAAGGAAAACCGTAGAATCCACCCAGCCCCAAACCAAAGAAAACCAAAGGAAACCGAAGGAAACCAAATGAAATCAACGAAAAACCACAGAATCCACCCAGCCCCAAACCAAAGAAAATCAAAGGAAACCGAAGGAAATCAAAGGAAACCAAAGGAAAACCGTAGAATCCACCCAGCCCCAAACCAAAGAAAACCAACGGAAACCGAAGGAAACCAAATGAAATCAACGAAAAACCACAGAATCCACCCGGCCCCAAACCAAAGAAAATCAAAGGAAACCGAAGGAAATCAAAGGAAACCAAAGGAAAACCGTAGAATCCACCCAGCCCCAAACCAAAGAAAACCAAAGGAAACCGAAGGAAACCAAATGAAATCAACGAAAAACCACAGAATCCACCCAGCCCCAAATCAAAGAAAATCAAAGGAAACCGAAGGAAATCAAAGGATACCCTGCTATGAAGAATGGATGTTCCAGTCTAAAGAGTTCCTATGAAGCATGTTGTCAAGGTCGAGCGCTTTTTGGAGTACGCAGAGGTTCGTCGGGCCATTTTCCCACGAGCATATTCTGTCATGGACATACACATATCACATATTTTGATATTTTGTAATACTGGCATTCTATGGAAGGTATATGAGGTACAGCCAAAGTTTACCGCAATGGAAAGTAGTATTCGAATGTATTCGATATTTTTATTTTTTGAAAATTGAGCTGGGGCTTGGAAAACGATAACACAGTCTTCAAAAAAAATGATAATATTTGCTATATTCCGAATTCCCAAAACCTGAAAAACGATAAGACACTCAGACACTCTTCAAAAATTGATGACTTGGAGCTGTATACTAAATATTGACCGTGGCCCATATTAGCGTCGACAAAATCGATGGGAAAGGTGTGTTTCAAAATATGATTTCATGGCTGAACGACAGCTAATTTGGACGTGTCCAGTGACTGCTAGTGCTCATAGTTACAGACTGTTGCAGGTTTCAATCCAGTTGTGGAGGATTTGCCAGGCTCTAATCTGGAAACTGTATGAAATTGACAATCCCATTATGTTTCAACAAATCATCCAATGCAATTATGTCCGCAATAATAGTTTCAATTTTTTACTGTAACAGTTGACATATTATATAAGCACCTGCTTACAACATGGCGCTTTCCTAAACCTAAGGGATCCCCAGGTCACCATATGCCAGGCAGTTCGCAAGCCTGCAGCCCCTGCCGGCGGCGCTGCTGGTGGTGGTGAGAAGGCCAAGGCAGGTGGCAGAGTGGCTGGGGGGCCATGATGATTATCTTCAATTATTGTTATATGATCTACTGTATGACGTTAGTTGATAATGAAAGTGTTCAATATTTAAAGGACATTGTCTAGTTGACAATTGTTCATATTATGTGAATTGTCTAGTTGACATGATGTATGATTCCTGTTTTTTTTTTTTTCGAGCAAAGTCGTGGAGATATTCAACGAATTCTGGGATTTTCTGAACCACCAACAGTGGGGATAGATACGAAACAGCCCATGGCAGCTGGCCCATAAAAAACAGGATGCTTGGCGCTCGGGCACCTTCACTGAGCGACTCCACTACGGGTCGGGGATGCCCAGTGTCCCAACATAGACTCTTTGTCACACCAAGAGGTTTGGATATACACCATACATGATGCTCAGGGATTGTTCATACCAAGGGAACCAGAAAAAACAACAGTTTGTTTTTTTTTTTACACGTTTTTTTTTTAAAACAGTTTTTGGATAAACAATATATTTATGTAAAATCAGTAGATTTATATTGGATAAACAATATAAACAATTGTCCCAATATGTAGAATCAGTTTTTGGAGCCCCTCACAGTTGTTGGAGTCCCACCTTTCCGAGGCTCATCAACGGCATCGACAAGTTCATTGAGGGCGATACCGAGGAGGATGCACTCTGAAGATTTGGGATAGGGCAACAACAAATTAAAAAAAACTGCGGGGAACCAGAGGAAACCCAGGTTTCGACTTTCTACCCTCGATAATTTGCCATTTTTTCTACAGTTGAAACCCAGGTTTCTAGCGTCAAATTTCGCTGGAGTTCCTGTCAAATTTCGCTCATTTCATTGAATCCCATGGCTAATTTTGGTGGCCACTTGCGAGGCCAGAAAGGAGCTGCAGGTTCCTCTGCACGTCATTGAGGGACCATTGATGCAAGGACCGGACCTTGGGACCTTGGCCAGGGGAGATCCAGACCCTCCGGTGATCCAACATCCAACACGGCTGGAAAATCGCATCTGGAAAAGCATCTGGAAATGGTCGAATTTCCCACGTTTGATCATGGGATAATGGATGATAATGGGGATTAGATGCGATTAAGATTTATCAACTTGTCCTTGGATAGGGGATGCCCTGTGAGATGCGAGACTTAAATCATCGAAGTAAATGGGCTATGGGCCATGGCTTCCAGAACAACCTACTAAATTGCCGGAGGGTATGTTGGAGATTGAAGTTTGACAGTAACTCTACCTCCCAGTGTATTTTCTGATTCTTACTTGCCCTACAGCTGGAAATGAGATGAAATGAGATCACCAGCCAAGGGCAGGGCGTCCCCGCAGGGGTTGGATCCGTCCATCTGATTTCACCCTCCTTGGGATGACGATTCCAGGTTGACCCTGATATTTTCAGGAACCCTCTGGAAACATGACACAAATCCATCAACCACCACAACCACCGCAGTCCATCTGGGCGAGGAATGGGCATCATCGGAGATCTCTTCGGTGCTGGTAAGATGTTCTTGCCGCAGGTCATCAAGAGCGCGCGCGTGATGAAGAAGGCTCGATCCAAACACCGGAATGGCATGGAATGGCGACCAAAATTCTGAGGGAAAACCATGGTGGAAAACCCAAAAGCCACAGATTTTGTTGATCACATTGAAGAAATTTGAAGAATTTACTCTGTATATCTCTGATATCTCCATATCATCTACACGTTGACCATCCAATCTCGGGGGTCCAAAAACTTCCCGCGTGATAAGCTTCGCTGGGATCCTTGTGATACGCATCATTGGAATTTCGCTATCTGGTGAGTAGCATTAAATAGATGAACAGCAGTCATGCATAATACAAGAAAATCAAGAAACTATCCAAACCAGGTTTCGTTTTGAAGTGGATGTTGGAATCTGCAAATCCAACAGTTGTTGTTTAGACCGAACATTTCAAGGCCACAAATCCTCGGCCATGGATGACAGGCTGTCGCATACCTGACTCCTTTCATGGAGGAAGAACGTCGCGCTCAAGCCTCTTGGATTTTCAAATCTTGCTGAGTTAGGTTCAAACATGTTCAAACCATACGAGGAAGGTAATCAAACAATTTAAACCTGGCAATTTTCCCAAGATCCCATCGTAGTTCGGGGATTTCCCACGATTGATCCCTGATCCCCACCATCCCGATTTTTGCATCCAGGCCATTGCCGCTGGTGAAGATCCCAACCAGCCCAAGTACAACGGCGTGGTGCTGATGGCCCAGAGCCCAGTAGAGATTTTGGATGGCTACCAATGGGGATCAAGTTGCATCCAGATAAATATATAAATAATATGTACACAAATAATATCCAAGTATGAAGTGTGATAAAATATGATATACATAATATATACATATAATTTATGGTTTCATATATATATAGGCAAAACAAATAGTGTTTCACACGTTGAGATTGAACTGGCAAATGTCCAGCCTTCAGAAGTGTTACACCCTGAATTGGACAGTGCAGTGTCAGACTGAAGGCCACCGTGAAGGGTGACGTGCACGACATCGGTAAGAACATTGTTGGCGTGGTGCTGGGTTGCAACAACTACAAGGTGCACAGCTGAATGGGGGAGTGAGAAGCAGTGGGAACGGGATCCTTCTCTAGGTGAATGAAACCACATAGGGTATATAGGGTTTAGAAGGTAACATTTCAAAGTAAACTTAAACTCAGTGCATTCATTTGGTGAAGCTGGGAAATCTGGAAGCAGTTTCACCGGTTTCACCAATGGTCGTTATCTATGAACAGCATCCATGAAATATCATGAAATCATACCATCATACCGTCTATAAAATCATCTCTAATCATGCCATCATCTTCCCATACAATCTTCCCCATTTCAGATGGGTATCCCCCATTTCAGAGCGCAGCCACATGGTGCCATGGTACCCTACGACACGAGTCTGACGGCACGTCGTGCTACCACGCGTCCTACCACGATTAATGAATGTTATATAACACCATATAACATCACCTTGACCATAACCTCTATAAAATGCTGAGCTCAGTACCTGTTATAGGGCGTATCATATAACACCCCAAGCAACCCTGTAGTTGGTAAGTCCTCACCAGATGGTTCCCCTTTTGCCACCAGCTTTTTACCGCTTTTCCAGGTGATCGACATGGGCGTCATGGTGCCATGTGACAACATCTTGGACAAAGCCATCGAGGAGGGGTCACCATCAACAGCTGGTTTCAGTGTCTTTCACCAGATGGGACATTTCACCAATGGGACATATCAGACAATATCTCTTTAATGGGACATAACAATATCAACTAATATATCAACTAATATATCAACTATCATTTTGACCAGAGCGTAACAAGCGGTCTAGCAGTGCCATTGGCTTAAGCCATTGAGTGCCTCTTACACTTCGGAGAAGTTTGCAGGAGAAGGTGGACGTGATCGGTCTCTCCGGGTCACTGTAGCTGCAGAGGAAGTTATGGACATCGATGGACATTTCCACATCGATGGGATTCCATGAATTAACGACACATGACATGAATCAAACACAACCAATATCTTCCACTAAATGTCAGGACTCAGAAGCCTTAACTTGAGATACTATTGACGGACTGGATGATGAAAAGCCTGAATGGTCCATGGCTTGAATCAAGGCTGATCACTCCATCTTTGGACGAGATGCAGTATGTTGCTGCCGGGGGCCCAACTTGATTCACTTCATTGGTCGCTGTCATTGAGAGCTACAAAGAAACACCAGGATACTGTGGCTCCAAATCTATTTTTTTTTCCAAATGTTTCCATTGATCAAAAAGGTTTCCTGGGAGGTTTCTGATTTTTGCCGGTTTGGTGTAGAAAAGGACACACTTTTAGATCTTTTAGACTCATGCTCCAGTTTCGCAAGGCTGATACTTAAGGTTTGGCCAAGTAAAGATCACAGACTCAAGGTGGGAACCAGAATCTGTTCTGTCTGAGGAACAGATGAAGGCTCGAAACATGAAGGTGCCTTGGCTCTGCCACGGATGGTGAAGCAAATGCATCGAACAAATGCAAAAACCAAGGAGCTGTGGTACTCGTACTATTTCGTACTTGGTTCTTCTTATATTCTTAAAATTTCTTAAATATTCTTAAAGACTTGGACTTGTACTAGCATTCCCTTTCCCTATGAAGTTCATTTTGTGGAACATTGTGGAACACTAGATCCATAGGTGCCTTTGATGATTGGCGGTGCCACGACCTCCAAGCGCCACACTGCTGGGCTCCAAGACGGGCTGTGAAACGTGTTCCGACAGAAGCATGTGAAGGTGAATATCATGCAAATGTGAAGAGCTATTTGATTATAGTACAACATAGTACAACATAGTACAACATAGTATAACATAGTATAACATAGTATAACATAGTATAACATAGTATAACATAGTATAACATAGTATAACATAGTATAACATAGTATAACATAGTATAACATAGTATAACATCATAGGAATTTGATGGAATTTGTATATCTCTATCCAAGTTTCAAACATCCACGATTTATCATCCACTTCCCCCAAAAAACTATCCATTTCCTTCCCCAAACATCAACAAATCATCGGCTTCCCAGGCTGTGAAGTTGGCCACCAAGTATGACAAGGGCGTCATCCACGTGCCTTGACCACTTGATGTCAGCATGGCCCGGGAATCCACGTTTTTTTTTTATTCGCTTTTTAGGACGCCAGATCATATGGATCAACTTTTTTTGGGATATGCTTCAGTTGGGCCACAAACGAAGTGAGCCAAACCAGTTAAAACCAGCATGGAGCGATGGTTAGTGATTGAAGAATCACCCCGAAACGGTACTCAACCATTGTGATTTCCGTTGATTTCATACGCATTCATTTTTGTATCGGACCTTACTCGTTTGTTGTTGCTCTTAGGTATGTGATCAAGTTTTTTTAATGAAATATCTACACAAAGCTATGGCCCATCAGCCACTTCCCCAGGTCTTGGATGCAAGCCGAAGCTGCACGGTGGTGAGTGCCTTGTTGCCGGGGGCTCATTTTTGCGAAATGTGTAGCCAGGATTGTATATTAACATCCTACAGTAGAGAGTCAAAGGTTTTTTTCGGCTACATAGGCTCCCCCCAAAAAGATTACCTTGCCCAACATGTACTGTATAGATTAGTGGATCATTACGATCTGGTTGGTGGTTTGGAACATTTTTGATTTTTCCATATATATTGGGAATGTCATGATCCCAACTGACGAAGTCATATTTTTCGGAGGGGGTGGTTCAACCACCAGAACCAGGTATAGATTAGTGGATGATTCATGGGTGGATCAATCAGTTGATCATCCATGAATCATCCCTGAAAATCCCCGAAAAAAATGGATCTGGTGATGATAGGTGAAACGGTCACTGAGCTCATGGAACTGCCAGGTCGCACGACAAGCAGACCTACCTCAGCGAGATCACTGAGGAGCTGCGCCAAGTGACTGCCGGTGATGATGCGGTGCTCGGGTGATGGTGATGGTTGCTTCAAAGATGATCACCAGATCATCACCATGATGATGATATCATGGTTGCTTCAGATTATTCACAGATTATTCCACCATAAGTGGTATGGTGGTGATATATTTTTGTGATATTCCACTGATATTCCAGCTGATAGTTCAAGTTCAAGTTCCAACATCTTGATAGAAGATTACCTGTCATAATGATGTCAGAATCATGGTGGATTCTCGACCTCTGTAAAAAAATAGTGGTAAAGGCGGCATCTAGTTCACGATCGTTTCTTGTTGTTTCACCGATTGAGCTTTGTGATCTCAGCTTCAAAGGCCAGAGGGATTCACCATCTGCAGGAGTACACCGAGATCAGGGAGGAGTACTACGCAACTTTGATCGACAAGAAGTGGAAGAGCATCACGGAGGCCTCCTTTGGATTCAGAGAAGTTGTGATGGGTCGATGATGATTATGATGCCCGTTTATGACATTGACATTTACCATCAGTGATTCGATATAAGTTGGAAATTTATGGAAATTTTAACATGTGACATGTATCATATAATCCATATATTAGAGTAACCGACAAAATTATTGTACTACTGATTTAGTCTTGCTTCGCCTTGGCATGTCCGAGGTTGCACAAAACCTTCATAACCGATAGGGGACGACCCTAATTTGTGCATGGCATTAGATTTAACATATAATTTTGTTCACTACTCATATGATGAGACTCCGAACAAGTTTTGGGAAAGGATCTGAATCCAACACCATGCTGCTGGCATATGGATACAACTAAAACTTGCTCCGTTTGTCCAAACCAAGTAATATGAACAATATAGTAATAACAACAAGGATAATGATAATAACATATAAACATAAATAAACTATATAATATACATACACATATATTTATAACATATAACATACATATACAGAATTGAATTAATGGATATATCCCTTTGCACCAACGGAGATCGCAGCGATCCCGATGCCAGGCACAGGCCAAAAAGCCTTCCCTGGACTGGAGCAAGCTGCCACCCAAGCCGATACTCGGCGGAAAAAAATGGTGACGGGGTAGTGCTGGGTGTAGGTCTGGTAGCTATTGATGGCTATTGATGGCTATTGATGGCTATTGATGGCTATTGGTACTTAGCTAATTTGTGGAGCAAATGGGTTCCATCTGCAGTTCGGAATGGCTGAGATGGTCAGCTGCCACCTCCCACCCTCTGACCGAGGAACTTCGTGGGAAATCTGGCCATCAAGGACATCCGAAATCTTGGATCTGGGTATATCTGGGATGATCTGTGTATATCCATGGGATTCCATGGCTATTGCTATGACAACTGTTATGATATGTTCCCCCAACCGCCTTTTCGTCCCGCAGATGCAGGATCATCCTATCGAGGAGGTCATGGAGTACATCGACTGGACTCCATTCTTCCAGGCTCCTTGGTTGCCTCCGATGAGTAAATGGTGGAGATGCTTGTGTTGCTTGTGTTGTTTTTGGATGTTTTTGGATGTTTGTGGGTCTAATAATACCTTGAAGAATCATGAAAAGATGAAAACATATGAAAACACATGAACAAACCCTACTGGCTGCTGGTATGCCAGCTGAATGTGTGTATTTTTTGATGTCTCCTGTGGTGAGTGGGACAGTGCCGCCTCCCAAGCTGCATGGCGGGCTGCCTTGGAGGTCTACCAGCTGCGTGGGAAGTACCCCAACCGTGACTATCCTCACATCTTCAAGGCGCAAATTCGAAACCTTGAGTCGAGCTTTGAGCACTCAGTAGGACCCAGAAAATGAGGTTCAGGCAAGTCACAGCCCACTGATATTCAGCTTGATCCAGGAAGTGTAGGGTATGACAATGTAGGACAATGTATGACAATGTATGATATGTGAATTCAAGCCCCCCCATGAACTCATCATATAGTTGAGGTCCTTTGAGAAGACAACAAACGTTGCCGTGCAGGATGCTCGCGTGGGTCCAGAGGCCGAGAAGCTCTTTGCGGAAGCCAAGGAGATGTTGGTCGGCAACCCAGGATGTTTTCCTGCAGTGACCCATCCATATATATATAGATGGTATTTTGATATATCAAATGGTATGGTTATATGTCAAAATATACCATCCATATAATATATCAAAATATATCAAAGATCATCTGTGTCTACCGTGGTTCCATTTATGAACAACCAAATTTCGGTGCTAGCAAAGATTCAGGATTTCACCTGAGATTTTTCTATGATTCATTCGATTCAAGGCCTGGATCGTGAAGGAGGGCCACCTCAAGTGCTCAGGTGCTACCATGGGCCCAAAAAAGTGATTGGGGGATGGACGAAATCCTCCCATTTTCTTGGTGGTTATTTTTCCACCATATTTCTGTTGGTGAATTTCACGTGATTTCCTGATTTCATGTGTTTGTTGGCGAGTTGTCAATGACATTTTGAAAAACCGATCGGTTTTCCCAGCAGGGAGTCTAGGCAGCTCAGGTGTCTTCAATGCGACTCCCTCAAACATTCTTGTATGGGAACAACCTTGAAGAACCTATAGTACCATATTTTAGTCCATATTTTTGGGGGGATCAACATCCATTTACCGGCCATGTTGGTGTTCATCAGGGTACAGTAACTTGATTTTGACCCATAGCCAGATATACTCCGGCCATGATTTTTCATGTGGCCAGTCCAGAGATGTCCAAATCTATTCGTGTTACCCTGCCAGCTGGCCATTTCTGGAATTTCCAAGGTCGCCATATTGGGTTTTAGGGAACATGTGCTGACGCCCCCCCAAGTTTTGAGTGGTAAAACCCATGGTTTTCCGAGTTTTCCCATCGAGTTTTCAAAAGTTCCCTCCATTTTCCTCCAGTCGCCAGGTGTGGTCGGTATCCATCCTGCCAACAGCAACGGTGATGATATTGAGGCCTCCTGACCCCGGGTACTTTGGGAACCCCCCCACTGATCTGCTTATGTTTAGTATGAACATGTATGAACCATCCAATTCTCTTGCTATGTTGGTACTCAAATTCGACTCACCCCCATGAAAAAATGATAAACAATGACACATTCAGTGAGTGTTTGTTCACGACGTTAGCACAATCAAGTTAGCGGTTTGGTCCAGGTCCGTTGTTTGTTCGGATAATGTGCCCCGTGTAGCAAAGAGATGGCGTCTTAGTGCCTGAGATTTTTGCTCACCCCCCATCATCCCCATCATCCCCATCATCCCCATCATCCACCAGACTCATCATCCATCCTTTTCTCAGTGCCAATACGACTCTATGGCAAGTTTGGGACCAGCAAATCATGGGACATTTTTTTGTGCTCCTGCCAGGTCTACACCGACGAGAGCCGCAAAGAGGTGAAGTGCAAGTTCTATGGCCTGCGACAGCAGCTGGACATGGGCGAATCCACCTACTGGTGCCAGGGCGATTTCATCGCTCCTAAGGACTGAAATGCTGGGGCACTGGATACCATGCAGAGGCTTTAGGATTTTTTGAAAGTGGATTTATATATAGATTTATTAACTATAATTATAATGTATGGAAATGTATGGAAAGCTCTGGATTCTCTATGATGACTGAGGGATATGACAAATAGATACAAGCGGTATCCAGGATACAAGTAAAAGTGGAAGACATCACAGGCTGCGAGCAAGAGAAAGCTTCGTCCTTTGTAGCTTGAGCAAGAACAATCACCCTCCTGGCTGTTGCTTTTAGAATCGCTCATCAGCTTGTCTTTCTGTCAAGCCTGCATTAGTTATTAGTTCCCAGGTCAGCTGTAGATGTTTCACAATGTTTCACCCATCCCCAATTTTTCCCTTTCCATCTCCTTCCAACTGCACATGAAACTTGTGCCAACTGGCTCTGAGTAACCAGCCCCATTATCTTGGAGAGATGAACAGATGAACATCATTGAACATCCCAAAGTTTGACCCAACCGGCCCACCCACGGGTCTTCCATGGGATCTTCCCATGGCCATCACCGGTTGACCGGAGGATGTGGCTCCTGACTACATCGCCGCCTTCGCGGCCACCGGTGGCATCGGCTGCCACGAGCAGCGACAGAAGTTCGAAGCCAAGGGCGAGATCGACAAGGCTATCCTGTTGGAGGCCAGCGCTTGGGACCATGGTGCAGCACCTTTGTAGCCAATATATATACATATATATGTGATCATATATATATAATATACATATATATATATACATATATCAATTGTTAAAGGAAATGACAGATAATATCTGATAATACAAGAAATGAGAAATAACATGTGCACATAGAGAAGCGGTGACATGACAATGACAATACCTTCTCATTTGTCTTCTAGAAGTGCCGTGAAGTTCATAGAACTACGACGATTTTCGACGAGAGTTATGAGCATCCATAAATACGTCCCTTTTGTAATTGTTCGGACGTGGGGGGGGGGGACGTCCATGTGACGTAAATTACGTCGCGAAAATGAGGTGGGGGGGGAGTGACGTCCCCCCCCTTAACGTAGTCCTGATATATCAATATATGATATACACACATAATTTATTTAATTATATATATATATTAACTTATATTATATATCAATATCATATATCTTCGCGAAGAATGGCCGTTTGCAGATGAAAGAACTTAGATCAACTGCATTCAACAGCATTCAACAGCCATATAATATATATATATAATACACTATATGATACTATATGACACATATAGTATTTCATTTATCGTTGTTTTTAATGATCAATGAATTGATGCAGATCCCGAGAACATACAATCCAAAGCCGGAATTCCAAAGAAAGATCATAATCACATCTCAATTTCAGTCACTCAGATTTTTATCTCACTGTCAATAGGACAAGAATCAAGCACTATATATCAATGAATCATCATTCTCAATCACTCATGGTACAAGTAATAATGACAATCAATGACAATCAATGACAATCAATGACAATCAATGACAATCAATGACAATCAATGACAATCAATGACAATCAATGACAATCAATGACAATCATCAATAACGAGTGATGCCACTAATCATCAATAACTAATGATCAATCATTCAATCCGTGAGTGAACATTACTCATATATCAAATTGATGTCACATTCCAGAGTTCATCAATCTACAAATTATTAATTATCATCAATCTACAAATAGGATATTCTTACATATTCTTATACATTCCCATAGATATTATATATGATATCCATTGATATCCTCATGATCCTCCCCCAAATCACTAGGGTTACCCTGAAAAATAGCATCTTTTTTGGTGGACACGATCTGCAGGCTGTGGCAGATCGCCTGGCAGAGGCCTTCTCCGAGCTGATCCACTTGAAGATCCGTTGCTGGGCGACAAGTCATGACATGTCGTGGCATGTCGTGGCCCAGGCCATGGCCAAAAAGATACCCTCTGGTAATGACTAGTGGATTTAGAAATAGTGGATTTACTATTTTAATAGTACCATATTTTAATAGTACCATATAGTGGATACCCTCATTACTATGGATAACTAGAGTTTGCGAACTTGAAAATGGCCCAGTCGAAATAGTGGATTTACCCATTAATAGCATTGTGATTTTCCATAGTTTTTTTGTATGTTTGCCAGAGGGTAGTAAGCTTATCCAGGCACAGTTTTGGTTTGCTGCTATCTATCTCTAATTGCTTGGTGACTAGTTGAGTCAATGTTGAGATCACTTTTGGCATCTTTTAGGTACCTTGAAGATCCTTGAGGTTTTCAGAAGCGTCCAAAGATGCTGTTCCAGTTCTGGGGTACTAAGGATGATTCAGCCTTTTAAATCTTTTGATATGCTCGTGATTTGTGTCAGGATATGTCACCTGCAGGATACCCTGATATTCTGCAGGAAATGCAGGGGGACTCTGGCAGAACCAATCTTTCGCCCAGGAAAGAGCTTGTGGGGCTATTCGTTCCTTGGCATCGGCCCAGTGATGTTCCAAAGGAATCGGCCAGTGATGTTTCCAAACCCCCAATCCCAGCGGCACCACCCGAGGCCGGAGGAGAACATCTCCTTGGAGGACATGCTGAAGGTGAAGTACCAAGGCATTCGCCCAGCTCCGGGCTACCCTTCGCAGCCTGACCACCGTGAGAAGAAGACCCTGCCGGGGCCCAGGCGGTGTGAGCAGATTGGGGCAAGGCTCAGTATTTATCAGCAAAACATAGCAAAACCGTAGATCATAGATGTTGAAATATGTTGATATCCAATGTTTTTACCAATTTGAAGATTTAATATCCTGCTTGGTGGTTTCGAACATTTTTTTTATCTTTCCCATCATATTGGGAATGTCATCATCCCAACTGACAAAGTCATATTTTTCAGAGGGGTGGCTCAACCACCAACCAGATTTTTATTAACCATCATTAACCATATAACAACCATATTAATTAACCATGGTGATGGGGTAGGTCAACCACCAACCAGTATCCCATTAATCATATATCCCATCATATAACCATATATAACCACTATTATTGGTATTATAACCACTATTATTGCTATTATAACATATTATAACCACTATTATTGGTATTATAACATATTATAACCACTATTATTGGTATTACTGTATAACCACTATTATTGGTATTATAACATATTATAACCATTATTATTGGTATTATAACAATTATAACCACTATTATTGGTATTATAAGCAGTATTATTATATTAAACTATAGCTAAAATGACCTCAACTTCCACCAAGTCAGCTCCGAATCGCTACCTGAGGTGGGACCTTTTGGAGGTCGGCAGATTGACGGACGACAAGCTCGAGCTGACGGAATCCTACATGATGATGTCTGGGATCCACAGGATCTGGAAGTATAGCTACCATTAGGATATGAAAAAAAACCTGAATCATCAGCCAGTATCATATCAAATATGATCAAATACTTGAAGATTTTTTCGCATATAGCCAGTTGAGGGTATACCCTATACCCAGTATAGCCCTCTTAAATGGATAGGGAAAATATATGGGAAAACGATGATCAACCCATGGATTTAGAGCATTGACGGTGACTTGATTGTGTTGTTATATAAACCGTAAAAAATCACAGTATTCCAGTTCAAAAAGCCCAGTGAAAAAACAGGGGGGTGGAATCATCCAGTTGCATCCGGTTGCATCCGTTGATTTCCCCAGCTTCGTGTTGCAGCACTGAATTGAGGCCAAGCGCATCGGTGTCTGCCCTGGTGTTTGCGCACCCAGAGGCCTGACAGCCTGGTAGAACAGTTGAGGACAAGATGTGTTTCATGGGAAAAATCATGGAACATTCATGGAAATTTCATGGAAAATTCATGGATCTGTTCAGGGTTGCTCTAACCCATTATAAATCATCATCAATCATAGAGTGAAAACCATGGAAGAACTGACTCGTACTTCTTTATCTACCAATGTTTTCCCTTGTATCTGGGGTGGGAGCGACCCTGATGTTGGAACTGTTACCCTGATGTTAAATGTTCCATGATAAGGGGAGTTTCATGTTACAAACATCACCAAAATACTCATATGGTCAATGGATGTTAATGGTTGTTAGTTGTTGGCAGTGGTTCCCCCCCAAAAAGATCACGGTGATGGGACATCTCATCACCCCGCAACGTTGCGTTCGGACCTTGAGCTACTGGCTTCATTGGCTTTCTGGCCTATTTGTTGCCACTATCCATCTATCATTGGAATGCAAGTGGGATAAGAAGCTCGATGGGATATGAAGAATCCAAGGGGCCATCAGATTGGCTACTTAGCTAATTGCTTGACTACTTGACTCAACTTTCATGGAACTCTCAGCTCAAAGATGCTCAAAGTCTCATGGCCAGGCCAAGTACTTCTCAGTTGGCCAAGTGAACATGGATCAGGTGAAGTGGTTGCCTCAGTGGGCCGAAAGTTTTAAGTGCCAAGGTGAGCCATCTCAGATGTGCAGAATGCATGACCATTGTATACTCGTACATCTGTGTGTATGTGTGTACATATTTTTTTTATACCATAATACTATATATATATATATTATCGTATATGCCACATTATAAGATTTATAAGTATATATATATATGTGATTATATATATATCTATATGTAGTTGTAATATATTGTAGTATAGAATATCCGAATCTTCATCTCCAGAAGCTAAATAGTGTCACTCTTCCTTAAATCAGACGATTGTTTTCGGGAATCGCCAATCAGGACCTACGCTGAGCGACGTGGCGAGACTGGCGTGGAGGAGCTGTGGGTCGATCTTACGAAGCGTTTCCGTTTGGGATGATTTTTGGGACTTAGATGATGGTTAGGCTTGGAATCATCTTAAAGATCGAAAAATCTGAGGGTATGTAATATTATACAATGGGAATGTTGATTTGGATATTATATGATATTATATATAAGATATCTCAAAAAAGTGCTGAAGGTTTGATTTGGGAATTGGAGTTTTTTTTTAAAGCTGAGACTGATGTATTCATGGTTATTCTAATAGATTAATTATCAATTGGAATCCAGATGTACAACAATGATTGTCGGCATGATGAAAATATATTTATATATTTATATATTTATATATTTATAAATATACAACAATGATTGTCGGCATTAATTATCAATTGTGTTCCAAATCGTTCTGATGATGAAGATCCTACAAGAGATGTGCTGAGTGAAAAAAAACGATCGCTGCTTGATGCCCAAAAGCGATACCATCCGGTAGTCAAATATGGCAATGGGAAATCCCTATTAGATAGGCATCTACATTTAAATGGGAAAATCATCCATAAATAATGGATTTTCCATTCCCCAATTTCGCATGAGGGATTGTTTTGTCATGTTTTGTCTTCTTACGTCTTGATCCCAGCTGGAAAGGCGCCCCCAGTTATCAGTTGGTTTATGACCCCATCGAACTATAGATTCTAAATATTAAATATCCACCAGAAATCCAATCGTTAAGCCGTAACTCAGAACCCCCCCATCATTCGCTTTGTCTGAAAAGTGGGTACACCCCAAACCACCGAAGACCACAACTAAAAGTTTCTTTTTAACCCCATTCTCAGACCCACCCTGAAATCACATTGTTGGCTAGTTATAACATGTTGTACCCTCTGGTAAACTAACATAACTATGGACAATCACAATTTTTCATGGGAAAACTTAAAATAAATGGCCATGTTCAAGTTCGCTACAACTGTTAGATCTGTTAGTTTACCAGTGTGTAACCCATCAATCTGCCACTTCTCCGCATGAAATCCCCATGAAATTCCCAACCGGTGTCCAGGACACAGAGCGTTGGCTGGGATCCACCGTCTTGGGCTACGAGAAGCGATGAGCCCGATGAGCCTTGATGGTGTTTTTGGAATCATGGAGAATGGTGTACATTCAATCAGTTATCCATGAATGTACACCATTATATATATTATATATCTATTATCCAATAATATATGTACACCATAATCAATCTAGTCATCTATATATATAATATATATTAAATATCTATTACCCATGTATACATGTATCCATGTATCCATTGCAATGTATAATATGTTACAATTCAGTCATTACACTATCTATGTTATAATGGATTATAATGCTGTATAGATAATGACTGAATTGTATGTAAATGATGTATGAATAACGGTAATTCCACTGTGAAATCTATTATCATCTATTGTCTAATGGTTGCAAACATATGTAAACATGGAGAATTAGGGTGATTCATGGTGATAAATGGATTATAAATGGTGTATAGTGTATAGATAATGACTGGATGGATGATATAACAAACCAACTACATTGGTCAGGTTACTATTAATGAAATATACATGGAAGGGCCTCCAGTAATCAAACCTGGATCGGACAATTCCCCAATAAACGATGATGTCCCCGACTAGAAACCTCCATGAAATGAGTTTTCTCCAGGCAGCCATGGTACCGGACAGCTGGCAAAATACCGTGGATTTGAGAAGCAAGCACCGAGGGATTGCACCAGAAATCATGGCAAAGCGGCAAACCATTGAAGCATCAAAGGTGGTTATCAAAAAACACGTGATGGGATAGAACTGACAGTTGGTATGGTTGAGAGTAATATGATCAAAACTGTTTAGATGGTGAGAATGGAAACACTGGTAACCATATTGCTGACAATTTTCATGACCCACCATCGTCATCGCATTATGCCACGACCAATCACCCAAATTGAGACAACAATCAAGATAATCAATGACGGCCAAACTACAACTACTCATTCTCAGAAACTATTGGTGTCACGCCAATCAAACAAAAACTTGAACCAACGAATTTCAAGTAATCGTCAAAGAATGCAATTTACAAGCACAGACAAAACACGACAAAACAACCAAGACAGAGGACGAAAACAGGAGATTTTACCTATCAATCCTGTGCAGGTTGGGCATGTAAATCATCCAGGTAAGGCCCAAGATACCGCGTGAACTGGTGATGTTCATGGATGCTGGACCTGTGCTACTGAGGATGAAAAAAAAGAACTTGTTCTTCAGCAAGATGTCAATTGCTGAGGAGCAAAATGATTTTCCTTTACATTTTGCATGGAACATGCTCTTGGATCGCCACATTTTTAGGAACTTTCGGCCAAAGTTCCAAATCCAACCATAACCAGGCCTGGGCAAATGTGGGCGATCCCGGAGATGCCTGAAGTGGCTGCACGTGTGGCTACTTCAGGCAGTTTTAGGCGTGCATAGGCACGCATAGGGGGGAATGTCAGCTGAATGTCTCTGACACAGAAGTCCTCCATTTCGGTGCACCACTGCGCGTCAAACCCGCTGGTGCCTAATCCAATTGTGTATTTCCAGTGCTTCCTTGTCCAGCAGACTCTGCTGTGAAGGAGCCACACCCGCGCAAAAACGCTGCCACCAGATGCGATTTTTTGAGGTTTGTGAATCAGCAGAAAAAATCTATGAATTTATGCCAATGTTCATCCAAAGGATCAATGTACTTTTCATTTTGAACACATGCTTGATGTCGCCAAAAACAATTAGTCTTGTTGGCTTTGCTATTTGCTAATGCAATCGCAAATCCGTATTTCTTTCATTCATGTGAGTTTTAGCCCACACCAATAGGTCAGTTTAAACTGACGGTCTGCAATCCAAATCCTTTCAATATAGCTGTGCAATACCATGACCAAAGGGGATGGATGCCTTGGGGTTTCTTTTGCAGCATGACTTTGGATGACCAATGGCTCAAAGGTTACTTTCAGGCCAAAGCCCCAGAGCCATCATCATTTTGTCACAGCGGCTTCGCCAGGTGCCGCTGATGTAGTCGACCTTGGCTGAACAAGCAACTCTGGAACTAGTGGAGAGACCATTTGCATGGCTTGGCAAGAAGAAGCCGCACACACACACACACTCAACATGAGTCAGTATCATTCAGTATCTACAGCTGTCTACGTGTTAGAAGTTCGCGCCTCGAATACATAACAACCACCATCGCTACCACGAAAACAGCTGAGCGCTTTCATCTCAGCACCTGCTAGCTCCATGGAACATGGCGACTCCGGCCAACACCACACGTCGGAAGAGCATCCTGGTGACCGAGGCCCATGGAAAGTTCATGATGATCTACAGTCATCAATCATCATCAGTTATATATATTATTTATAAGTATCACTATAGTGTATGATCTACAATAATCATATATATATATATTATATACATAATCGGTGATTTACCATGTTATAACTGAGTTACAACATGTTATAACTATAAAAATACTATACATAGCTATCACGAGGAGGTCGTGACGACTCCTTCGTCGTGTTTCTCCGTGAAGTCCGTGGCCAGGCCTTGGACATCATCGACCAAGACCAATCTGGTGACCTCGGAGAGGATGAGGTGAAGACCTTATTGGCGGCCATGGGTGCCTTGGCGGCCGTGGGCAACGCATGGCAACGCGGGGCCTGACATGCCGACGGGAGGTTTCTGGTTCTAAGATGTTCTAAGTTAGGGATAGTTATGGATCGTCTATGGTATGCAATATATGTGAATATGATTGAATATGTCATCCCTTTTTTGAGCTATAGAAGTCATACACATCTCAAAAAGCCCTGAAAAAATCCATAAACATCCACCTCTCAAGGTCTCAAGGGGAAGGACGTGCAGAACGTCATGACGGCGGTCTTTGAGGAGGCCACCTCAACGACCCACCAGAAGGTCACCGATGCCATTTTGATGTGGACCGAGATCGGGGAGGGCGACCTTGAAACGATGCTGGGGAGAGAGCCTTGGACTGGAAATCCCACAGCTGTTGACTGGGAAAATCTGGAGATGAAAAAGTTCCCACATTCCAGTTGTCCACATTGCTACTAGTAGGGTCAATCAACTGAAGTAGTTTGGTTCAGGCCCTCAGATAGCAAGTTTGGGAAGTGCTCAAATGAGCTGTTTTTACCCTTCGCACCCTGAAAAGGCTGGGAAACCAGGGTCATGCACAGGGCTTGAGGGTCACTCATAAACCGACCTGGAGAGAAAGAGGGGAGTCACCAGACAACTGGACATCCAGGTGATCAGAGAAGGGATTTTTCCATTGGGGTAGTACTGCTGGTGATTTGCAGATAACTTGTTGCAAGTTGGGAGTTGTTGCCTTGTTTTTTCCCCTGTTCTGGCATGCTTCGCAACCTTTGAATCTATTTCCAGCAACGCTAATTTTCTCCGAGCATTTGTTAGGTGGTCCTGTTCCAGAAGGCCTTCCGCAAAATCGATGTAGACAGAAACTCCAAGCTCACTCTGAATGAGGCGCTGGCGGATCAGTTGGCGATGGCATTAATCAAGCGGTTCAAAACTGATGATACTGATGATTGGTTCCTGTTTGAAATCGTGAAAGCCCTTCCTGACTTAAAAAAAAACATTAAAAAACACACATTACACTTTGAAGACAGCGTTGAACTGACTATGTTGATTCAACCAGCTAGAAACCAGCTGAGCCAGTTGGTGCAGTTGATTCCAGCGACAAAAATGTGTTGGTGCACCAACTCAGATCATTTGGATGATGGAAAGTCTGAACATCGAGAAGAAATTGGCTGCCGATTTAATGGCCTTTTTGGACTCTCAGCGGACGGATTGGCCCATCTCTGGGTTGTGGGAGTTGGAGAGATTGGAGAGACCTTGATTTGGTGATTTTGGCCGGTTGCGACAATGATATGCTATTGGCCGGTGGTTGATCTGCCGGTAGGGGATCCAATTGTTGATATCCGTGATCTGCCGTAGGGGGCGGTTGGTAGCGCTGGCTGGGCAGATCGACCAAACATCACCGTTGGGTTTACTGTTGCATACCCATCTATACTTGGATATACCTTTGCTTGGACCGACTGTAATTACCCGCCCCATGGTGCTGATTGGCGATCTACTGCATAGTGGGAGTGATACCACACTTCCGTACATGTCCAATATGTAGGTGAAGCTCCATGAGCTCTCAAATTTTCCAAGAACAAATCCACAATAACCCACATTTTGAAAGATTCTGGTTTGGTGAAAGAGTTTTTCTTTATATGTAATTATCTGTGTAATATATTTAAGATGTGTACCTATATTTAATACATTATTATATATAATATATTATTATTTTAGTTTATTATACAATAAAACATGTGAACTCCCCCAAAAGTCCACAGATCCACCAGCTTCGCCAGCATTGGCCGTCTTGGCCAACCCAGGACGATGATGACTCAGGTACCGTCACATGGGTGGAATTTGTGCGAGGCATGAGCAGCGACCAGTTTCAGGCGCCCGGTTTTTCAATATGGCCGGGCTGGCCGGGATGAAGAATGGGACATGGATACCACATGGCAATATGAGATCCCCTACAAGAATAACAAACATGGATACTTCTTTTATTAGATGAAGGTTTTAATGTGACATGTATTACATGTATCCATGCATGGCCATTGCCATTGCCATGCTTTCTCAAGCATCAATTTTTTTTGGGTTACACATGGTTACACTGTTTTCAAACAAACCCAGGTATGACTTGTCACCGGAATGACATCTGAACGAATTGGAAGATGTTGGAAATGGATGTTGAGAAGTGATGATTCCTATCCAGCAAGATGATATCCAGGATATCCAGTGATGTGTGGCAAGCCAGGTGCTGTTCCCACAGATCACTCTGGAAGCTTTGGTAGCAATACCCTCAAGTTTGAGACAGCACAAGCGCCTTGACCACACGTGGGGCATCTGTCAGAGTGGAGAAAAAAGCTTGGCAGATATGACATTACTGCATTGGGGCTCCCATGATTACAATTGATTACACATGTGTGTGCATCACCCTAGCTTGTGTTAAAATGTGTTAAACAAATTTGAAGTTTACCCAGTTTACCCATCATTAGAGGTACATTGTCACAAGAAACCTCCATTGTGACCCACACGATCCGACTTGGGAAAAGGATGGCTGGGAATTCCCCCATGGATGAAGAGCACAATTTCACCATGGCTGGTTGAATCACAGTTGGTCATTTTTGGTCCATTTTAAGGTCCAAAAGACAGGTCTGATATGGTCTAATAATTTAATAAGCCTTGTTGCCCAGCAGAAAAACGTGCTTTCCGATGGATAAGAGCATAGAAGAGCCACGATATTCCTGGGAGACTTGCCTGGCAGTTCCGTGCTGAGGATTGTCAGTAAAGAGGAAGAGGCTGAGGCGATCAAAGATTTACCTGCGATGGACCTTCTGGCTTTGCTTCAAGTTGCTGCCGTTTTTTGCATGTTTTGGATGGCCAACATGCACCCAATACGTGTTGGATGGCCAACATGCAGCCGGTTCAATCCACCAAACTGCTGTCCATATGGGAAAAGCCAGATTCACTATGAAGCCATTGAAATCATGGTGATCAAAAAATCACCCCAAGCTCGGGAAATATGCAGATCCCTCCACACGCTTCCCCTACAGTATGTTTGCAGGACAACGACCCCCCTCCTTTGGAAAAGAGGCTCTGATACTACGTTATCTTAGCATATCTTAGCTATTCCCAGATATCTGCAGACCTGCTGAGTTACTATCCAAAAAGCTAACTGCAATGAGGGTGCCACCAGAAGTGGACCTTGAAGCGAACAGATTGGTGCCACCAAGTGCCAGATTAGTTGAGATATTACACACTTCATGATAGGGATAGCAACATCTACCAACATCTATCAACCATCTTCCCCCCATGCCATATATAGTCACTGTAGCCGTTAAATCTCTGGCGTTTTCCCAGGAAAAGAGTCTCTACTGGATGATCTCGTTGATCTATGGTCGTTCCGCCCCGATTCCCGCGGACGACGACGAGGATGACGCGACGTTGGGCGCAACGTACTCCTCGGAGGATCTCACGAAATCCAACGAGACTGGCGCTATCAGTGACCAGACTGCAGGACCATCAGAGACCACAAAGTTTGCCCAAACTTGGACTGAGAGAGTAGAAAGTTGGTTTAACATTGGTTTAAACTTACGTATACTGTAACTTACGTTTAAACTATATGTTGAAACGACAGCTCTTGGTTCTTTTTCCGGACATGGGTTGCACCATTTACAGAGGGCTGTTCCTCTGAACTTGTGAGTCACTGCATCTTCGTGTCCGCATGATATCATTTCTCAGGGATTTGCCCTTCAATTGGACCCTCGGTGCTGGTGCAATTTTCAAACGTGCAGGTCACTGGAAAATGGAATCCCAGTTGGGGGTACCCCAACGATCCAAGTTGGGGGTACCCCAAAGATCCAAATAGATCCAAATAGATCCAAATAGTCACTCAGCATATGTTTTCCCATTCGCCATGTTTGTACATTGTTTGTTGGTTGTATTTGATATTTAAGCCATTGGTTTTCGCCCTTTTTTCATGGGCTTTTCATTGGTGCAGGTTCGAGTCTTCCCGGCCTCGATACTTTCTTAGCCTCGCTTGCATCCCAAGTCCCGCAGCACGAGAACGCCTGGGGGCCTGGGTGGAGGGATGGGAGACCGATCATTGCCCATGGGGACCCATGGGGATGGAGAATCTGTGGACATCCCCCGATTTTGAAAGAATTGATCATCTAAATAAAAAAAAAGAATATATTTCAATATGATAACATGATGATGTTGAACATCATCATGTAATATTTCAAGTTGTAAATTGATATGATCTAGAAATCCGGGATTTTGCATTGACATCATTGGCAGAGGATCATGTAGTGCCACTCTGAACCCCCAACCAACAGTCTGACTGCATTCCGCGACCAGTCAGGGATGGGTTGCTATAGAAGGTCTTCCCTGAGAGTTGGAATACATACCATGTCGTTCAACATGTCTTTCCCAAGGACTCGGGCTTTTCAAGTACGTCATCGTCCTCTTCTGACAGTGACAGCAGCGCACCTGCAGTCAGATGCTGGAGGGTGAGGACTTTTGATGTTTTGAATCAGATTGTGATGAGTAAGACCTACCTACAATATCACAATATGTACTTATTCTTGAAACATCCACACAATATGAAAAAATACATCTATATCTTGATGTTTACCGGGATTTACCAGGCTAGGGGGTAGAATTCATCATTGACCCCCCAGCTGTTGGCTTCAAAAAATGGATCTTCATATATCTTCATCCTTCCAAAAAATGGGATCGTCATTCCAGTTTAGTTGAATACACATTTGGAGGTTTCCTAAAATGGGTCCCAAATCATCCATTTTACTGGGATTTTCCATTATAAACTATCCATTTCGGGATACCTCCATGGCTATAACCACCATTTCTGGTTGGTGGTTTCGAACATTTTGCATTTTTCCATCATATTGGGAATGTCATAATCTCAACTGACGAAGTCATATTTTTCAGAGGGGTGGCTCAACCACCAACCAGATTATTATTATATAACCATCATTAACCATATAATAACCATATATTAACCATGGTGATGGGGTAGGTCAACCACCAACCAGACGTCGTATTGGGATGTATGGGTTTCATTTGGGTTCGAACAGCCGAGGTGATGCCACCACAACCTCAGCCGAGAGTGCTGAAGATCCGGCCTTGCCGGGGATGATGAGTCCAGAGGTAGCAACACGGGGAACCAATGGTTGGAAGATGTTGGAAGTGTACCAGGATGTACCAGGATGTACCCCTAAGTTTTAGGAAACATACTACATGCCCGTAAAAAGGATACTTAAAAGGCCACATGTTGGGGATTTATCGGTTTATCTCCCTAAGAGAGGCGATCCCGAGAATTCCCAATCCTCAAAAGAATGTGAATACGGAAGAGCATCCGAAAACACGGGGAATGCCTAAAAACATCTAAAAACGTGTTTCCACCAAAAAGGGGACGGGAATGCATAAACAAAGGGGAATCTAGAAAGGGGAATTCCCAAAGAGGAGGAATCGATCCAGAAAAATGAACTCGTATGAAAAGGGAAACAAACAGAATGGCAAACAAGTGAAATCAAAAAATGAGAGGTCTACAGTCGAGGTCTCCTCAGTGTTTGTCCTCAGTGTCAACCCTGCCACAACTGCAAATGGCTCAGGGTCGTTACCCGGATAATTCAGGATATTCAGGTTTGTCTGGATATGTCTGGATACCGCAAAATTATTTTCAGACACACGGATGTGAAGAGTCTCTAAGAGATGACTGATCTCAACATATCTCAACAACTCTTCCAGTGATCCTTCGTCGTCCCAATCCTTTCGAAGTCATAGAAGCTGTACACATGAAAGATATGAAAGCTACAACGCATAAGACATTACCAAGAGATACCAAGAGTGGTCAGATGTCAGAAGATTCGAGTGATTTTGGTCAGCGCAGGCAACGTGTGGGCCACTTACACTCGTCTCATGGCATATAGGCCACCATTTTGTGGTGTTGCTCCCTGGCACAGGACAGGAACCCTGTGGTGCTTTTCAGAAAGCAGGCCAAAGATATGCAGAAGGCCCTTTTTGGGCAGTGCTGGAAGCAGCTGGTGTCCCAAATGCGAATTTTGTGACTGAGATCAGGAACTTCTGATCGTTGGGTCCAGCTAGGTCCAGCTAGGTCCAGCTAGGTCCAGCTAGGTCCAGCTAGGTCCAGCTATTTGAATGTTTTTTTGGGAGTGGAAGGTTCGGGATTCTGTTTGAACTTGTGGGAGATGCAGGGTAGGGGAGTTTAGTGTGAACCAAGATTGGTGCGCGTTGGTCGGTCGCCCAAAACTTGGGTATCTCCCACCAAGCTGGATCAAAAGAAACTGTCCACCACACTCAAGCCGCAACATGCAGTGGCTTGGTGATCCTTACATATGTAGTTTCTTGAAATCGGAGACCGCAAGACTGTCTATTTCCAGTCCATTTCAGGCATTTCAGGACTCAGCACAACAGTTATTACTTGTTATTTCATGTTATCGTACTTTTTTTTGTTGGAATTTTCCCCAAAAAAATATAGCATATTTGTTCCTATTCAGGATCCCAGTCCGTGTTTTCTTCATCTTCAACAGCCCAGCCCAGAACTGCGCCAGGTGCAGCCTGTGAAGGTCCTGCCTGCTGCGAAGGTTCGGGGTGGGACCGATCTGATCATCGTTCGAAACGTGGACAAAGTCCCCGAACTTCAGCGCTGGGAGAAGGCGAAAGCGGCCCGGGCCGGAGGGTGATGGAGATGGAGATAGTCACTGGTGAAGACCGTTGACATTTTCGAGAGTTTGGGGGCATGAACTGAATGGATACCCGGATACCCATTTCGCAGCTATAATAGGAGGTGTGTCCAACTTTGTTCTTTAGTCCTGAACGGACTCTGAACGGGTTTAGGGTTCCAAGGTCCCGGTCCCTCTCCATTCTCACCCGGCAGGACCAGATGAATCCTCAAATCATCCTAAGAAAACGTGAGAGAGCCGGCAAGGCAGGGGCAGGAGTTGAGAGCCGAAGATGTCCTCAAAGGCTCCCTTTGATTCAAGCGAACTGTACATTGTACCCCTGTTTGTTGCGACACCAGCCTTTTCAGAAGGTTCTGAGATTCATTTCAACATATTTCATATTTCAACATTGTGCGCAGCTTTCACCAGTGTCCAAACGCAGCTTCCTCGCGGTTGGTTGTGGCCTGTTCCACTTCGCCATGCACCCTCAGTACTCGGTAGTGCCCACCAATAGCGATGGAGAGCCACCGGACGTGTTTTACGAGGACCCCAGGATGACTCACCGGCCGTACCCAAAGCGCAAGCCCATGTTGGTCACCAACAACGAGAAGCTGATGGATACTTCGGGCTGGTTCTTCAATATGGAGAGCCTCCCCTGTGGTGCAAGCATCAAAGAAACCTATTACGGCATTCGCATTGTGGTGTCGATCTTTTCAGGGATGCCACGGCGGCATTTGATGCATTTCTTACTGGTCTTCATTTCCTATGTACTTGTGGTGCTCACTGGAGCCGTTCAACTGGAACTGGTGGACACCTCCTTCTTCCGCGCGGTTGGCTTGCTGCTGGCCGTGCTGTTATCGCTTCGTGCTGAGAATGGTGTGGCGCGACGACAAGAGCTCATGGAGGGGGTTCTTGCTACCTGAATTTGCCAAAGGGATTTTTTTTTCCCGCTTGGTCAATCCACCATTTGGGGAATTTTGGGGAATCTAAATATAATTAATATATATTAATATAATGTTCTAAATGTTGATATTATGTTTTAAGAATTTTAAGATGTTTTAAAGTTTTATTTTTTGGCCCGTCCTAAGCAAATCCAAGGATATGATGAACTCTGCTGGAAACCTTTTGTTCTTATTTCAATTCAATCCCGACAGCCGCCGCAAACTCCTAGATGTATTGGAATTCATTTTCATGGACATAGCTGCGTGGGCCATGCCCTCCACTCGTCGAAGGGAACGACCGCCATATAGTCTTTGTGAGAACGGCGATTTGGATTCCTGGATTGTTCAAGATTATTTCTTTAATTTTTCATTGGTAGAGCATGGTAAAGCCACTTCTTTTTGGCGAATCCATATGTAATAACAATATATAGATATTACTGATGATATTATATAATTAAATAAATGATAATAACACTACTAATGATAATGCTCATTAATAATATTCCAATGATTTATACTTAAGCCATCTTAAGCCATTTGTTCTCAAAGCCCAGGAGTATTTACCGGAAGAGTATCCCGAGACGCTCTTTATGCTTCGTGCAAAGCACCGAGCAAACATCTCGCCACGTCCTTTGTTGCTGTGGCTTCGTGACCTCTGTGACGATCTCTTTGACCCTGACCTGGCCTGTCAAAGCGCTGGGTCTGAGAAGGTTGACAAGATCTCAATCATTTCCAAATTTCACCAGAACACCGAAAGGGAGTTTCCTGGTCTCAGCGTTTTTTTCTTTATTTTTTTCTTCAACTTTCTACATCTTTCTATCTTTTCGATATTTACAATCCATTGCAGCTTACAGATGTGCACAGATTAGAACCCCCCAGTGATTGACCATATCTTCATACTTTGGCGGTGCAGTGGTCCTAGGGCATGTTGTCAGTGATTGTTGACATGACGATCATTAAAAGACACAAAAAGTTGTCTGTCACACGTTTTTATCTACAGCTGCAATTGATTGATTGTTTCAGTGCACATCATTTGATCATCTTTGATGATATTTTGAGGATATTTTGATAACAATATTGACATATTGAGTAATGTTTGATCTTTTTATGATCTTTTGGACTAGGATCCGGACGCTCTTGGCGAAGTTTGACTTCCTGCTCATGTTCCGTGAGAGCTTCGTCACCGACCAGTTCCGCTGGATGCTGGAAACAGCGATCTTTGTCTACGTGGTGCTCTATCCCTGGTGCGTCTGCCACGAGTCCAATGTCGTCCTTGGCGCGACGACGGTGGGCATGGCATGTGTTTTCTATGGCCTCAACAGCTTGACGGAACAATTGGAAGATCCTTTGCATCATCAAAGCCAAAGCTTTGACCTCACCAAAACATTCAGGACTCACTTCAGGGACCTTGAACGTGATGCGAACATGAGAGAGTTTGCTGCTGACTGGCTCCGGGATTATGGAAAGCTTGGAGTCAAAGCAACACAGGAACTTCACAACAAATTGGAACGCTTCTTTACAAGAGCACCAAGGAACCAGGTATATCCCAACGGAAAAGCCGCCGGCTACTGTGAGGCGGTGTAACAGAACATACCTGGTAGCTGTGTAAATATGGAGCCGCACTTTAAAGCTCCAACAGAAGACGTACTGTGACATGATCTTATGGTGTAAAAGCACCATGGATCGAATCAAACAAAAATCAAACAGACAAAAAAGACCAAAAAAGAACAGGAAGTGAAGAGAGGGTCATGGATGGGTAATGGTTCCGTTTCCATCCGTTGCATTTCCCGATGTTCGAATCTGGCTGTCCAGGTGCAACCTGCCAAAGTGCGGACAGCGCAAAGCCTGGTGATCGCACGGAAGGTGGTGAAACATCCGGTTCCTTGGCGCTGTGATGCCACGTGTTTTTCACCGTGTTGGATCCCCTGTGGTTTGTTAGTTAAATTTTATCCTTAGCAGAAATTTGGGTATGATCCCCATCATTTGGGTAATGGAACACACCTGAAAAAGCTTATGGCATAAATAAGCACCGGCCGATCTGTTTTCGCGAATCAAACTTTACGTTTTTGTATATATATACAAAGATATCTGGGGAATACCTGTTTTCGATGAGCATCCAACAGAAAGAGGGTTACCATTTTCTCCAGTCAGAGAGAAAATCGCCTCATTGGTTGCCATTTTAGAGGATCCCCAACTCCCAAATACGGTATGATACGATTATGATCTGGTTCTGGCATTATACTAGAATGTGTTGACAGGAAAAACCAAAAAGGACGCCTCACAATTTGCTGGTACGCATTGGTAGGTCAGGCTTTGAACAACCTGCTATCCGTATCCTCTAGATTTTCACCAACATCAAGCCGTAACACATCGATTAATATCAATCCATTGATATATTGTAATCATTTATATAAGCCATTGATATATATATATATATATCTATTGTATATCTATGCAATCAATTATTATTCGCACTATTCCCCTATATTAATCCTATATTTTTGTGGATTTTATGATCAGCATGCCTCAATGTCCTGGCCCATGCCTCACCATTGGCCCAGGAGGCCGTGAGCCATGCCGTTCCCTCAGTGGCCATGGTTCCGCGGCCAGACAGGAGCCATACTTTTCATGGGGGAAATCTATGGAAGACCTACCAGATTTTGGGATATTTTTGGGTACATTCATACCAACTGGTAAACTAACAGTTTGCGAACTTGGACATGGCCATTTATATTTGATTTAACCCATTAATAGCATTAAAAATGGTGATTTTCCATCGCTTTTTGTATGTTTGCCAGAGGGTAATGGTCATGACTGGTCATGGATCACCATAGGAGTCCCAAGAAGGAAAAGAAGGACCAAGCCTTGGAGCTTCCTCGCACCAGCGGCAGAGCTCAGTCGAACGGGGGGAACCCAGCGATCCAGTATAATCCAATATATGTTACCCTCTGGTTATTTAACATAGCCATGGAAAATGACCCATTTATAGATGGTTTACCTATTACAAATGGTGATTTTCCATGGCTATGTTAAATAACCAGATGGTAATACCGGTAATACAGATGTATACACATTTGGCCAGAAGACCAAGCAATCTTGGTAAATATACCAGGATGTACCATGCTATGTTTTTTTTTGAGATTGTAGTAAATGCAGCGATCAGATCCAATGTGAAGGGCGAAATCCAGCTAGAACCATCAACTCTCCCCACTTCTGAGTGCAAAGTCATTGAAGAAAAACATGACATTCTTTCAAGATGTTCGACATGTTCAGAATATGTCAATATACTAAGACTATAACTTGATACAACTTGATTTTTTTTTGTATAGTTATTCATCAAATCAGATCTTTAAGATTCTTTAGGCTCCAGGGCTTCGCCCTGACCTGAGAACCAGGTCTGGAGAGCCAAACCCCAAAATCGATCCTGAAGGCCTGCCTGGAAAGGGGGACTACAATGGACTACAGTTCATCCAGGGAAGGGCCTTCCCATTATGTCATTATGTATATGATATCGTAGTATATTGCAATGTATATATACCAATAATTACATGATTATACTATATATATAGTTATATATGCACATATTTATATAGGTATGTATTCCATTTCTTTTCGATATTTGACTCAAACAATTGATCATGAGTTGAATTCCTAGTACCGGTTTGGTCCAGAAGTAAACTGTAGCGCTCGCCTCCAGTTTTCCCTCACAAAAATCATTACAGGATGCGAGCGCTCGCAAGAAATCAGCAGAGAAAGCAGTGGAGCCGCAAAAATCAGAGAAGCGGGTGTCACTGGAATCTGCGTTTGGGGCCTTGGTTGGCCGGTCGTTGGGTTTGACATGGACCTAGGACCTACTGGATGGGTGGTTGGCCGGTAGTTTGGTGTTCCAAACTTGATGGCTGAACAACCCTTCCAAGAAATTCTCTTTGCCCGGGAAACAGGATGAAACATCAATGATTGTTGCAGAAACATTTGCAACGCCAAGGCCCCGTATGGGTCGCCGTGGCAGCGTGATGGGCGCAGCGGTGACGTCCATGTTGCTGGCCTTGGGAAGCAGCTGGTGGGTTGCACAGGTTATACACACAACCATCAATTGGATATTGGCCATTGGACATATTGGGCTTTTTGATTTGAAGAAAATGGCTGTGCAACATGCAACATCATGCAACATCATGCAGCATCATGCAACCCGTTATGGATAGTTGTGGGAACGGGTCAAATTTGGGCACCTACAACTTGCAGGGTCTTAAATTGTTACTGATAGCCACTTGCAGACCTGGTAGAATATATTATATATTCGAATCGCAATCTATGCTGGTTTCAGCATATTCAATGTTCATGATGTGGATGGCTCATTGATGTCCCCCTGGTTCCGAAAAAAACTTCAAGTGCCAACCCGGGTAAAAATCTTTGTGTCACCGGGTGGCGCTGAGGATCCACGGATTTCAGGGGCTCACCAAAAAAAGACCTGCCAAAACGAAGACCATCACGCTGGAAGAATCTGAGCTGCAGAGAAGCCTTTCATGGTCGCTGATTAGATCAGGCTGGACTCGGCCTCCTGAATGGCATGTGTCTAAAGTCTAAAAGGCATTAAAAGGCGTGGATCTTTATCTCGTCAATACTGACGTGGATGTATGTGTCCAAAGGAAAAAAGCAGACAACATGTCTAAAGACCTTCAATGAGCAGAGAATCTTGGGATGTCTGTTTGATGTAGATCCCGGTTATCAGTGTATCCCACTCCAAGTTTCAGCCTCCACCTCCGAAAAAAGCAGTGAAGTTTCCATTTCCATGGCCCCAAATGCCCAAAATATGCACCAAGCCTGACATCTAAGGAGGCGGTCACCTCCATCAGATCCATGGAGGTCAAGGTTGGGATTTTCCCTTCATCGAGATTCAATCGATTCCCCATGTTTTTGCCCCCCAAATATTCCACATGATGAAGATACCATAGCTATCCATAGCTTATATATGCTTATAATATACTAATATATGGGATATATATGGGATATGCCATATATTCCAATATTCATGTATATCCCATAGCTTTTGCATCCTTTGGCAATTTTTTCGTGCGAAGCCCCCCCAGCTTCAGACAGTCCCCACCAGGAGAAGCACAACAAAGCGCACGTTCTGACGGAGGCCAAGCGCAAGGCCATGTGGCGCTGTGCGCACGCCAGGGAGCCCAAGGAGAATCGAATGGGCATGGGATCAAAAGCCTGGAGAAACCAACCAGAAGTGTGATTTGATCATTGGTTTTACCCTCTGGAAATGACTAACATAGCTATTAAAAATGGCCATTTATAGTGGATTCACCCATTAAAAATGGTGATTTTCCATAGCTATGTTAAATTACCAGAGGGTAACATGTTTTAGCAATTTTTAGCCTGTTTTAACTGTTTGAGCATCAAACATGAGGTTTTTCACGACCTAGCAACAATGGGGCTGTAAGCAACAAAAAATAGGGATGGTTATAGAACTGTACCTCTTGCGCCATCAGTTAACTTGCTAAGGCAGCAGTGCTGGCAGGCATTCTCGCAGGAGTGGGTGCTGCATTTTTTGCACAGGCCCACACCACCCTGCAGCACAGCAGTGATGGCAGGAGAATTTCTGTAAATTTGGATCATTAGATCCACTGACGCTTGTTTGGATCTTTAGATCTACGTTGCACGAAAATTCGGTCCACCGTTTGTCTCATTTCTTTGTCTTGTCATGCAACATTGTTTATGGACCCAGTGAATATCTTCACACAATGAAAACCTCAGAAGCGTAACGATATTTCCACATGAATGGTTTACTGTGTGCAGGCGCTCAACGACTTCACCACCACGATCGTAGATGAGGAAGAAGACTTTTTAGGCGGAACCGCGCGAATGTCACAGTTCAATAAATTTGGAGTTAGTTCAAATTCCATCCCCCCATCCAGAGATTTTGTAATTTTTAAAATCTTGGCAATCCACTGTTGGAGTGCCCAATACACAGTGGAGAGGGTTGGCTGTCCAACCTTAGCCTGAAGTCTCCTTCAAAGATGAGACAGCATGACAAAATGCCCCAATTCTCAGCATGGCAGTCAGAGTGGATTGATATTCAATGATATTCACTTTTTTTTTTTCACACATCTTGACATCTGATGTTTTTTGGAGTTTGAACCAACAAACCATGGGCGATTTATGGGGATTTCCCCCACAACTCCTGCGGCAGCCTGGAACGTCCTGGCTGGGACCTTCTCGCTGGTGTGGACCTCGGGATTTGGAGATCATCCTAGAGGATAGAGTGATGATATGATTCACTTTCATACTATAGATTTAATCTGTTTTAATATGATTTAAGATTATAAATTATATACTGTATATATAATATTATATATATATGACTATTATATGTAAGTAACTTATACTTATGCGATATAAACAACAACTTTGGCCATATTTTTTGTTGGTGCATTCATGAACATCGCCTCCTACCACCGTTGGGGATGTGAATAGCAGGGTCTGTGGTTCTGTCTGAAAATGGGGCACCCAAAATCCACGGGATCCACGTGTTAGTCATCATTGTCCCCATAAAAATTGCTTATTTGGGGGGTATTGGGGGGTATGCCTTGTTTTCAGACACATCTCACATAGGTGCCGAACATAAATTAAGTGATGCCCAAAAACAATTTTATGTGTTTTTTCAGGCTTTTCTCCTTTGAACAGTCCAGGAAAACAAATCCATTCACATCATTTTCACTGGATTGGTTTAAGGGAAATCTTCACCGGAAACCATGGGTTTGTCCCATCAAATAATATTTGGCCAAATAAGCTGGCTTGTTCTCTACCTGACCTTTTCAAGTTTGTACTCTTTTGCAGCTTGTTGAGTTCGATGTCTTCAGTGAGTTCTTGAATGGGAAAATATGCTTTTCAATCTTGCACTCTCTTTAAATTTGGTCAAGTTCCTGGTACCCTAACGCATTGTTTAGCAAGGAAATATTGCAAGCCCTTCATACATAGGGTGTGCCTCTAAAGTTCCCTTACCCTCTGGTAATTTAACATAGCTATGGAAAATCACCATTTTTAATGGGTAAATCCACTATAAATGGCCATTTTCAATAGCTATGTTAGTTTACCAGAGGGTAAACCAATCCAGTGGCATTTCGTATCACCCTGCCGGTCCCTGAGATTTGGTCCCTGGCGGAGATGTTGGTCTGTGTCGTTGCCCGGGCTCCCGGGATGTGGCAAAACATTGAAAAAAGATCATTTGATATCATCAACTTTACGGAAATTGCGTGGATCTTCCATAACAAGGTTAGATATAGTACATATATATATATGTATGTATAATACTGTATATATATATATATACATATTATCAGAAGCGAGTGAGTCCGTTCTTTATGTTGTCACCTGGCACTTTGCCAAAGCTCAGGCAGCCCTGGTCGCTGCTGTGAAGATGACTCGCATCTGTGGGATTATGCCAGGGGCCTCGATGGGACATGATGGGACAAAATGGAGGAGATTGTCTCAGCCACTATCATCCATTGAAATGCCATTGGGTTGGTCTGAAAATCGTGGTGCCCCCCAATTTTGATGGTTTATCGTTTATCAATGTTTATCATCAAGGTCCCCATTGAAGTTGGCAGAAGTCATATAATAAGTATTCATAAGAGAAGATAGTTGAGGTCAGTTCCCCTTTTTCAGCCGTACCACAGCTATGCTTTCGGCACCACAGCATCCATCGGCGGCAGGCTGGTGCCGATGGACAAGGAACGCGCGATGTTGGCAGGATCCTTGGCCCGCGCCGCCTTGGAATTGGGCCATCCAAAGGTGAGAACCTTTGGCATTGACCCACAAGAAGGTCCGGAGGGGAAGATGATGGAAGATTCCTGATGATCTTTCGAGGGATTCTGAACTGCATGTCAGCTTCGAACCATGGCAGTCGTTCATGTTTTTCCCAAAAGCATCTTCGATGCTTGGGTTCTCGTTTAGTTGTTTAACCGCGTGGGGGAGCGACCTGGCTCGAACGGTGGTGTGCGGACGGCGTGGGTGCAAGGGAAAGGAAGGGAAAGGATGGGAAAGGAAGGGAAAGGAAGGGAAAGGAAGGGAAAGGATGGGAAAGGAACGGAAAGGACGGCAAATGGGTGCGGAGAACTGCGCGGACGGCTGCGGACGGCGTGGGTGCAAGGGGGTGGCTGGAAATGGGTGGGGAGAAGAAGCCGCTGTGGTGATGAGCGACCTTGGCTGCGCGGACGGCTGCGGACGGCAAATGGGTGCGGAGAAGTGCGCGGATGGCTGCGGACGGCGTGGGTGCAACGGGGTGGCTGGAAATGGGTGGGGAGAAGAAGCCGCTGGTGATGAGCGACCTTGGCTGCGCGGACGGCTGCGGACGGCAAATGGGTGCGGAGAACTGCGCGGACGGCTGCGGACGGCGTGGGTGCAACGGAGTGGCTGGAAATGGGTGGGGAGAAGAAGCCGCTGGTGATGAGCGACCTTGGCTGCGCGGACGGCTGCGGACGGCAAATGGGTGCGGAGAACTGCGCGGACGGCTGCGGACGGCGTGGGTGCAAGGGGGTGGCTGGAAATGGGTGGGGAGAAGAAGCCGCTGGTGATGAGCGACCTTGGCTGCGCGGACGGCTGCGGACGGCAAATGGGTGCGGAGAACTGCGCGGACGGCTGCGGACGGCGTGGGTGCAACGGAGTGGCTGGAAATGGGTGGGGAGAAGAAGCCGCTGGTGATGAGCGACCTTGGCTGCGCGGACGGCTGCGGACTGCAAATGGGTGCGGAGAACTGCGCGGACGGCTGCGGACGGCGTGGGTGCAAGGGGGTGGCTGGAAATGGGTGGGGAGAAGAAGCCGCTGGTGATGAGCGACCTTGGCTGCGCGGACGGCTGCGGACGGCAAATGGGTGCGGAGAACTGCGCGGACGGCTGCGGACGGCGTGGGTGCAAGGGGGTGGCTGGAAATGGGTGGGGAGAAGAAGCCGCTGGTGATGAGCGACCTTGGCTGCGCGGACGGCTGCGGACGGCAAATGGGTGCGGAGAACTGCGCGGATGGCTGCGGACGGCGTGGGTGCAACGGGGTGGCTGGAAATGGGTGGGGAGAAGAAGCCGCTGGTGATGAGCGACTTGGCTGCGCGGACGGCTGCGGACGGCAAATGGGTGCGGAGAACTGCGTGGACGGCTGCGGACGGCGTGGGTGCAACGGAGTGGCTGGAAATGGGTGGGGAGAAGAAGCCGCTGGTGATGAGCGACCTTGGCTGCGCGGACGGCTGCGGACGGCAAATGGGTGCGGAGAACTGCGCGGACGGCTGCGGACGGCGTGGGTGCAAGGGGGTGGCTGGAAATGGGTGGGGAGAAGAAGCCGCTGGTGATGAGCGACCTTGGCTGCGCGGACGGCTGCGGACGGCAAATGGGTGCGGAGAACTGCGTGGACGGCTGCGGACGGCGTGGGTGCAACGGAGTGGCTGGAAATGGGTGGGGAGAAGAAGCCGCTGGTGATGAGCGACCTTGGCTGCGCGGACGGCTGCGGACGGCAAATGGGTGCGGAGAACTGCGTGGACGGCTGCGGACGGCGTGGTGTCAAGGGGTGGCTGAAATGGGTGGGGAGAAAGAGCCGCTGGTGATGTCGAAACTTGGCTGCGCGGACGGCTGCGGACGCAATGGGTGGGGCCTGGCCGGACGGAAAATGGGTGCGGGGAACGGCGCGGACGGCTGCGGACGGCGTGGGTGCAAGGGGGTGGCTGGAAATGGGTGGGGAGAAGAAGCCGCTGGTGATGAGCGACCTTGGCTGCGCGGACGGCTGCGGACGGCAAATGGGTGCGGAGAAATGCGCAGACGGCTGCGGACGGCGTGGGTGCAAGGGGGTGGCTGGAAATGGGTGGAAAGAAGAAGCCGCTGGTGATGAGCGACCTTGGCTGCGCGGACGGCTGCGGACGGCAAATGGGTGCGGAGAACTGCGTGGACGGCTGCGGACGGCGTGGGTGCAACGGAGTGTTTGGAAATGGGTGGGGAGAAGAAGCCGCTGGTGATGAGCGACCTTGGCTGCGCGGACGGGTTCGGACGGCAGCGGACGGCAAATGGGTGCGGAGAACTGCGCGGACGGCTGCGGACGGCGTGGGTGCAAGGGGGTGGCTGGAAATGGGTGGGGAGAAGAAGCCGCTGGAGATGAGCGACCTTGGCTGCGCGGACGGCTGCGGACGGCAAATGGGTGCGGAGAACTGCGCGGACGGCTGCGGACGGCGTGGGTGCAAGGGGGTGGCTGGAAATGGGTGGGGAGAAGAAGCCGCTGGTGATGAGCGGGCTTGGCTGCGCGGACGGCTGCGGATGGCAAATGGGTGCGGAGAACTGCGCGGACGGCTGCGGACGGCGTGGGTGCAAGGGCGTGGCTGGAAATGGGTGGAGAGAAGAAGCCGCTGGTGATGAGCGACCTTGGCTGCGCGGACGGCTGCGGACGGCAAATGGGTGCGGAGAACTGCGCGGACGGCTGCGGACGGCGTGGGTGCAAGGGGGTGGCTGGAAATTGGGAGAAGAGCCGCTGGTGATGAGCGAGCTTGGCTGCGCGGACGGGTGCGGACGGCAAATGGGTGCGGAGAACTGCGCGGATGGCTGCGGACGGCGTGGGTGCACAGAGTGGCTGGAAATGGGTGGGGAGAAGAAGCCGCTGGTGATGAGCGAGCTTGGCTGCGCGGACGGCTGCGGACGGCAAATGGGTGTGGAGAACTGCGCGGACGGCTGCGGACGGCGTGGGTGCAAGGGGGTGGCTGGATGGGTGGGGAGAAGAAGCCGCTGGTGATGAGCGAGCTTGGCTGCACGGACGGCTGCGGACGGCAAATGGGTGCGGAGAACTGCGTGGACGGCTGCGGACGGCGTGGGTGCAACGGAGTGGCTGGAAATGGGTGGGGAGAAGAAGCCGCTGGTGATGAGCGACCTTGGCTGCGCGGACGGCCGCGGACTGCAAATGGGTGCGGAGAACTGCGCGGACGGCTGCGGACGGCGTGGGTGCCAGGGAGTGGCTGGAAATGGGTGGGGAGAAGAAGCCGCTGCGTGATGAGCGAGCTTGGCTGCGCGGACGGCTGTGGACGGGAAATGGGTGCGGAGAATTGCGCGGACGGCTGCGGACGGCGTGGGTGCAAGGGAGTGGCTGGAAATGGGTGGGGAGAAGAAGCCGCTGATGAGCTCGGCTGCGCGGACAGCTACCGACGGGAAATGGGTGCGGAGAACTGCGCGAAAGGCTGCGGACGGCGTGGGTGCAACGGAGTGGCTGGAAATGGGTGGGGAGAAGAAGCCGCTGGTGATGAGCGAGCTTGGCTGCGCGGACGGCCGCGGACGGGCAATGAAGTGCGCGGACGGTTGCGGACGGCGTGGGTGGAAATGGGTAGGGAGAAGAAGCCGCTGATGATGAGCGAGCTTGGCTGCGCGGACGGCTGCGGAAGCAAATGGGTGGGGAGATTTGGGCGGACGGCTGCGGACGCCGTGGGTGCAAGGGAGTGGGTGGAAATGCATGGGGAGAAGAAGCCGCTGGAGATCAGCGAGCTTGGCCGTGCGGACGGCTGCGGACGGGAAATGGCTGCGGAGAATTGCGCGGACGGCTGCAGACAGCGTGGGTGCAACGGCGTGGCTGGAAATGGGTGGGGGAGAAGAAGCCGCTGGTGATGTGCGAGCTTAGCTGCGCGGACGGTTGCGGATGGGCAATGGGTGCGGAGAAGTGCGCGGACAGCTGCAGACGGCGTGGGTGCAAGGGAGTGGCTACAGAAATGGGTGAGGAGAAGAAGCCACTGGTGATGAGCGAGCTCGGCTGCGCGGACGGTTGCGGACGGGAAATGGGTTCGGAGAATTGTGTGCACGGCTGCGGACGGCGTGGGTGCAAGGGAGTGGCTGGAAATGGGTGGAGAGAAGAAGCCGCTGGTGATGAGCGAGCTTGGCTGCACGGACGGCTGCGGACGGCAAATGGGTGGGAAGAATGGCGTGGACGGCTGCGGACGGCGTGGGTGCAAGGGAGTGGCTGGAAATGGGTGGGCAGAAGAAGGCGCTGGAGATGAGCGAGCGTGGCTGCGCGAACGGCTGCGGACGGGAAATGGGTGGGGAGAATTTCGCGGACGGCTGCGGACGGCGTGGGTGCAAGGGAGTGGCTGGAAATAGTTGGGGAGAAGAAGCCGCTGGGGATGAGCGAGCGTGGCTGCGCGAACGGCTGCGGACGGGAAATGGGTGTGGAGAATTGCGCGGACGGCTGCGGACGGCGTGGGTGCAAGGGAGTGGGTGGAAATGGGTGGGGAGAAGAAGCCGCTGGGGATGAGCGAGCTTGGCTGTGCGGACGGCTGCGGACGGGAAATGGGTGGGGAGAATTGCGCGGACGGCTGCGGACGGCGTGGGTGCAAGGGAGTGGGTGGAAATGGGTGGGGAGAAGAACAAGATGCAGCCCACGAACCCGAATGCTCACACGTATGTTAATGGATATGCAGTCACTCAGAACAATTTTCTGCAATAGTTTATTTGAACAGTCTTGTATATACATATTTCCCCTGTTACCAGTCTGCAGTGTGGAGTGGACAGTGTAGAGTGTGGAGTGTAGAGTGTAAAGTGTAGAGCGCGGAGTGTGGAGTGTAAAGTGTGGAGTGTAAAGTGTAGAGTGTGGAGTGTAAAGTGGGAAGTGGGAAGTGTGGAGTGTAAAGTGTGGAGTGAGGAGTGTGGAGTGTAAAGTGTGGAGTGTGCAGTGGGTAAAGTGTGGAGTGTGGAGTGTAGAGTGTGGAGTGTGAAGTGTAGACTTTGGAGCGTGGAGCGTAAAAGTGTGGAGTGTAAAGTGTGGAGTGTAAAGTGTGGAGTGTAAAGCGTGGAGAGGAAAGCGTGGAGTGTAAAGTGTGGAGTGTGGAGTGTAGAGTGTAAAGTGTAGAGTGTAAAGTGTAGAGTGTGGAGTGTGGAGTGTGGAGTATAAAGTGTGGAGTGTGGAGTGTAAAGTGTGGAGTGAGGAGTGTAAAGTGCAAACTGTAAAGTGTTGAGTGTAAAGTATAAAGTGTGGAGTGAGGAGTGAGGAGTGTGGAGTGTAAAGTGTAGAGTCTAGAGTGTGGAGTGGAAACTGTGGAGTGGAAACTGTGGAGTGTGGAGCGTGGAGTGTAAAGTGAGGAGTGTGGAGTGTAAAGTGTGGAGTGTAAAGTGTAGAGTGTGGAGTGTAAAGTGGGAAGTGTGGAGTGTGGAGTGTAAAGTGTGGAGTGAGGAGTGCAAAATGTAAAGTGTGGAGTGAAAAATGTAAAGTGTAGCTGGGGTGGTGTTAGCATAGTCAAATAGTACTTTTTGTTTCTTTGAAGTTGTGATCTTGAACCCAAAAAAATCGGCCATAATCACATGATTTATAGCGATTATCCATATAATCCATTATCAATGTAATCCCAAAACCATCCAAAACCCAAAGCCTATGACCCATGGCAATTTTTCAATTCGTGGGATATTACTCTTTACTATAATAATCCATCAATAATAATGGATCATAATGAATGGTATCATATCTTGATAGGATGACAAGTCATTTGACCCAATGTGGGAGGAAACATCAACCGAGTATGATGTGATAAGGAAGACCTGGTCACCCAGCAGCAGGAATTATCAGTCACAAGAATCCGTTCCCATTTCTGGTGCCCATCAATCTGAATTGCAACCAGTTTAATTATGAATTGTTCAATCATAATTTGCTCAAACAATGTGTAAATATATGTTAATTAATCAAAGGAAGTTTAGGGGGAGAAACTTCCGTGTTACGGACTTTTAGAATGTCAGGGAAAGAGTTAGTCAAAGAAAGAGTTAGCAAAGAAAGTTAGTCAAAGAAAGAGTTAGTGAGGGAAAGAGTTAGTCAAAGAAAGAGTTAGTCAAAGTTAGTCACAGTTAGTCAGGGAAAGGGTTAGTCAAAGAAAGAGTTAGTGAGGGAAAGAGTTAGTCAAAGAAAGAGTTAGTGAGGGAAAGAGTTAGTCAAAGAAAGAGTTAGCAAAGAAACAGTTAGTCAGGAAAAGAGTTAGTCACACAGAAAGAGTTAGTCGGGAAAGAGTTAGTCAAAGAAAGAGTTAGTCAAAGAAAGAGTTAGTCAGGGAAAGAGTTAGTCAAAGAAAGAGTTAGTCAGGGAAAGAGTTAGTCAAAGAAAGAGTTAGTGAGGGAAAGAGTTAGTCAAAGAAAGAGTTAGTGAGGGAAAGAGTCAGTCAAAGAAAGAGTTAGTGAGGGAAAGAGTTAGTCAAAGAAAGAGTTAGTCAGGATATATGAGGTTAGTCAAAGAAAGAGTTAGCAAAGAAACAGTTAGTCAGGGAAAGAGTTAGTCAAAGAAAGAGTTAGTGAGGGAAAGAGTTAGTCACAGAAAGAGTTAGCAAAGAAATTGTTCCCTCACTGTAAATGGGATTGCAAGTGGTGCTGGTGGAGGAGTTGCCGATGGAGTTTCGAAGGAAGTCTCGCACGAAATGCGTTTTTGAGAGATAGCAGATGCACGAAACCCTGTGTTTTTCCAGACGAAGTGCGTCCCCGAACGTCGATGATCTACCTCTGCGGTGCGACGGGTGCGAGACGGTCTCGTGTGTGGTCGGATCGGTCTCGGATCATGTTCGGATCGGTTCCGCATTGTAAATGGGGTGTCACCTGTGTTTCGTGCATTTGCGGTCGGCAGAATTCCATTGTGATTTGCAACTATAGGATCGTTCCCGCAATGTAAATAGGATTGCAAGTGGTGCTGGTGGATGAGTTGCCGATAGAATTCCACTGTGATTTGCAACTCTAGGATCGTTCCCTCACTGTAAATGGGATTGCAAGTGGTGCTGGTGGAGGAGTTGCCGATGGAGTTTCGAAGGAAGTCTCGCACGAAATGCGTTTTTGAGAGATAGCAGATGCACGAAACCCTGTGTTTTTCCAGACAAAGTGCGTCCCCGAACGTCGATGATCTACCTCTGCGGTGCGACGGGTGCGAGACGGTCTCGTGTGTGGTCGGATCATTCTCGGATCATGGTCGGATCATGGTCGGATCGGTTCCGCATTGTAAATGGGGTTTCAAGTGTTTTTCGTGCCGACAGAATTCCATTGTGATTTGCAACTGTACTGTAGGATCGTTCCCGCAGTGTAAATGGGATTGCAAGTGGTGCTGGTGGATGAGTTGCCGATGGAGTTTTGAAGGAAGTCTCGCACGAAATGCGTTTTTTTCTCCATTTTGGCGCTAGTGATTTTCCTTCTAAAAATCCTTTTAAAAAGTGCTTCAAAATCTTCTTTTTTTCGCTCTGGCGTCGAGATCCGGTTTTGAAGCTACAATTTCCGACGCCGTTGCGCGTAGTTCTATTGTGTTTTGCAACTCACATTGTAATGGCTGCGTCAAGGTTGCTTCCTGCTTTGGCTGTATGCGTAATACTATTGTCTTTTGCAGCTGGACTTCGTAAATCGTATTGGAGTGGCTGCATGAAGGCTGCGACAGTGATTTGTCAGCAGATTTTCTCCATTTTGGCGCTAGTGATTTTCCTTCTAAAAATCCTTTTAAAATCGCCTTTATTTCGCTCTGGCATCAAGATCCGGTTTTGAAGCTACAATTTCCGACGCCGTTGCGCGTAGTTCTATTGTGTTTTGCAACTCAGTCTCTGCTTATCGCATTGTAGTCGCTGCGTCAAGGTTGCTTCCTGCTTTGGCTGTATGCGTAATACTACTGTCTTTTGCAGCTGGACTTCGTAAATCGTTTTGGAGCGGCTGCATGAAGGCTGCGAAATGGATTTGTTAGCAGATTTTCTTATTTTGGCGCTAGTGATTTTCCTTCTAAAAATCCTTTTAAAAAGTGCTTCAAAATCGTCTTTTTTTCGTTCGGCGTCGAGATCCGGTTTTGGAGCTACAATTTCCGACGCCGTTGCGCGTAGTTCTATTGTGTTTTGCAACTCAGTCTCCGCAGATCGCATTGTACTGGCTGCGTCAAGGTTGCTTCATGCTGTGGCTGCATGCGTAATACTATTGTCTTTTGCAGCTGGACTTCGTAAATCGTATTGGAGTGGCTGCATGAAGGCTGCGACAGTGATTTGTCAGCAGATTTTCTCCATTTTGGCGCTAGTGATTTTCCTTCTAAAAATCCTTTTAAAAAGTGCTTCAAAATCGTCTTTTTTTCGCTCTGGCGTCGAGATCCGGTTTTGGAGCTACAATTTCCGACGCCATTGCGCGTAGTTCTATTGTGTTTTGCAACTCAGTCTCCGCAGATCGCATTGGAATGGCTGCGTCAAGGTTGCTTCTTGCTTTGGCTGCATGCGTAATGTCTTTTGCAGCTCGACTTCATAAATCGTCTTGGAGTGGCTGCATGAAGGCTGCGAAATAAATTTGTTAGCAGATTTTCTCCATTTTGGCACTAGTGTTTTTTTGTTGCACGTAGGTTTAGAGCAGTGGGAAGTGTGGGGCGTAAAGAGTGCAGTGTGAAGTGTGAAGTGTGAAGGAAGCAGTGGGAAGTGAAAAGTGTGAAGTGTGGAGTGTGAAGTGTGGAGTGTGAAGTTTCAGTTTGGAGTGCGAAGAGCGCAGTGTGAAGTGTGAAGTGTGAAGTGTGTTGGAGTGTGAAGGAAGCAGTGAGAAGTGAGTGTGAAGTGTGAAGTGTGGAGTGTGAAGTGTGGAGTGTGAAGTTTCAGTTTGGAGTGCGAAGAGCGCAGTGTGAAGTGTGAAGTGTGAAGTGTGAGGTTTGGAGTGTGAAGGAAGCAGTGAGAAGTGAGAAGTGTGAAGTGTGAAGTGTGGAGTGTGAAGTTTGAAGTTTGGAGTGCGAAGAGTGCAGTGTGAAGTGTGGAGTGTGGAGTGTGAAGACTTTGCTTCGTCTCTCGCTGAAAAAATCAAACGGTTGTCGAGGGAAGGACACGGTCGGGACAGGGTGTCTTTGAACTATAGGTCATTTATGTTTGGGAAACTTCCGCCGCCGGCTTGCCCGGGTCTATGTTACTATGAAATTATGAATGAACAATTCATAATTAGTTCAAATGATTTGGTAAATCAGCTGTTCAATACAAGATGATTTGCTGAACATCATAATGTGACCAATATTTTTTGTAAGGCTGTACTTAAGCAAATCACCTCACAGCATATGGGGGTCCGTAGCCCCCCTCCCGTGTGAGGTCCTGAGCGCTCAGGACCTTGTACCACCTCGAGGTGACTATCTTAACTACAGATGAAAAAAAATCCAACTAGGGGGTTACAAGGTCAAACGGCCTGCCCCAATCTACGCTGGGGTGAGGAGGTACAAGGTCCTGAGCGCTCAGGACCTCACAGGGGATGGGGGTTGGTAGCCCCCCTCCTGTACAAGGTGATTTGCTTAAGTACAGGTGGAAAATTAAAAATATTCAGGATGGGAATTCACTGCGAATTCATTCGGTTTCCTTTTCAGTAGTAGGCTTGTACCACGTACCCATTTGAAACTTTGGGGTCATCTCCGCACAAACAGAATCAGCAGCCAGCATTCCTTTCCCCAAATCCCAAGGTTCGCTCAGTGGGCAATCACCACTGCTAAGGCTAATCAAATGTAGGTCAAATCTAATCTCATTGCTGCTCCCCACCCTCTTCCTGGACCTTCTCTTCTGCCAAAACCATTTCCTCTTCAACCTGAATATCCCTCACAAAAAGATCATCGCAATCACAATCGTTTGAGATGCAGTTCAATGCTGATCTGTCTCGCCTCATGTAAAGGCAAGTCATGGCATATACTTAAAATGATTGGTGATTCAACATAATATAATCAGAACTAAATAATGACTAAGCCAATTCAAAGTTACCGATTCAGAAACTTCTTCCAGTAGCACAGGTAATGGAACCGAACTTCCTCTTTGTTGATGCTAGCATGGAAGGCTCAAAAATTGCATAGTACTATTTGACTATCTTAACTGCAGGCCAGGTAGAGTGTAGAGTATGGAGTGTAAAGTGTAGAGTGTGGAGTGTGGAGTGGAAAGTGCAGAGTGTGAAGTGTGGAGTGGAAAGTGTGGAGTGTGGAGTGTAGAGTGTGCAGTGTGGAGTGTAGAGTGCGGAGTGTAGAGTGTAAAGTTCCACCCCTGCCACGCAAAACGACATGACAACCTGCTTGGAAACCTTCGAAAAGGAGATATTTTGCAGCTTCCCCCATAGACACGGCGACGCCACAGGAAAACCAGAGACTTGAGACGAGAGATGTGGGAGCATCAAAACGAGCCTTTCGTGCAAGGCTTCCTCCAATTTTCACACTTTGTAGCTTCAAAATTGACGTTTTCCTACGAGTTTTCGTCCGAGCCTTTAAATTTGCTACCTCAAAATCGATGTTTCGTGGGAGGCTTCCGTCAATTTTCAGCACATCTCACAAAATCACGTCTGCCACGGAATCTGCACCTTGTCGCCACTTGACGCTGCCCTGCCAATGCGATTCGTAAAAAACACGCAACACGACGCGTCTAAAGAGGTGCGCCTGCCACGCAAAATGACGATGGACACGTCCAAAAAGTGCCGCCTGCCACGAAAACTGCAACGCATCTTCTGAAAACGTCGCAAAAGTAGTGCGCCTGCCACACAAAATGACTTTCGACACGTTACAAAACACGTCTGAATGTCACGAAGTGCCACGCTTGCCACGCGAAACGCAAAAATTACCCCTTCTGGAGAACTTACCAGAGGCACGGCCATATAGCAATCGCGCGAACGGTTGCGAGGGGTTGCGGACGGTTGGGCAACGGGAACCCTTGCTACGCATTCTGGAAAGAAAGGGAAAGGAAGGGAACGGAAGGGACAGGAAGGGAAAGGAAGGGAAAGGAATGGAAAGGACGGGAAAGGAACGGAAAGAAAGGGAAAGGAAGGGAAAGAAAGGGAAAGAAAGGGAAAGGAAGGGAAAGGACGGAAAAGGAAGGGAAAGGAAGGGAAAGGACGGGAAAGGAAGGAAAGGAAGGGAAAGGAAAGGAGAGGTTGATTTGGAAATCAGCCGCCGTCGCATGACCGTGCTCAAATGAGCTTGCTTGGCTATTGCACACTGTCACTCAATGTTTCCGCGCAGAGCTGAAATTACTTTACTTCGAGTTATCCCCACCATGACATTTATACGTTTTGTTACTGGCAAATCTTCTGGCATTCTATCTGACATATCTTCTGGCATTTTATCTAGCATATCTTCTGGCATTTTATCTAGCATATCTTCTGGCATATCTTCTGGCATTCTACCTGGCATATCTTCTGCAATATGTTCTGGCATATCTTCTGGCATTCTATCTGACATATCTTCTAACACTCTATCTGGCATATCTTCTGGTATTCTATCTGGCCGTTGAGGTCCAGCAGTGCACACTGAGCTGGGAAGGTCCCAGGTTGAGGTCCAGCGGTGCACACTGAGCTGGGAAGGTCCCAGGTTGAGGTCCAGCGGTGCACACTGAGCTGCGAAGGTCCCAGGTTGAGGTCCAGCGGTGCACACTGAGCTGGTTTGGTCCCAGGTTGAGGTCCAGCGGCGCACACTGAGCTGGGAAGTTGGCAAAGAGCTTGGCGAAGAGTTGGCAAGGCGCAAGTTGAGGTGGAAGTTGATGCAGACATGATCGAGGAGAAACTGGAGGAGGAGGCAGAGGAGGAGGAGAAGGCGGAGGACGAGGAGGAGGAGAAGGCGGAGGACGAGGAGGACAGCTAGCCGAGGAGAACAACTCTGATAGAATCTAACAACCCTCACCTGGCAGGTGGGGAAAAATGAAATTTGCAGTGAATGCGTCCATAATGTTCATCTTCTAAAAAGAAGCTGACAAGAGGCGAAAAAGAAATAAACCAATTATCAGTATTACTCAAATTTGTTTGCTGTCGTTTTGCTTTTGGGTTCTCAGGCCCCCCCTTGTTTTTAGGGGTACCATGGGGTACCAACAAAAATCCCCAAAACTGCGATCCTCATTAGATCATTGGTCCCCTATGGTCCCCTCACACGACCTGAGTCGTTTTTCCAGGCCAGCAAGTGCCTGTTGCTGCTGTATGCATTGTGGCTGCCTAAGACCTCGCCTGGTGGATTCACTGCTTGGTGGACGGGATGAGATGTTGAATCAATGGGTTCATGCTAAGCTTGATATGTTGGGCATGGGCAGAAACCACCAAGTGAGCGCAGTTGAAACAAAGTGTTGTTGAAACCTCATGGTGAGTTTGTACATGAATGAAACAAAATCTCCAGCGGTGCGCGAACTGAGGATTTACATGGGAAGTCGTGGAATCACCAAATTCTTGATCAAGTTGATCGTGAAAAAGGCAGAGCGCCAACGATGGCGGGTTTACCCCAATGTATATGTGCCATATTGTGCCATGGTCAAGAGCTCCTAACGTTTGGGCCGTTTGGGCTGTGCATCCTGACCCAAAACCTATCGGTGCAGAATTGGAAGGTGGCGCCAAGGACGCTCTTGAAGTTTGCTGAGAGGGGAAACTCAGAGCTCAGATGGGTTTCTTGGGTAGATAGATGTATGGATATGTAGGGTGCTGATATTTTGCCTTGAGATGTTTCATGGGCTGGGGTGATTTCCCCACAGAATTTTCTGATATTTCTCGGCGGATTAGTCAAGGCTCAGTTCAAGGCTCATGAGACGGAAAGACAAACCATGGCCCATCAATTTTTCCGAAGCAAATTTCCAACGCAACCAGATCATAATTGGAACATATTTGATTCATAATTAGCTTTCAATATTTGCAGCCACAATCTCAGGTTTTTTTCATGTTTTTTCGGCTTGCCGGACATGAGGTTGGCGCCTTTGGTCATTGAGATAATGATCAATGCCGCAGCCGCAGTTGAATCAGTTGGGGCAGCGGCAGAAGGGGAGATCCTCATGTGGATGTGGGAAACCAGGGAAAACGCTACTCCCATGTGAAACTGGAGCTACAGTCGCCTCAGGTACTGACAGCTGGCTAAATGTTGGGTACCCTCTGGTAATTTAACATAGCTATTAAAAATGGTCATTTATAGTTGATTTACCCATTGAACATGGTGATTTTCCAGTTTGCTACGTTAAATTACCAGAGGGTACTCGTACTGTCTTTAAAACAAAAAAATTCTGTCCAATTCATCTCGAATAGTCCCAAAGAGTCCATGCGTCCAGAGCACGTAACGCAGGTCCTTTTCAACTTCGTAACGGTCAGGCCGAGCCTGGACGGGGGACTTTAAGGGCGGTATCTTCCGATAAATCCTTGGCATCAGCTTGGTTACCGGTATATGATGTTATATTATGATTATCATGTTATATGACCTGTTGACACGGAGATTCCCTGGTGACACAAAAATAGAGACACAGCAAAAAAACGTCGACACCATGGACATGAACAATGAGATTTCTCAGCCCATAAAATGCCATGAATATCTTGTTGGACATTGAATGTCCATAAAATCCAAAATTTTCTGCCATCATTATGCCATAATTATACCATAAATGTCCCATAAATCCCATAAATGTCAGATGTCTAAAGCGTGGTTCCGTGGTCTCGTAGGTATGCCATGAACGAAGTGATCATCTGTGCCCTGGGGCCATCGGCCACCGTGGAGGCGAAACGGAAGATATTTATGGATTTATGGATGTAAACATGGAATAACATGGATGTTTATGGATATTTTATGGATGTAAACATGGAATAACATGGATGTTTATAGAGATTTTATGGTTTCCGGATGTAAACATGGAATAGCATGGATGTTTATAGAGATTTTATTATGGATGTAAACATGGAATAACATGGATGTTTATGGAGATTTTATGGATGTAAACATGGAATAACATGGATGTTTATAGAGATTTTATGGTTTCCGGATGTAAACATGGAATAGCATGGATGTTTATAGAGATTTTATGGATGTAAACATGGAATAACACGGATGTTTATGGAGATTTTATGGATGTAAACATGGAATAACATGGATGTTTATAGAGATTTTATGGATGTAAACATGGAATAACATGGATGTTTATGGAGATTTTATGGTTTCCGGATGTAAACATGGAATAGCATGGATGTTTATAGATATTTTATTATGGATGTAAACATGGAATAACATGGATGTTTATGGAGATTTTATGGATGTAAACATGGAATAACATGGATGTTTATAGAGATTTTATGGTTTCCGGATGTAAACATGGAATAGCATGGATGTTTATAGAGATTTTATGGATGTAAACATGGAATAACACGGATGTTTATGGAGATTTTATGGATGTAAACATGGAATAACATGGATGTTTATAGAGATTTTATGGTTTCCGGATGTAAACATGGAATAGCATGGATGTTTATAGAGATTTTATGGATGTAAACATGGAATAACACGGATGTTTATGGAGATTTTATGGATGTAAACATGGAATAACATGGATGTTTATAGAGATTTTATGGTTTCCGGATGTAAACATGGAATAGCATGGATGTTTATAGAGATTTTATGGATGTAAACATGGATTAACATGGATGTTTATAGAGATTTTATGGATGTAAACATGGATGTTTATGGATATTTCTATTTTTATTTTATGGGATTTTATGGGATTTTGGCAATGTTTTACCGGATTTTTAATGGACTTGATGGGATTTTATGTTTTTTTTGACACCTCACACCAGGGGCTACAGGTATATTATTAAACATGATGGGGATGCCAATGATTGAGTTTGGATAGATCTTGAATAGCTGGTGGTTTCAAATGTTCTTATTGTTTCCCATCCCTATCCATATTATCCATCCCTTTTGGGAAAGGATGGGTTCAGGGGTGATGATCTCAAAGTGACGCTATAAGTGGCATGGGTTGACAAAAAAAGACACCTCCTAGTCGTGGCATGGATACCTTTTTCACATGACGGAATCTCAGCGGGAGTGGCTCTGATCCATGGAGATACCATGGCATCCCCTGGCAACATCTGGCAACATGGCCATTGCAAATCTTCAAGGTTGGCCCAACAGGTCCTAAGGTGCTACTTGAAGGGTGATTTTTGGTTTCCACTGGGGCCCGGGCATCTGTACCCAGCAGGTGACAAGTCAGTTGGTGAAGGCTCATCGCAAGAGTGTCTTGGGCAAGAATAGCTAGCTGGAAGTTGGAAGCTGCAGCGAATATGGGAAAAGTCAAAGAATATATGACCTGTGATTATGACAAGTGTCACGCAAAACAAGAATGACACGCATTAATCACAAGTATACAAATAACAGGAGAATTTGACACAGGATTAATATGTGGCAATCATCCAAACTTGGCAAACCTCCATCTTCTAGGTCCCAGTCATGAAGAAAATGGGTGCAATTTGCCAATTTGCTGGACGACCTTTGTGATCTTTGTGGTTTGCCGCGACCATCCCAGCAGTTGTTCTGATGAGGCCGCGATGTGGACGAGCCCTTGCTTGGAACCTGGTTGTGGTTCATGTTGAGCTCAGTTGGGATGCAGGAAATATATGGAAATATCAGATTGAGCAAGGTTGACCTCAAGCATTTTAGACATTTTCAGAGGAGTTGAAACAGACCCTGTCAGATTTCTCGGTGTACACGCCCTCACAACTCACCGCTGACCCATCAATTGTTTCTGAGATCCGACCGCCTGAAACTCTTGGCGCTGAGAGCTGTTGGTTGGGGGGGCCAGTGGTGGAGCATCATCCAATGAACAGATTCCCAGGATGCCGATGATTCCCAGAAACGGCGGGGCTTTGCTCCTTTCCTGACGACGCAAATGATGTGGGTTTCACAAAAAGGAGCCAGCTTTTTGGATGCAAACTATGAAACATTATGAAACCATTCTGACCCACTTCAGAGAAAAAGAACATCGGTTTATTTGACTTTATGACTTCATGACTTTACGGGGAGAAATGACCTGTAACGACCCTGCTGTTCGACAGGTGTTTCCATCACTTACAAGATGCAGCTTCATCCGAACAGTCGTTGTCTGCCACGCTCCCAGATCAAAAACTCACAGCCTGATCACAGCAGTGCGAGAGGTAGCCACTATAGTGGGTTTCATTTGGGACATGAAATGGGACCATTGGAATGATCACTTCCGTGATCCAGAAGGTGCCAAACATATGGCTATGGATCAATACCTATTATATAGTACCATTTTTAGGGGAATGAACATCCATAAATCCCAGCTATTTTGATGTGAACTACAGGGGTACAAGGTTTTGACCCACTGCCATATGGGACCACTTAACCCAACCAAAAGACCAACCAAAAGACCAACCAAAAGACCCTGTCATCTTTGCATATCGAACCAAGCTTCTCCAAGGCTCGACCACATTGTGGAGCTCTTCGTAGACGAGGGCTTTGTGAGACGAGCTGGGGCCCCAGCTGTACCCAAGCCGTGCACCGATGCACCAAACGAGCGGCTCGTTGGTGTTTCACCAAGCCCTGAGGCCAAGGCAAGAGATGGGAGGATGAATGAGGCCAGTGGATGACATGGGACAGATGGGATGATACCGTAGCTGCAGAGAGCTGGCTCCTGTGTGGTGAATCCGGCTTCCACCATCCATAGGCCCATAGGTATCCATAGTCCATTTATGTCCATGACTCCATGACCTTATCATCTTCCACAAGTAGAGTAAGTAGAGCTCAAGGCCGAAGTCTCCAACGACCTGGATCTCTGCAGTCCCGGAAATACAAACGGATCCCGTCTCCATGGCATTCCGCCAGATCAAAGCGAAGACCAAGAGCAAGGCCGAGTTTCCAGAAGCCCTCATGGGAAGCTGTGGGGACTGCTGTTTCAGCTTCCACTTCACTATACTTCACTCAACATTTCAACTTCGTCCCTTGGAACCGCAGCAGATCATCTACATTACATGTGTCTGTGAGCTTACTTGTCGGCCACACAATCAATGGTTGACTTCAGACATCCCACATCATGGGTTACCGTTAAAACAGTTAAAACCCATGGACCCAAATTATTGGGGGATGAAATGGGATGAACATCTATAAATCCCAGCTATATCCCAGCGCCCTGGTGATCCCTACCACGGTTTTGAGCGCCTCACGAGGCCAGCGCTGTTGCTGGTGGTTCCGTTTTTGGTCGCTGCTGCCGCCGGGTGCCCCAGGAATCCCCAGGACATCATTTTCCTCGGAATTGCCAGATTTGGGGTATGCCGGTATGCCCCTATGGGACAAACCTATTTAACCATGGTTCATTGGTTGAAGCCCTATTGTCCATCTTTTATGGACATAACGGACATAGTATATAGTTTGTTGGTTGTATCCGCACATATTCCCATTAACATCCCATTAAACTCTATGAAATCATCATTTTCAACGGTCAAATCCCCACTTTGGCTTGGAAACACCCAGCATTCTTGACGTTGACGTCGCGAGGCTCCAAGCCACCGGTCGTCAACGCAGAGCCCGGAATCCAACGTTGGATGGTCAATGGGAAAAGCCAAGGGTTTGGGGTACCGATATTTTTGATGAATATTTATGATAATCATCCAGTTGTTAGAACCATCTGCAGATGAATATTGATGATAATTGATGAATAATCTGGATATGAATGATACATGTTGTTAGAAGCATCCAGTTCTACAATCCAAAAACCGTAGCCTCCCGGTCCAGAATGGGATCACTGCAGTTGTTGCCGAATGATTCAGCAAACATGTGAGCATCATGCCATGACCCGAAGCAGCTAAGGTATCCCTTACATGTTCATACATTTTCCCAATTTCCCAGCAGAATGCAACCATGCTTGACCATTGGCGATGGCAATGTTCAAATTACCAGCGTCCCTTAAAATGGTTGCGACTTGCCCTGAGGCCCACCGAGTCCTACCATGAAGAGCTAGCCGACCTTGGCGGCTTGGCATAGCCATATGCTGCATATACTGATACTGTTGCACCGAGAATGTGAATTGTTGAAGGTCTTCCATTTTACAATCATATTATATAATTACAATATGTTTTCAATCTTAACATAGCCATGTAATATCATGTAATTACTTTTGAATCAAGCATTTAACCAAGGTCTTGCACTACAATAAGTGAAGCCTGATACCATTGCAGCCAACTGATGGATCCTCTTGTGTGGGGCTATGGTCGAGGCTTAGACGATGAGGATGCTTTCTTCGAGGGTCTAGCAGGCGTCGATGATCTTTCAATCAACATCTTTGGGATTTTCTGGCTGGAATTTCTCCTCCATTAAAACTGAGGTTTCGGATTGCCATGATTGGCTCAGGGTATATAGATGGGCCAACTTGATGGAGAAACCAATGGGCGGTGTCTAATCGGCTTGTGAGCTGGAGTTCTGGGGGCAGCCCAGCATCCATGTTTGAAGCTCATGCCACAGCAGAGGTATACAGAGAATGTATATATGTGATAGAATCGTGAAACTGCAGCATTCATGTAGCACGGAAAGCGTCATATAGCAGATCTACTGAGTCATGGTTTTATGATACTTCCAATATCTTTCAGTTGAGTATGGGTCAAAATGATCAACCATGATCAATCCAAAAAAACGGATGGTTTAATCCTGGTTTAATAGAAACAACGACCCATAGGATGGTTTTCAGTGGCTCCAAAATCGGACGAAATCGTTGCCATCTCTGCAGGTTTGAACGCTCGAGATTCGCTCTTCGCATGCTCCATGCTCTTCCTGGCTTTGATGTTGGATGGCCGCATGCCGCAGATGGTGCATGTATAGAACATTACTACCCTCTGGTAAACTAACATTAACATAACTATGGAAAACTGCCGTTTTTTTCATAGGTCAATCAACTATTTTTATGGCCATTTTCAATAGCAAGCTGTTAGTTTACCAGAGGGTATAGACAATTGTAGAATTACACGATGGTGTATAGAATGTTGATAATGTCATGGGCATATGCCTATGCAGTTGGTTATAGCGTGCCTTTCTCAGGTCGAATTGGCAGCAAGGATTGGAGCTTCATCCAGCAAGCAGCCAGGCGCAACGCCCGCGGGTAAACTGATGCTGGGGCCTTTTTTTCCCTACAAAATTTCAGCATAGTACAATATGATAAACGTATATAAAGATATATGATATATTACATAGTCGTCGTATATACTGTATATATATATAATTATATATTGATGTATATATATATATATATTTATTTATATAATATGTGACTTTGCCATGCATCGAAGTTTACTCTCCGCTTCCAGAAGGGGAACTCACCAGCTGCAGGAGTGTCCGACCGCCCTTAGAAGCGAAATGGCCGAGCACTCAGAGCCTGGTCGGAGCGCTCCGCCTGGTCGTTCGGTGCGTGTGAAATGTCTGGTTGATCTCCTTGGTTTTTAATGGAAAATCCCTACCCTCTGGTTATGACTAACCATGGTAAATCAGGGAAACCATCATTAAACAACCATTATTCACCATCATTCACCATTCATAGTGGTTAATGATACCCTCTGGTTATGGCTAACAGTTTGCCATGGTATAGATGGCCTATAGAAATAGATGGTATTTACCGTTCTTAAAAATGGGTGGATTTTCCATGGCGAACTGTTAAATAACCAGATGGTAGTGATAACTGGGGGTACCCCCATTTCAGGAAACTTAGAGATGAGGTGAATATACAGAATATACAGATGCCTTGAGTGGTTCGTGAGACTGCAGTCATGTGTAATCGGCCAGATTGTTAAGTCCCTAAAATGGTTTTCTCCAACTCATTGGATTTTCATTGCAGCCTGGTCATTGTTCAGATCCCATGGTCACTGTGCTTCGTTGCCAAGAGGCCCAGCGCAGTTCATCTCATGAGCATTTTTGTGAGCGGCAGGCGGAGGGATGGATCAGCTCACCAGGGTGACAGATAGCCGTAGCTGATCCCCGTCGTGCTTAGCTGCCAGTATGAATCATGGGATACATTGGACTTGAGAGCTTAATGCATGACCAAGAAAAACAGACAAGTGATTCAAGTGGTAGCTTTTTTTCATGCAGCGCAGTGGAAGTCTTTGGCACACTGCAGACATGTTGGACCTGTGACACCAGACTCAATCACTTGGCCAAAGTAGATGATCCGCTGCAACAAGGAACAGTGCTCAGCATGCTGAAGGGATTTTGGGAACAACATCAAGTACCTAGATCTCTCATCATTCCTCATCATTCCTCATCATTCTTGTCATTTTCCTTTCACAATCTTTCGCTTCATCACTTCACCAACTTGTTGCTGCGTCATATTCCAATCCAAATGACGCGGTCCATTTCTGATGCCAACCCAACAGTTTCCACAGGCAGATGACTGCTGAGCTCTTCCACGACATTTTCCAGACATCCAAAGAGGGAGAGGCTGCCAGCATAAAATGGGGAACCCCACAGCCAGCTGTGGGCAAAATTTGGGGTCGCAGGACCCACAGAAAGTATCAGAAAGTAGCCGTGTCATTTTCGGCCTATAGCCCTTCAGTGGGGTGCAACGCTTGTGACCCAGTCACATTTGTTTCCAGCCTACTTGTTCATGCATTTGGATGCATTTTGTGCCCTTTTCCCGATACTTTTGATGAACCAAGATAGTGCAACATCTCGAATTTGTATAGCGGTCACAACTGCCGGGTAAAACCAATCAACACTATTGGAAAATCCTTTTCCAATCAAAGTCTAGCCGACTTTCAGCATGTTTGATAGACGTAAATAGACCATGAAATCATCTCATGATTGGGCACCCATGTTTTAGACCCATATCATCCCATATCCCATCCCTTCACCTTGCCAACGGAGGCATCTGCTGCAACCTGTTGTGACGTGATGTCCGGGGTCATGCCCTGACCTTGGAGTCCTTGGATTTCGGAATCCAATTGGGTTGTCTCAAAATCCTGTGCTTCATCATTTGTTTCCGATTAAGATTGCCATGGGGTATCACTCTCAAGGATGTAAAATATCGGACCTGCAGTATGATAGAACTATATAGGGCAAGAAGTAGCTGGCTGTGCCGGCCTCACAGACTCACCTATAAACTCTACGTCAGCATTTTTTTTATACATTTTTTTACTATAGTATGTAACGTTCATTGCCTTCTTCCGGCATGGCTCTTTGCCTCCCTGTTGGTCTGCACCCTGCAGAAATACCACGGCCGTGGGGCAAACTCACCTACCCACTGTGATGTGTGTACAAAGCTGTTTGGTGGACCCTTTGTCCGTGCGATCAGCTCTGCTCACGCCGAGCTATCACACTCGGGGACACGCCCGAATCGTCCGCGTATTCTTTTCAATGTTGGCCATTGCCCAACCCATTGCGTTCCCACAGCATCCCCGCACCAACTGCATAAAGGCAGCTTACAATATGTGGGTCCCAAGTTTTGAAAATATTGGCCTATCTTTGGAGATCATGGACCTTGACCAGAGTTATTAAGCCATGGCACCATGGCCCAAACCCAGGCGCAAAGCCACGGAGTACACCAATTGCTGCTAAATGCCCTGGAAGCAGAGACGGGCTGGATCCAGCAACCACAAAAAACATAAGACACATTGACGGGATTATACCATGTATTCCATGATGCACCACACGCTAATTACTTAATGGGAACATTGGGGACTTAAAGATACACATGTGGATGTATTAAAACAATTATATAGGATATACTATGACTAGCCTTTGCCCGCACTGGTTGCATCGTAGGCATCTCGTCCTGTGAACTAAGGCAAAGCCACTGCGCCGTGGCCAGCGGCTGTGCCGTGATGCCATGAGGATGATGCAGAACAGATCAGGACCCCCAGGACCCATGATGCAGAAGACATCAAAATAAACACTGGGGTCATTGTTCCAAATTGTTCCAAATTGCGCTCATTTGCAATTTTTCTCATTTTGTTAAACCTATTTGCGTGATTTGTTCGAATATTTTAACATGTTGCAGGCTTGATAGTTTCCTTGAAGACTTTGGCGAAGCCAGTCTTCCCCAATACTACATCCATGGCATGATAAGCACACAGATTTTGGCTTGAGTGTGGTTTCAGCCAGCGGCATCCAACCACAACGAAGATTCACAAGATCTGGACGCACCATTGTTGTCATGTTGTCCCCGCCAAGCTTGCAGTGCTTGTGCTTGGAGCCTCCATTTCTTAATGTACCGAAAGGATCCGAAAGGATTGAGCCATGGCATGGTCCATGCTGCTCCAATGCAAATTCGTTCCTCGTTGCGGCGTGGTCAGTTGCAGTTGTTTGAGGCTGGTGCTCCAGTCAGATCATCACCAGCGCAATCTCCGCTTCAGATATCATTGGGGGATGATTTTACACCACCCCGCAGGGTTCGAACTCAGTACACGATGTACATGATCGGTAGTTCATTGTTGCCCAGTTACTTACTTTCTTCAGGAATCTCAATTGACATGCACCCTAACATCGGGCCGTTAAAAACATTACACAAACGCATTCAGGTTCATATCAAAAGGTTTGGGAATTATATGGAATTATCAATTTGGGGATCGACACAAGAAATAGAATCTACATCTTGTTGGTGAGCCCTTGCCGCATGCACTGCAACTTTTTGTGGATGACATCTGCCCAAGGCAAGGTGTGTCCATGGTATAGTGGAAATCAGAAGAAAAGACGGACTGCTCCTTGTTTTCTGGGTGTGTTGAAATTTCAAGGGTTTCTTTGTCCTGGGATATCCTGGGATTTCGGGGACAAGATGAAATCCAGTGATGAAAATCGCATCTTTAATCTTCACATGGCCCAGTTTGATGTCAACTGCCGCAGCTGTAAAAAAGAAAAACACATACAGACGACTGGCACAGAACATGCTCCTCTGATACACTGTTTTTATTTTATACACAACGCTTGGTGTTTCAGTTGATTCAGAGGGGCAACATTACGTTTGTTGTTGATACATACTGATACCCAGTGGTTTGCGATGATCCCCCGCAGATTGTATTCAACCAACCTTCGTGGCTTCATCTCACCATATCTCACCATGACAGACCTTTGCCCCTGATGGCGCCAACGGCGACTTCAGAGAGGCCTGTAGCTCATAGATCTCATAGGATTTATGGGCTATTGAAGGCTGGATGCTGCAGGCAAGTCTCAGGTCATGCCAAACAAGGCACAGATACGATGGATATGCGTTTGGCACCGCTCTGGCTTGCTCCGGCGCAAGGTCGAGGCAAAACACAAAATGAGACATTCAAAACATGTCAAGCTCGAGACATACTTGGTTCCCTCTGGTAATTTTATTGAAATCCATTGAAATCCCCTACAAATGGAGGTTTCAATGTGTTTCAATACGTTTTAGTGGGAAAATCACCAGATGGTGGCCTCTGTTTCGGGGTCCATTTCTGGACCGCTGATCTCAGGTTGACATGGCGGACCGGCTGGTCTCAGCCGAGGCGAGTGGTCGTCCCGCGTAGAAAAAGGTGCTGGGATTTTCCCGGTTCGTTTCCTAAAGGTTTGAACTTCACTCGTCGTATTTTTGACATGTCTTGACAGTTTTATGGTATTTTGATGTTTTTTTGAGTGTATACTCTTTGTGGTCACCAAATGCTCTACCGCTCACTTTGCTCTGTCGATCATCGCCAGGGCTACAGCAACCGAGCTGCACGAACCATTGCCCGCCGTAGCACGGCCGTTTCCCCGGACAGCAACCTTGACAGTCCCAAGATGATGGGCTGCCGTTGTGAAGCTTTCGCTTCTGAACTCATTATCCAGGTCTATAACTTGAAATTGGTGGCAATTGGCAATTTTGGGACTGGCAATCCATAGCAATCCATAGCAATCCATAGTCCCATCATTTTTCAAGATCTTCCAATCCCCCGAGGCCAATTATTTGCTGAGCATCCAGCAGGATGTAGACTTTGCCACGAGAGCGTCAGAGCCTGAAATCCATGTGGCACTGGCAGAGCGGATTGGATGCAGTTCTCAAGATCCACCTCAAAGATTTCAAATTCCAAAAAAAATCAAATATTGATATTCAATGATATTCAAACATCAAATGAGCTGTATTAAAAACCCCGTAATACTCAGCTATGTATTCGGTGATCCTTGGTCCATAATTCGCCGCACCGCCGCACCTAAATCTGGCTTTAAACTGTTTTGAGGGTAGTCCATTTAGGTGGGGAACGACATCTGGAACGACATCTGAAACGACATCCAAATCATACATAGACATATATGGGAGTCTGTGAAAACCACATTATATTTTGTTTAGTCTTCCATTTCCATCCCCCATGAGCCATTTTTAGCTTTCATAACCCTGTCACAGAGCAATATGTCAAATTTTTGAATCCCACCGGCGATCTGAACGACATCCGAAACGACATCTGAACGACATCTGAACGACATCCAAAGTCGTCCCAGGTGATCATAGACCCATTTGACCCGTTTTGGTTTTCTTTTCTCATTTGAATTTTGAGGCGCACAAAGAAAAGGCAAGAATACATGTAGCAAAGGTTTTAGGTAATTTTCCTTCACATAGCCTTATATAAACATATATGACCCTTTTATATCGTAGATGTCTCCATTTTCTGTACACAATACAAAACAACCATTCATTGTTCTATTTCTCCGTATCTCAAAAGCATCCAAGATTCCGTCTGGCAATATTAATATATAATCTGGAAATGTGGAGGTCCTATTGTAACATGAAGACCGCCGCATGGAATTGCGATGATTTGTGGTTGGGATCAGCATTTTCAAACGGGGTTTTTAATACGACTCAAATCAGCAAATGCCTATCATAATAATTGATGGCCATTATCGTGGCAACTTATGCTCATTATCATGAAACTCGTACGTACGTATATACGTTATCATGTTATAATTTTATCTATCAACATTCCAACTAATTTAATATCAGAGAAATATCATAATTATCATCTTAATATATCTGAATTATCATTATCAACAATGCAACATCAAATCGTTATGATCCATGGCCAAAGTATAATTTATCCATAAATCAATGATTCTCATACTCAAGGCTATATAGGTGATATGAGTTGATATGAGCTGATATGATATAGTCTGATTATCATAATCATTCAAAATCATTAATCAATGATATTCAATGATCAATGATCATATCAGGTAAATATTACATAATCATATTAGCTAATCATAGGCTAATCAATGATCAAAAACAAACTGATCCATTTCCACTCAAAAAAACTGCTCGGCAGGCGTGCTGTCCGGCCCTGGCCCTTTTTGGCCAACCTGCGAGCAGGGGCCGGGAGCCTCGGGTGAGACACATATTGGGAAAAAACCTTGGAAAAATGATGGAAAAATGTGGAAGACTGCCAAATGCCAAACAGAGGATTTTAATTACCCATATTTGACCTACAATCAGACATCACTGAAAAATCAGGAGAGACATTTGAGCAAAGATGGCGAATGGCGGGGATCCATCTATAAACACAGGTAGATGAGGGTTTTCTTAACATAAGGGGTATATTCAAATTATTTACCTAAAGATAATGGGTATTCTTCAATCAGGTTTGCAGTTGGTGGATGTTGGTGGCTTCTATACGCCGTACGCAAAATGGAACGGAGATCCGTAACGGACAAAATACAGGGAATGTGATACTTTGGGATGGGTTGAAGCCACGTACATGATAGAAATGCGGACAGGGGTTACAATATCAAACAAGATTTGGAATGGAACTGTCCTTTTCCACATCTGAACATTGGAAGAATACGCTATTTGGAGAGATGCCCAGCAGCAGTGGACTTAGTGGCTTAATTAAAGGAAGCGCAAGAGGTTATTTGTTGAAATTTGTTCAGACCCCATTTAACATTTACAGTAACTCTCAACTTCAGCATCAGCCGACCCATGAAAAATTGAAAAGGAATTGTGGTATATGGGCCTCTTCACATTGAGGATTTGACAACAGATAGTCCTTCCGATTCCAATCATTTGGTCTTGGAAGATTTGGAAGTACTGTATATCACCTTGGGTCTCCCTATGAAATCTATGAATTGTCCTTGAAGCTCCCCTCCCAAGACCTACCGGAACCATCATTTTCACCTGAAGGCTTGGTACATGTCACCTGGACTGTTGGACGGCACCAGCTATTTCAAATCCATGGATGGACACAGGACGCTGGCCCCCTGGTTTTGTGCTTCGGAATGTTCCAGAATGGTCTCTCACTCTACATCAGTTACATCGACATTTGCTGTGCGGGACACCTCAACCAGGCATAACCAGGCTACCAAAAAAGGCTACCACAACCAGACGTCGTCGGCCAGGAATGCATGGGATTTCAGCCTCATCCGCCTCAATCTTCATGTGGCCCGGATGGCAGCAGGCCTTGAGCCTGATGGGCCCAGTCTTCACTCACAGATCTCACAGTTTCGCTGCATGTTTGCAGGCGAAGTTCGTTGAACATCGTTGAACTGGTAAGTCCGAGTTGACTGGGTTGGGGGAGTAATCCTCTTTTGCATTGTGAGCCATGTGTACCACAGGCAGCCCTTTTGTTTGACTTCTCTTGTGACTTGATGACAGGGGCTGGTGGTGTGGTTTTGGTGGATTGCACGGGCAACAGAAGGCAGGATGGCAAGTGATGCGCATCACACAAGTCCTCTGGGATCGGAACCTTGTGGGAAATGGGATGGGATGATCCCAACCAATCTGGCTTTCAGCGAAGCAAGTAATCAATCATCGAATCTGTTCTTGGTGCTTTTCCGGTGAGCTTCTCAACACATCATGAGTGGGGCAGACCATCCAAGGCACAATCAAAAGATAGCACTGAATGCCTCTTAGCCTTGGCGAACAAACTGAGCTTCTCGTGAATTCTGGCAAACCCAGATTTCCTCTACCATCAACCCTTGGTGAAAGCCTTCCTCACGATACGAGCCGTCCTTCCCTTACTTAGTTCTTGCATCATCCTTGCATATATCCATCATACCATCCAATATGGACCCCACAACACAACAACTACATCTTCATACTCAATCATATCTTAATCATTATATCAATCATATCATTCAGCCTGATACTTACTCAGTTGCAGAATGTTGCAGATGAGAGCTCAGTTGCACATGTTTTTGTACGTCTTCAGACAGCTTTCGTGGTGCCAGGAAGCGCTTTCCGGATTCCATGTGCGGTGACCCGGGTGACCCAGGGCCTCCCAAAGCTTCCCAGGGCGCCGCAGAAGCCAATTTGCCAAGGAGCAAAACGGTGCCCATTTGGTGTGCAGTGCTGCAAGCAGCGATGGAGGAGGTTCGGCCATGAAATGGGGCCTGGGGATTGGCTCATTAGTGGAGTACCCTCTGGTAAACTAACATAGCAATGAAAAATGACCATTTATAGTGGATTGATTTACCCATTAAAAATGGTGATTTTCCATAGCTATAATAGTTCACCAGTGGGTACTAGCACATGGGATCGGCTCAAACTCAGTGACCCCGAGAATTGGATATAATTGGATCATTTATTCATTGACCTTATACAAAATCCAAGCTCCACTGATACCTGGCCTTTTGAGATGCACCCGATTTGAGCCCATTTTGATCCCTTGATTTCCTATACACTGCCTTTCCCGAATGATGGCAGCTTTTCATACTGATTTCCTGCTGATTTCCTGCTGATATTTCCCGAATCTCATGGTTGATCTACCCGGTGACCAGCATGATCAACATTATATACATTTGCAGGGAACAACATTGAACAACCTCCGGCAGTTGTTTAAGGGTGGTGGTTTCAACAGTTATCTTTTTCACAGCCAAAAAAATCACCCACCAGATCTGTGCGGAAAAAATCATCGCAGGCTGTGGAGTTTGATCACCTCCTCCATTTGCCCTCGGATGCAGGGGATGCCCAGTGGGTGATCCAATGAGGTGCTGGAGTTTGATCAGCGATGTTTTGACAAAAAAATGGCTGATGTCGACACTTTCGCGCAGCTTATCACAGACAAAACAGGTGTATCTTATATATAATAATATATATAATATATAATATTATTATATTCAATTATATTCGTAGATTAATATGATTAAAAGTAGATTTTGATCAGGAAATCTCCGTGCGTTTGAGATCTCTGGGGCTATTTTTTCAGGTGCACGAGGAGAGGTTGGAGATTTTGAAACGCATGCCTCAGTGGGTGGAGATGCTGGAACGCCTAGCTGGGACGGGGGGCTGGTAAAGCCAATGATAAACCACCTCCAATGGCCCCAATAGAGGTTTATATTTTGGCGATTTTGGATGGTCTATTGAGTAAATCAATGAGATTTGCAGTGAGAAATCTGTAGCCGCACATAGCCGCACTGTCACTATTTCCCCTAATATGAAATCGCAAGGGATTTTCCTGAGACTAGATTTCATAGTAACGCTTGGGCCCCAGACGTTTTCCCTTCAACATTACTAATCAAAGTCAAATATGATCAAACATCATCAAACATAAGATGTTCCATTGATTTCCCCTTCTTTTTTTCTTAGAAACTTAGAAACTTAGAAACACACCACATATCAACCATCACAGGTTATCGCCACAGGCTTGGCCAAGCCCTACCTGGTGCAGAGCTCAAGGATTTAGCACAGCAGCTGTGCGGGATCCTGGTAGCAGTTGGGACCCACCCAAATTCTGTAGTTTTTGTTGGGGGCATATAATTTTTTGGGACCCAAATTTCTCATTTCGGCATTTCTTTTGGGGGGAAATATTGGGGAACGGTCATTTCAGAGTGCTATCTGTGGCTGCAAGCTTCAGAAATCAAGCAGCCGTGGCGCTGCACATAGTTTTGGAATTAGGAATTAGTCATTTTCCAAAGACGTGGGATGGATGAAAATATGATAAAATATGCGTAAAAGGTATAAAGACTGAAAGACATTGGGAGAAAACAACACATGAAGGTGAAACACTGTGGAATACTTCATCACTGGAGACATTATGCTATTCTCCTGGGATGCAGCATCTATGGTTGTAATGAGTGTCTCTTGAGGCTCAGGATTCAGGGATTGTTGAAACCTTCAGAGGTGTGGCAAGCGGCTCCGAGCCTGTTGGGTTTGCCCATCAGATGCAGGGGAACCTGGAGGCTTCCACCGTTGAGTTCAGAACAACCAGCCAGGGAATCCATCTCTTGTCATGCTGTATGAAGAAGGTTTAGGTTTAAGATGCAAGCAGCATTTCTGCGAAGATGTCTCAGATTCCTATTTCGATATATTTCATGTATAACTCCGCTGCATTCAGGATATGGGCCGGTTGAAGGAGTTGTTTTGCTGGAAGGCATTGGAAAACCTGTGAACACCCGAGAAAACAAGCGGCACTGCTGAGGGTACCAACAAATTACAGGAGATTGCTTCGTCCTGTTTACAGCTGCATTACATGACATATATCAAAATGTCTCAAATAGACTTATTATATGCTTATTATCATAAAGTTGATAGTTGACATTTAATACATATATATATATAGTGGAATCACAGCAAAGCTGAGGACTTGGAGCAGATGTCGGCGGTGCCTGGACAGCAATGGTCGCTACGCTTGCCATTGTTTGGGGATCATGCGTCCGATGCTTGGGAATTCATGACGAGGTGCCAGCCCAAAAAAGGAAAACATATTATTATGAGAAGCACGGATTCATACTATGTATGGTATGAATATATATTGTATTCATAATATTATGGGTATTCATACCCAATAAAGCATAATATTGTGAAAACATATTTATATGTATTCTACTTGTTTTTTGGATGTGCACTGATGAATCATCCACATTTTTTTTTTGCGTAAATGGGGTTTAAGCATGAAAAATGGTCTTCTAATAATGTCTAATATGGTTTTATACTTGGATTTAACCATTCAACATGATGGTGATATTATGTGAAATTCATAGGGTTATCATGATTTAACAAGTTTTAAAAGATGTGACCTAAACTAACTATGAGAAGTTGGATTAACCCATCCGGGTTGATCAGTCCATTTTCATAGCTGTCCAGGTCGATGTTGATGGAGCTTCGCCTTGTTGAAGCCCAACATTCAGACCCCGATATTGCGTGGTGTTAGGTTTTAAAGAGATAGAGACAGGGTTCACACAAACCACCCTCCGGTAAACTACGATAACATACGATAACTATGGAAAACCACCATCCTTACTAGGTATATCAACTATCAACGGCCATTTTCAATAGTTTAAACTGTTTACCAGAGAGTAGACATCTCAAACATGGGCCAAAAAGTAGCTAGCATCAGGTCCAAGATGCTGCTTCCCCAGTTCAGTGGTTTGGGGGCCTTGATGGCTCAAGTCTGCGTTTTTGAGAACAGAAAGTCTTTCTTGAGCACACCCGCTTAGCCGCTTTGCTGGTGTGCCATGGCTGCACAAAAAGTCAGTGGTTTCTACCGAAGAAACTTGGTATTTGGGGTCACAACCATATCCTCTGCAGTTGATATAATAGTTGGTTTCACCATAGTACTCATAGTACTGCAGTTTGGGGTGATGGGGTGAAACTGTCAACCATTTGTGAGCTATTGACTTCGATCACTATGGAATCTATGGAAAACCCCTGTACTGATTTGGGGCCAAAAGGGTTGTGCCCGTCTTAAAAAGTGTGCCCGTCGACGTGCCGCGATGGCAAATGTTTATAGTTTATAGTGCGGGAATATGTTATATTGCGGGGTGATTTTTTAACATGTGGACGCGTGGTATCCAAAGTTTAAGGGGTGCTAACCTCAAGACTACAGTCATTGGAGGCAAGGTAGGCTTGAAGGATATTTCCCCCTGACGTACAATGATGTGAGTCACTGGCATGAGTTCCTTCACTTCTGGTTCAACGAGTCCGCCTTAATGTGGGGACTCAATGCCAGACACCGCGGGGGCCCTTGTTTTCTTCTTTTAACGCTTCGATGGTTAGGTTGGACAGGGGGACGGTTAATATTTGGGGTTTGCCACTGTACTCTGGAAACCGTGGCTATACAATCTGCCCATCCATTGCTTTGAGCCAGGTTTGATAAAGGACATGGCTATACATGGCTTCAATCCTATGGCTCAGGAGGAATTCTTGCAATCCCTTGGGAGGGCCCAAAAGAGACCGGTAGAAACCGTAGGACCACAGGGCTAGCAAGATCCTGGCACTGCAGTTTTTGCCAAGTACATAAACAACACGAACTAATTAATATAGGTTTGTCAGAAAAGATGGCCCTCCAAAATCCCATAGCTTAGTTTTTTTTCCCTCGAAATACTATAGATGAAGCAGCGGCCCTCATGTTTCCGCTTTTTTTTGGCGGCATCCTGTTGTTTTTAATTGGTGTGTAGTTCACCCCTTTAAGGTGACGTTGAAAAGCGACATATAAGGACTCCTGTTCTCGTTGGTTCAATTTCCTGTTTGTTGATGAAATTATGGTCGCAATGCGCAACCTCGTTTTTTGATGCTTTTTGTTTGCTGGCGCAAGTCTTAGTTGCCGAATTGCACAAGTTTTCTGGTTCAAACACATTTTTCCGAGACTTGGTTAAACAGGACATGTTTGAGAATCAACACAGCAGTTGGATATCAAGAAATTGCAGTTTCCCGGCTTACTGCAAGAAATCCTTGAAATCAAACTGCGCCATGTCATGTTGTGACATATACGTACCTGTTTTTGTTGGTTCAATTCTCTTTCTTCTTGGTTCGTTCCGAACTTTGTTGGAAGTCCTCAAGGTTTGACCTTAGGTGCTTGCTGGGATGCCACCAAAGAGTACAAGAGCGCATGACAGCGAATCCTCCGGTTCGGCGTCGACTTTGACAGGTTGGAAAGATGAATTAAGCCAGATGAGTCTGTGTGATATATAATGATTAATATATATATAATTATACATATATATATATATACTGTATTGATAATCACATATATATATAATTATATACAATATATTCCCCAACTTCACAAAAGGAGTGGTTTTGCGTTTTCCTGTTTCCTAAGGTATGGAAAATGGTTTCTAGAGCCAGAACGTGATGTTTCATCGACATTTTGATGCGAGCTTTACTTGGCTATCCAAACATGTTGATATAATCAGCAAAATGGTGATATAGTCCAAGAAGAGGATTATTTTCGAAACAAAAATAGGTACAGAACACAGTACATGCGTGTCAATCACTTTGTGTATTTTTTGCGCAAAACATGAGAAAACCTGTATATATATAGATAAATGTGGCCACTCTTCAATACAGGGGTGATGCTGCCCATCAATGATGGGTCATCCTGGAATCGAAGCGAAGATCGTAACACCCCTAGCGTCTTTGGACAGTGGTAAAAAGGACAGAATGGCTGATGGATTGAAGAAAGCCCCACATGAGATAGTTATTTAAACAACATGGGATAGTTAGCCAACAAGATGGTAGGGCTATCATCTACACTGGAGAAGATGAATGTTGGTTGTACATTTTGGTGGAAACCAACAATCCCGTTGGAGGGTGAGGGAATTTATTTGAAGGTGACAAGACACAACAAGCGGCTTCAGCGGGATACCTGAGAAACTTCCCTTCTTCTGGGCTCACTAGGTACCCACTCAAAGTGGTACTTGCATATTACAATGACACTTTCTTACAGGATTGGACGATAAGATCAATAAGTCAAATAAGTGAACACATTACAGGACAATTCCATTATTTGGATGTAGCCCTACCCAGCAGTACCCAGGTGTATGCAATGTCAATGGTACTGTAATTCCTCTGGTCAACAGGTGCTGATGGCTCTGGTGTTCATTGGTTTCTGACACAACACTAAGACATCATCAAATGCTGAATCCGCTTAGTCATGAACAATGGGGTGACATATTCCATTGTCATATTCGAATTTACTTACTGTCAGGATGGGTTCTACTCGTGAACGAGCACCTTGGGGATTCTTTGGCTGACAGTCACAGCGGCAGAGAAACAATACACACTGGGCCAAGCGAACAATCTGGGCAATCTGGGCAATCTGGACAATCTGAGCACTCTGGGCAATCTGGACAATCTGGACAACCTGAGCACCCTGGGCAATCTGAACAATCTGGGCAATCTGAGTACTCTGAGGAATGTGGACAATCTGGGCAATCGGAGTTCTCTGGGCAATCTGGGCAATCTGAACACTGTCACTCTGGGCAATCTGGTTCGGATGAGGAGAGGACGGTTTCGGATCCTCATCCGCCTCGATCATCCGAATCGACATCAGCTGAGAGCCGACGAGCTGTTCCAGATCCAGTCACAGCTGTTCCGCGTCCAGTGGGTCTACAGAGGACGGTTTCGGATCCTCATCTGCCTCGATCATCCGAATCGACATCAGCTGAGAGCCAACGAGCTGTTCCAGATCCAGTCACAGCTGTTCCTCGTCCAGTGGGTCTACAGTCACCAAGGGATCTACAAAGGGATCCCAAGTCTGGGTCTGCCGAGGATCATCGGAATGAGCCCTGTCTCTTCCATTCCTACCAAGGCTGTCTGAAAGGGGATCAGTGTGAATATTCACATCTTATCCATGCAGATCAAATCCAGATTTTGGGGCCCAAGACCCGGCGCGGCCACGCCGTCCTGCGCATCAAGCGGCGCGTGGCGCATTGGCTAAGCACCGCAGATCTGTATTTGGTGCATCACGAGCTCCAGGAAGAGGCGCGGAAGGACCCCGACGCCAAGGACTGCGAAAAATCCTTGGAATATGGGATATCATTGGGATAGGCGAGAATAGGCGGCGATATTTGGATGAAACCAGGGGATTCCCCCATATTCCCCCCTTTCATGGCCAATCTGAGGAAAATGAGGTGATGTTCCAGTGGCATGGGGAGCACCTCATTTTCAGACAAACCCATGTTATTTCTTACATGGTGCGAACGGTCTTGGTTTGCCTTTGCCCAGAATTTTAAGCATTTCTCTGGAATATGACCCGTTGAAGGGACTGATTGTCAAGAAAAAACATGAGAGTTTGGGATTTTGGGGTACATACCTATATTTTGGGGCCAAAGTGTGTTTCTATTTTGGGGTTGTCTATTATTGTGTATGATTTGTGATAGGCTTCCTGATCGTGATTAATCGTGTATGCCCATGATGAGGGTGACTTTTTACATTTTTTACGGACAGGGGTGGCCACAACCGCCCAGTAGAGAGGAAAGAGTTCCAGGATGTTGTGGATGATCTTCAGTTCGGAATTTCCAGGTGTCCAATGTTACGTAGGCTACGGGTGGGGGAGTGTTCTTGTCAATGAAAACTTGGAAAACATCGGGGAAAACTGGCAAACAAACGGTGAGGAACTGATCCGAAGGCATCTCACACGCGCAGCCAGCAGTTCTCATGTTTGGCTTTGAGCTCTTTGAGTCGCCCCAGGGGGTTTGGGAGGCACCAAACAGTGGTGATGCGGCAGAAGTCACGTTGTCGGAGCGTGCCTTGATGAGAGGTTTATGGATGAAGTGGAAATGCGGAAATGAATGATAATGATATACACATATATCACATGCGCATTTACTCATATTATCTCATGATTTTTGATCTAAATTTGAACACATGTACTTATCGTTTTTTCTAGGGTATGCTTAGACGTTGTTGAACTCTATAATTGAATGAAAAAAGGGTCGTGGAAGCTTGATAGGAGCTGCGTTTCATGGGTTGATTAGTGCGGATCACTTCCGTTACAATTTGAGATTGTCAAAATATTGGATTCTTATTTTCCCCATTACTGCAAAACTATTTTATACTTGCCATTTTGGGGGTAAAAAGATGGTATGTACCCCTTGTTCAGACAATTTGCAGATTTGGACTCCAATCTCTCTACAGTAACAAACATTCCCTCTTTCAGACAGGATCAGATTCGTTGACGGGTCTCTATGACGTGCTTTTCCAGACTAACCCTTGCTCCTGAAAATATGATGATTTAGCGCTGGATTAGATCAATAAGTTTAAACCCGGAAGACTGACAAAGCATGGCTATGTCAAATAAGAAACTCACCTTGAAAGCCCATTGGTGGAGTTCCATGTGATCCTTTTTTTGGGGTGTACACTATACAATTTAATCAATATACAGACATTCCTGTACACAAGGGTGCCAATATCTTACCAAAGCGAAATTCAACCTGAATTCACGCCACCAGTTTCAGCCTTCTGCTTGTTTTCAGAGAGATGCGCCTTCAGTTTTGCATGGTTTCACTTCTTCCAGACACCTTGGCTCAGCAGAGCCAGCAGTACTGTCACAAAGCCAAATCGGGACAAGCAACAATTGGCCGATCATTCAAGGCCCCCAAACAAGCAAATGCACATAATTCTACAGGGCACAAGTTCGAATGCAGTGGTTTTGTGAGTTCGCAATCCCGATTCTTGCAGCTGCAGTGGCCTGGTATTGGCTGGCATTTAGTGGATGATATTTCATGGTCTCGAGACACTGTGTAAAAATATGAGGTGGCACCTGTAGAAACCTGTCCAGATCCGTGCTTGAGATGTCATATGTTTTTGTTGATTCATTTTGCTTCAGGTGTCAGAAACAAAAAAGGTACTGCTGCAGTTCTCTTCTGGTTCTGTTGAGGCCCCTTTTTTCTTTTTTATTTGGCTCGGGTTTCTACATGCCCATGTTCCTGAGTTTCGTTGAATTTAGTGTACCTATACAGGGTCAGTCTCGAGGCTTGTCGAGGAAAACAGGCCCAAGACGAGCGTTCAGTGGAAGAAGATGAAGTAGATGAGTAATGATGAGTGTATTTTGGTCGTTGAATGCACTTCTTACGACATCTTTTGACATGATGATCTTTTATGGGGATGCGTTACCTCGTCAAACCAAACACTACCGAGTGAAGCCATATAATTTCTTGCTCAATGATAAAGGTTTCATGGCGAGAAAAAGATAGTTTCTTCATACTTCTTCCAGACACCTTGGCTCAGAAGAGCCAGCAGTAGCGTCACAAAGCCAAATCGGGACAAGCAATAATTGGTCGATCATGGTTCAAGGCCCCCAAACAAGCAAATGCACATAATTCTACAGGGTACAAATTCATACAAATTCGAATGCAGTGGTTTTGTGAGTTCGCAAACCCGATTCTTGCAGCTACAGTGGCTTGGTATTGGCATTCAATAGACGATGTTTCACATGTTTTGTATCATCTCGAGACGCGCGGAGCGGTTTTGACTTGGACCGCAAGTGTCAAGAGATGAGGTGGAACCTGTAGGAACCTGAAGTTGTCCAGGTCACGTCTTGAGATGTGATATGTTTTGGATTCATTGTGTTTCAGGTGAAACAGTTTCAGGTGGCGCAAAAGGGTTTCCATCTCATTCTCTTGAACAGCTCCACTGGAAATCGTGGCTCAGCACAGAATCTGGCAAGCTGTCCATCTCGAGGGTCGAGGAACACAGGCCCAAGACGAGTGTGAGGAAGATGAAGAAGTGGATGAGTAACGATGAGTGTATTTTAGTCGTTGAATGCAATTCTTAGACATGAATCATTTATTTGATATGGTGAGTGAGAATAGTACCATAGGGTAACAATCACCTTTACAACTCCTTTACAATGCCGCATGTGCAGGGTGGATCCATTTCTATCGTTTCTTATCTGTTATTGTATGATCATTTAGGATGCCAAACACTACCGAGGGAAGCCATCATGAGTTTCATGGCGGGAAGAAATTGACTTCTTCATACTTCTTCCAGACACCTTGGCTCAGCAGAGCCAGCAGTAGCGTCACAAAGCCAGATCGGGATAAAACAGAATATATATGTATATATATAATACATTATATACATATAATATTACCCACGGATGCCGTGTGTTTCCCAGACATTAACATTGAGAATGTCGTGCTGTCGAATATATGATAGGAGAGATTGCAGAAAATACTGCGTATACGCAGTGTTCTCCAGTGTAGGATTCAAAGTTTTCAGAGCCTAGGTTTTAGGGTTTAGGGTTTGGGATTTTAGGGTTTGGGGTTTTAGGGTTTAGGATGGTTTAGGGTTTTAGGGTTTAGGGTTCGTCGTCTGGGAAACCTCAAAACACTGGCCCTGCCCAGGTGTTTGAGCATGTTGAAGGATAGTAGTGTTTAAACATGTTTAAACATGTTTAAATGCCATTTGGCTTCGGATCGACCTCCGAATGGCACTTAGAATCCCCAGCTGAGGATTTGAAGAACTTGGAGAAGGACTTTGTTTTGATCCTCTGCGTCTCAGCTTCCAAGGCACCCCCTCTCCCGCAGCGTCAGTTGGGGACACATTGTCAGCTCAGTTCGCAGGTTGAGATGGGGAGCACTTCATATGTTCAGGGAGCAGGAGACGATGAGGAGGCGTCTCTGCTGGGATCGCGTCTGTAGGGTGCTGATTTGAATATGCCAAGACTCACCAGCTGACGTGTTTTGATTCCCACCGATTCCGTGTCAAATCTCCAGACATGAGTTTGACTGCGTTTGCGCTCTTTGTTTGGCGACATTGATGCAGTTTGTTCGGCTGCTGCATACAGTTTTTTTTTCAGATCCAGAAAGCAAAGTACGATGGGTATAGCCTAGCCGATAAAGACATCGATTGAAAATTGGAAATAAACATAAATTAAACTAAATGAATGATTATTACGAAAGCCAGCCGGGAAGCTGGCTAGTTGTTATTTGCGAACGAAGTGAGAATAGGGGGTCTGGGGGGGTAGCTGTCAAACGGGCCGAAAACGGCGTAAATAGGTTGTGTTCTAGGACCGCGCAAAGTATGGTTTTGCAGGGTAATGTACCAGGCGGCAAAACAGTGACGGTGGGTATCGATTCCCCCTAGGTCCGGTTTTCTGGGGTTTTCTGGGCTCAGTCAATGGACAGATAGATGGGCCAGCTAGTTAGAGGAGATTGGAGAGAGAAGGACATTGGGTGAAAAGTATGTGCAAGAAGGGTTTCTGGGTGAAGAGTCTCTGGGTGAAAAGTATATGGTTGAAAAGTCTGTGCAAGAAGAGTTTCTGGGTGAAGAGTCTCTGGGTGAAAAGTCTGTGCAAGAAGAGTTTCTGGGTGAAGAGTCTCTGGGCGAAAAGTATATGGGTTAAAAGTATGTGCAAGAAGAGTTTCTGGGTGAAGAGTCTCTGGGTGAAAAGTATATGAGTGAAAAGTATGTGCAAGAAGAGTTTCTGGTTGAAGAGTCTCTGAGTAAAAAGTATATGGGTGAAAAGTATGTGCAAGAAGAGTTTCTGGGTGAAGAGTCTCTGGGTGAAAAATCTGTGCAAAAAGAGTTTCTGGGTGAAGAGTCTCTGGATGAAAAGTATATGGGTTAAAAGTATGTGCAAGAAGAGTGTCTCGGTGAAGAGTCTATGGGTGAAAAATATGTGGGTGAAAAATTAGTGCAAGAAGAGTTTCTGGGTGAAAAGTATGTGCAAGAAGAGTTTCTGGGTGAAGAGTCTCTGGGTGAAAAGTATATGGGTGAAAAGTATGTGCAAGAAGAGTTTCTGGGTAAAGAGTTTCTGGGTGAAAAGTATGTGCAAGAAAGTGTCTGGGTGAAGAGTCTCTGGGTGAAAAGTATATGAGTGAAAAGTAAGTGCACGAAGAGTTTCTGGGTGAAGAGTCTCTGGGTGAAAAGTGTATGGGTGAAAAGTATGTGCAAGAAGAGTTTCTGGGTGAAGAGTCTCTGGGTGAAAAGTATATGGGTGAAAAGTATGTGCAAGAAGAGTTTCTGGGTAAAGAGTCTCTGGGTGAAGAGTCTGTGCAAGAAGAGTTTCTGGGTGAAGAGTCTTTGGGTGAAAACTATGTACAAGAAGAGTTTCTGGGTGAAGAGTCTCTGGATGAAAAGTATATGGGTGAAAAGTATATGGGTGAAAAGTATGTGCAAGAAGAGTTTCTGGGTGAAGAGTCTTTGGGTGAAAAGTATATGGATGAAAAATATGTGCAAGAAGAGTTTCTGGGTGAAGAGTCTCGGGGTGAAAAGTATATGGGTGAAAAGTATGTGCAAGAAGAGTTTCTGGGTGAAGAGTCTCTGGGTGAAAAGTATATTGGTGAAAAGTATGTGCAATAAGAGTTTCTGGGTGAAGAGTCTCTGGGTGAAAAGTATATGGGTGAAAAGTATGTGCAAGAAGGGTTTCTGGGTGAAAAGTATATGGGTGAACAGAATGTGCAAGAAGAGTTTCTGGGTAAAGAGTCTCTGGGTGAAAAGTATATGGGTGAAAAGTATGTGCAAGAAGAGTTTCTGGGTGAAAAGTATATGGGTGAAATGTCTGTGCAAGAAGAGTTTTTGGGTGAAGAGTCTCTGGGTGAAAAGTCTCTGGGTGAAAAGTATATGGGTGAAAAGTATGTGCAAGAAGAGTTTCTGGGTGAAAAGTATGTGCAAGAAAGTTTCTGGGTGAAGAGTCTCTGGGTGAAAAGTATATGGGTGAAAAGTATGTGCAAGAAGAGTTTCTGGGTGAAGAGTCTCGGGGTGAAAAGTATATGGGTGAAAAGTATGTGCAAGAAGAGTTTCTGGGCGAAGAGTCTCTGAGTGAAAAGTATATTGGTGAAACGTATGTGCAAGAAGAGTTTCTGGGTGAAGAGTATCTGGGTGAAAAGTATATGGTTGAAAAGTATGTGCAAGAAGAGTCTCTGGGTGAAAAGTATATGGGTGAAATGTCTGTGCAAGAAGAGTTTTTGGGTGAAGAGTCTCTGGGTGAAGAGTATATGGGTGAAATGTCTGTGCAAGAAGAGTTTCTGGGTGAAAAAAGAGTTTCTGGGTGAAGAGTCTCTGGATGAAAAGTATATGGATTAAAAGTAAGTGCAAGAAGAGTTTCTGGGTGAAGAGTCTCTGGGTGAAAATATGTGGGTGAAAAGTATTTGTAAGAAGAGTTTCTGGGTGAAGAGTCTCTGGGTGAAAAGTATATGGGTGAAAAGTATGTGCAAGAAGAGTTTCTGGGTGAAAAGTCTCCCTGGTGAAAAAGTATATGGGAAAATATGTGCAAGAAGAGTTTCTGGGTGAAGATTCTCTGGGTGAAAAGTATATGAGTGAAAAGTATGTGCAAGAAGGGTTTCTGGGTGAAGAGTCTCTGGGTGAAAAGTGTATATATGGGTGAAAAGTATGTGCAAGAAGAGTCTCTGGGTGAAAAGTTGTGCAAGAAGAGTTTCTGGGTGAAGAGTCTCTGGGTGAAAAGTATATGGGTGAAAAGTATGTGCAAGAAGAGTTTCTGGGTGAAGAGTCTCTGGGTGAAAAGTATATGAGTGACAAGTATGTGCAAGAAGAGTTTCTGGTTGAAGAGTCTCTGGGCGAAAAGTATATGGGTGAAAAGTATGTGCAAGAAGAGTTTCTGGGTGAAGAGTCTCTGGGTGAAAAATCTGTGCAAAAAGAGTTTCTGGGTGAAGAGTCTCTGGATGAAAAGTATATGGGTTAAAAGTATGTGCAAGAAGAGTGTCTCGGTGAAGAGTCTATGGGTGAAAAATATGTGGGTGAAAAATTAGTGCAAGAAGAGTTTCTGGGTGAAAAGTATGTGCAAGAAGAGTTTCTGGGTGAAGAGTCTCTGGGTGAAAAGTATATGGGTGAAAAGTATGTGCAAGAAGAGTTTCTGGGTGAAGAGTTCTGGGTGAAAAAGTATATGGGCGAAAAGTATGTGCAAGAAGAGTTCTGGGTGAAGAGTCTCTGGGTGAAAAGTATATGGGTGAAAAGTATGTGCAAGAAGGGTTTCTGGGTGAAAAGTGTATGGGTGAAAAGTATGTGCAAGAAGAGTTTCTGGGTGAAGAGTCTCTGGGTGAAAAGTATATGGGTGAAGAGTATGTGCAAGAAGAGTTTCTGGGTACAGAGTCTCTGGGTGAAGAGTCTGTGCAAGAAGAGTTTCTGGGTGAAGAGTCTTTGGGTGAAAACTATGTACAAGAAGAGTTTCTGGGTGAAGAGTCTCTGGATGAAAAGTATATGGGTGAAACGTATATGGGTTAAAAGTATGTGCAAGAAGAGTTTCTGGGTGAAGAGTCTTTGGGTGAAAAGTATATGGATGAAAAATATGTGCAAGAAGAGTTTCTGGGTGAAGAGTCTCGGGGTGAAAAGTATATGGGTGAACAGTCTGTGCAAGAAGAGTTTCTGGGCGAAGAGTCTCTGAGTGAAAAGTATATTGGTGAAAAGTATGTGCAATAAGAGTTTCTGGGTGAAGAGTCTTTGGGTGAAAAGTATATGGGTGAAAAGTATGTGCAAGAAGGGTTTCTGGGTGAAGAGTCTTTGGGTGAACAGAATGTGCAAGAAGAGTTTCTGGGTAAAGAGTCTCTGGGTGAAAAGTATATGGTTGAAAAGTATGTGCAAGAAGAGTCTCTGGGTGAAAAGTATATGGGTGAAATGTATGTGCAAGAAGAGTTTTTGGGTGAAGAGTCTCTGGGTGAAAAGTCTCTGGGTGAAAAGTATATGGGTGAAAAGTATGTGCAAGAAGAGTTTCTGGGTGAAAAGTATATGGTTGAAAAGTATGTGCAAGAAGGTTTTCTGGGTGAAGAGTCTGTGGGTGAAGAGTATATGGGTGAAATGTCTGTGCAAGAAGAGTTTCTGGGTGAAGAGTTTCTGGGTGAAAAGTATGTGCAAGAAAGTTTCTGGGTGAAGAGTCTTTAGGTGAAAAGTATATGGGTGAAAAGTATGTGCAAGAAGAGTTTCTGGGTGAAGAGTCTGTAGGTGAAAAGTATATGGGTGAACAGTCTGTGCAAGAAGAGTTTCTGGGCGAAGAGTCTCTGAGTGAAAAGTATATTGGTGAAACGTATGTGCAAGAAGAGGTTCTGGGTGAAGAGTATCTGGGTGAAAAGTATATGGTTGAAAAGTATGTGCAAGAAGAGTCTCTGGGTGAAAAGTATATGGGTGAAATGTTTGTGCAAGAAGAGTTTTTGGGTGAAGAGTCTCTGGGTGAAGAGTATATGGGTGAAATGTCTGTGCAAGAAGAGTTTCTGGGTGAAAAAAGAGTTTCTGGGTGAAGAGTCTCTGGATGAAAAGTATATGGGTGAAATGTCTGTGCAAGAAGGGTTTTTGGGTGAAGAGTCTCTGGGTGAAGAGTCTTTGGGTGAAAAGTATATGGGTGAAAAGTATGTGCAAGAAGAGTTTCTGGGTGAAAAGTATATGGGTTAAACGTATGTGCAAGAAGAGGTTCTGGGTGAAGAGTCTGTGGGTGAAGAGTATATGGGTGAAATGTTTGTGCAAGAAGAGTTTCTGGGTGAAAAGTATATGGGTTAAAAGTATGTGCAAGAAGAGTTTCTGGGTGAAGAGTCTCTGGGTGAAAAGTATATGGTTGAAAAGTATGTGCAAGAAGAGTCCCTGGGTGAAAAGTATATGGGTGAAAAGTATGTGCAAGAAGAGTTTCTGGGTGAAGAGTCTCTGGGTGAAAAGTATATGGTGAAAAGTATGTGCAAGAAGAGTTTCTGGGTGAAGAGTCCCTGGGTGAAAAGTATATGGGTGAAAAGTATGTGCAAGAAGAGTTTCTGGTGAAGAGTGTATGGGTGAAAAGTATGTGCAATAAGAGTTTCTGGGTGAAGAGTCTCTGGGTGAAAAGTATATGGGTGAAAAGTATGTGCAAGAAGAGTTTCTGGGTGAAGAGTCTCTGGGTGAAAAGTATATGGGTGAAAAGTATGTGCAAGAAGAGTTTCTGGGTGAAGAGTCTCTGGATGAAAAGTATATGGGTGAAAAGTATGTGCAAGAAGATTTTCTGGGTGAATAGTCTCTGGGTGAAAGGGGTATTGGTGAAATGAATGTGCAAGAAGAGTTTCTGGGTGAAGAGTCTCTGCGTGAAAAATCTGTGCAAAAAGAGTTTCTGGGTGAAGAGTCTCTGGGTGAAAAATCTATGCAAGAAGAGTTTCTGGGTGAAGAGTCTCTAGGTGAAGAGTCTCTGGGTGAAAAGTATATGGGTGAAAAGTATGTGCAAGAAGAGTTTCTGGGTGAAAAGTATATGGGTGAAAAGTATGTGCAAGAAGGGTTTCTGGGTGAAGAGTCTGTGGGTGAAGAGTATATGGGTGAAATGTCTGTGCAAGAAGAGTTTCTGGGTGAAGAGTGGGTGAAAAGTATATGGGTGAAAAGTATGTGCAAGAATGTTTCTGGGTGAAGAGTCTCTGGGTGAAAAGTATATGGGTGAAAAGTATGTGCAAGAAGAGTTTCTGGGTGAAGAGTCTCTGGGTAAAGAGTATATGGGTGAAGAGTATGTAGAAGAGTTTCTGGGTGAAGAGTCTCTGGGTGAAAAGTATATGGGTGAAAAGTATGTGCAAGAAGAGTTTCTTGGTGAGAGTTCATGGGTGAAAATATGTGGGTGAAAAGTATTTGTAAGAAGAGTTTCTGGGTGAAGAGTCTCTGGGTTGAAAAGTATATGGGTGAAAAGTATGTGCAAGAAGAGTTTCTGGGTGAAAAGTATGTGCAATAAGAGTTTCTGGGTGAAGAGTCCCTGGGTGAAAACTATATGGGTGAAAAGTATGTGCAAGAAGGGTTTCTGGGTGAAGAGTCTCTGGTTGAAACATATTGGAGGACATAGGGATAGATGCGATGCTGGCTTTCGTTCCCCCCTTCTCAGGTAATATATTATAATATATTATAATTAAAATATCTTAAAAGTGGATATTAAGATTATGATTAAGATTATTATAATTAAAAGATCACATGAATCTTGAGTCTTTTCAGTTCCCAATCTGATTGGGATGTGTTCGTCCCCCAAAAAAAATCTGTCCCGTTGCCTCGTCCAGGCCTGGGCTCAGCAACTTTCTTTGACACCAGAGCTGTTTTGGAAGCACGTCTGACGCCAAGGGCAGCCAGGGGGCTGTGCAAAAGTTTGGAGATCCATGGGTATCCAATGGCTGTAACTAGGCTGTAACTGTAACTACTACACTTGAGAAATAACATTGACGACTGAACCTTCAGTGAAACTTGACGACTGATAATCCAACCATCCATCCATCCATCCATCCATCATCCAACCATCCATCCATCCATCCAACCATCCATCCAACCATGCAGGCCAATTTTGGTCCAGACGCGAACAGCTCTCTGCCCACAGCGATCCCATCCCACCATCGCCATGGCGTCGCCTCTTGCGTCTCGAGATCCCAAGCTGGTGCCCTGGATGTTTCGGGGGTGATGCCATGGCTGCCATGGGACCAAGGCCTTTTTTTCACCCACTAAAATGATCTATAGATGGGGATGTAGCAAAACTCTGCAGGGATGGTTTCAGGATGTTGGAGGCATATCTAGAAATGATGAAGTGAGAAGAAGTGAGATGGATTAATGTATTGAGATATGATATCCCAGTGTGACAGGTCCTAATTTCGATGAGTGCGTGAAGACTGGGTTTGCAACTATAGAGTCTGAGACAATTGACTTGAAGATACTGCGTAGATTGTGATTCATAGTGCTAATATATGTTACTGATAATTCGATAATTGACTTAGTTTAAACTTCCAGTGATCATGTTCATTCCACCATGACTGATCCACGTATCGCGGGACGGACCCAGGGTGTCCTTAACCAAAGCTGCAGGCTAAGCCCGCTTCATCTCCCAGCTCTCCGACAGCCACGGGTTCCCCAACCACTGCCAGTGACAAGAGCTCCAGTGCTGAGACACAACTTGACAAGGATTCCCGGATATTCCAGATAATTTCTGGGATTGGCTAATTGGGGATGGGTTTTTTGGGATGGTTTGTTGATGGTGGTACCGTTCAAGATACCAGAATAACATTTGAATACGTCTTGCTGTTTACCCAGTACTTGTACGACTTTTTTTGGTGCCAAGACTCTTGTGCAAGCTTGTTGGATATATATCCCAGTCTATCCCAATATCCCATTAAATATCGCGTTTAAGTTATCCAATTCTGAACCCATATGGACCATGTTTTTCCATGGTTTTCCCCTCAAGCCACGTCCAGCAGGACACCAGCCTCGCGCTGCAGAAGGAGCTGCTGGACATCTTCACCGCGCCCGGGGTTCAGAAGAAACTGCGGGAGATTCGCGACTCTGGAGCCGCTGGGTGGAAAGAAAAACGGCTTGAGGGATGGGGAATCCCGGGAGGGGAAGCAGTTTTTGAGCGCCGATGAATGCCGTTTTTTGTTGGTTAAACGGTCAAAGTCCAACGGGATGCGATCCAAGGGATGGCTTGAAGAACACGTTGGATTCATCGAGATATGGTTTTTGGATGTTTTTGGGCCCAAGAATTGGAGGGTTTCGAACTGAAAATGTCTGGCAGGGCCTTGACTTTTGACCCATGCTATAGCGGAATGGCCCCCGGCACAGGTGAAGTGCCCAACTCTTGCAGCCCTGTTGGACACCAAAGAACAACGGAAGCTGCTGGAGAAGTATGGCCTGGATGCCTCCCTCTCAGATCTCAAGGAGGTCACGTACATCTGGAGAAACTTTGAGAACCTCTGAACAAATCCTCAAAACTTCACGTTCATAGCGTTTAATTTGTGAGGGTAGGGATTGGGATCCAGTTCCAGAACTGGCCCAAGAAACGTCAGAAAGTCGCTAGTGGAATGATCCATCTGTCCCGAATTTAGGGTCAAGTGCATCTAAAGTTCCACGGCTGAGCTTTGCTTCTGCCGTTTCAGCATGCCTTAGGACCTTATATTTTAAAGACCCGCCCCAAAGATTCGGTGAGTCGACCGTGCAACATGGTCCTAATCGCCCTGCCTGAGGACTGATCCGGATGTCTATGTGAATCATGCATCCATCCAGGAGGCTTTGGGCTTTTCAACGGTGAAGGATCAAGATGTGCAGATGCCCAAGGGATACAAGCAACCTCTCAACAAACAAAGCCTGATTCGCCTCATGAAGAGTCTGCTCAAGACCGACGGCAGCCGGGAGGGAAGACTTGTGTACCTCTAGAGACTCTAGAGGGTCAGTGATTCGTTTAGTGAGACTTAATACATCAATTACTACATCGTCAATCATCACAAAAATCGATACATCCTTGTGGATTACTTCTGAAATGCAAAGCTACTGTGCGCTAGCCGCTAGTCAATAGATGATGTCAATACTGCCGTGTGGCACTTCATCTCAATCACCTCCTATCCTTTATTTTCCAGCGATATTTTGTTGACCTGCTGCACAGCAATACTACTACCCCAAGAGCTATGGTTCGGTTTAGCAAGGCACCAAAGATCCATTCAGACATATTCAAACCAACCCTTTTCTCCATCGAGAACGTATTGGTGATGCATGAAGCAATCTGAAAAGCTATGTCGAAGTGGATCATCATGAAGCATCTGACCCGTTTAGTAGAGTGCCAGAAAGACCAACTCGCATCAACTTGGCTGTAGCAACTAACCACACTGTGGGGATCCATGATTTGCATTGATTTGCAATATGTTTCATACAGATGCTCTATTTGTCCAGCAATAGGATTTCGAAATCTCAGAATAATCTCAGGATTTCATGGCACGTGCTGACAGTCCCTGGATCCATTTGTGGCTCACCAGGAGTTACAGCGAGCCTGACTTCCAAGCAGCGATCGAAGATATGAAACGTCGTGCTGATGCCAGCAAGGAGGGAAGCAAGATACAAAAGGATGGCTATTACCACCTTCCTGGCAGGGAAGCTGTCGCCTTCGCTGTGCAAGAGCAGCTGTTGCCATGTTGCTTGCCAAGCACAGTTGCAATTTCAATTTGAACTTTTGAACTTCAAATGTTTGTTTGGTACTGCATGATTTGAGTTGAGTTTTAGTTCTGATATGTTCTGATCATTCTGGAAGAGGCTTCGCTTATCATCCTACGACCTAAGACCTCAGTTTTCATATATTTTCATAGCCATATCTCCATAACTACTCGCAGTCGGAGTCAGGGTGGAAACATGTGGAAACACAATCCGTTTGTTGTCTCAAGACCATTTTGGACATACGCTCCAGGAAACAACCCTGACAGCAGAAAGTCTACCATTTCCACCCGCAACGCATTCGCATTCTTCTTCGATAAAAACACACATTCGAACGGGCCAAAGTTAAAGATCAACAGAGGACGAATACAGTCCGAAAATAGGGTATACGTCACGTCTAAATCTATACTGGTTAATAAATGTTACAGTAATCATCATTTTCCCAACCGCCAATTTGGAAGATATCTATAAAACCCCATCTATCCAGACGAAAAAATCGCTCATCAATTTCTGCCATCCCAGGTTTTGGGCTTCAGGCTACTCGGGAGGGTGTTACCGAAATGATCAAGCGATGCGCCGAGCATTTGGACGACCCAGAGGTGGCTCAGTTGATGGACTCAGTCAATGCGAAGCTCGGTTTTTTTTTTGTGCTCGACCCGCTTGACCGGCGATTTTGTCGGGTTTTGGTACAAGCAAAATGCGGAGTAAACCAACGGACATTTGGAGGTTCAACAAGAGTAACATAGGATTTAAACATGTTGAAACCACTAAGAATTGCAGGTTAAACACGAACAATTTTCAGGAATGTAGCGACCTCATGGCTGAACACGCACCAGAACTGATGGCAAACCTTGAGGAAGCCATGATATGAGGTCCCAAGATCAGGTTTTGGGACTTCATAGGACTGATATGATCCAGAACTGTGTTTATTTTTCATAGCCATGAGGTCAAAACACGGTTGTTGTTTTCCCATAAGTTCGTGAATGGGCCTCCATCCATCAATAGCGATTTATATACTCACTATGTTTGGATTCACAATATGATATAGTATCATTTATATTCATTTATTACATTTTATTACTATGTTTTGACATGTTTTGACCATGGCACTAATATCGGTGAACAGGACTTGATGACGTGATGACAGGGTGAAGGCTCCAGCCACTGGGCCACATCAAAACTTCATAATCTTCAATATATCTTCATAATTTCACAAAGAATGGATGGTTGATACATGTTGATACAATGTTTTCAAAGCACCAGGATTTTCCCATCCAAAGCCACTCCACCAGGGCTCCATGATTTGCTCCCAGGAAGCTGGGCATGTCATCAGCCGCCTGCGAGCGCTTCCGCAAGATCTGCAAGGACCTGTGAGGTCCGCGAGGTGCGAAATGGGGACTTTCTGATCTTTCTGATGGCAGAGAGGAATAGGAGGGGAAGTTCGGCTGCTATGATATGCTACAATTAATCATCCATAATTCATCATAATTCCATAATATATTAATTATATATATTATATATGATTATATATATATATGATTAGATATATATATATATGATTATAAATGTAAGTGTCTGCAGATCCCGGAACTAATGTTGATGCTGTGGGACACGTCATGTCATTGGGACAAAAAAAACCCTTTCAGAGATGATTTCTGGTGTTTCAGACACCAGACATTCTGAGACATCCTTCAGATGTGGCAGTGCTTCCAGCAGAACGGCCACCCATGGGATCGACAGTGGACTGCTGTTGAAACAGTTTCCTGGCTGTGTGGGATGTCCAGATGGACAGTTCGTTGACAACGAGACTCCCATGCTGAGTCATAATCCCGGATGTATACCCCCCTATAGTCGAAGGAAGTTTAGAAGCTAAACTTCCGACAATATGGACAGTTGAAACGCAGAGCAGGGAAGAGGCAGAGAGAAGAAAAAGATTAGAAGAAAGAAGAGGTAGATGCGCGAAAAGATAGGAAAGTCGCGATTCACTGTGTTTTTCCAATGATTTGTGGCTCCGGAGGGTCGAAAAGTAGGCTCGCTAAAGCGGCGGGTGCGGAGCCAGCTGGCCAGATGAGAGATGAAAAATTGCACGCCGTTGTGGCGCGAAGCACATTTCCAAGTCAAAATGGACAAAGCACTAGAGGAGCGGACCACTTTTGGACGTTGCGATGTTGAAAAAGTGCACGCCGTTGTGGCGCGAAGCACATTTGGAAGTCAAAATGTACAAAGCACACCAATGTCGGACCACTTTTGGAAGTTGAGATGTCGAAAAAGTGCACGCCGTTGTGGCGAGAAGCACATTTCGAAGTGAAAGTGTACAAAACACACCATGGTCGGAGCACTTTTGGAAGTTGAGATGTCGAAAAAGTGCACACCGTTGTGGCGCGAAGCACATTTCGAAGTCAAAATGTTAAAAACACTAGGGGTTCGGACCACTTTTGGAGGCTCAGAGGTCGAGTTTCGAAAAAGTGCACGCCGTTGTGGCGCGAAGCACATTTCGAAGTCAAAATGTGCAAAACACCAGGGGTTCGGACCACTTTTGGAGGCTGAGATGTGAAGTTTCGAAAAAGCGCACGCCGTTGTGGCGCGAAGCATATTTGGAAGTTAAAATGTTAAAAACAGTAGGGTTTCGGACCACTTTTGGCGGTGCAGAGGTTGCTTCGCTTCAACTGCACCTACAACTACAAGTACACAACGACACTACACGACATGTACAACTACACCAAAGATAGACAGGTAGACAGCTAGACAGATAGATAGATAGATAGATAGATACATAGATAGATAGATAGACAGACAGACAGATAGATAGATAGATAGATAGGTAGATAGATAGATAGATAGACCGATAGATAGTTAGATAGATAGATAGTGAGAAAGAAAGGTAGATAGATAGATCGATAGATAGATAGGTAGGTAGATAGATAGATAGGTAGATAGACAGATAGATAGATAGTTAGAAAGATAGATAGTGAGAAAGATAGGTAGATACATAGAAGATAGGTTGGTAGGCGGGTAGATAGTCAGCTGCCATCCCTGATTCACAACAACCAATCTCTCCTATAGGTTTCCTATTTTTGAAACTTCCGCCACCGCCTTGTGCGGTACTACTGGTAGTTACCCTCTGGTAATTTAACATAGCTATTGAAAATGACCATATATAGAAATAGTGGATTTTCCCATTGAAAATGGTGATTTTCCATTGTTTTTTGTATGTTTACCAGAGGGTAATCTAACTGGGTCTTGCTCAATTCACCATGGGTTTTATCATTGCACCATGTTGCTCCAACTATGAGCAATCCTAAGCTTTTTTGGATCACTGCTCTAGGTGGGTGTGTTGAAAGATCAGTTTATAAAGGGTCTATCCATTTCTATGCATATCTACTTGTAGCATCTTGTAGCATTTCGTGTGCTTGGGGCCTCCCTTATTTTGGCCTTGGAGGGGAGTGCCGTGACTTCAGGGGGCCAATTCGACAGAACTTGGAATGCGTTGATTACTCCAGGCATCATGTTTCTTTCCTGACACCTCCTTTCACATGAATCTTAGTTTTGATCATCATCACGTTCCAGGTCCCAGTTTCTATTCAAAACACAAGAATGGGTATTTCTTAAAACGGGGGACCCCGAAATCATCCGGGGGTACACTATTCTACTCATAGTATTTGAAACACGCATGGTTTTAGGGATATGCGCCACTTCCTATAATATAGTTCTTGCTTGGTGTTCTTCTTGATGCTGCTGGTCTGTCTTTCCTTTGCCTCCAGGTTCTGTTCGCTGATGTTATATGGAGAACTTCCAGGACCAAATTGCAATTTAACGAGGATAATAACTATAAAAGTGAGATTTCAAGCCATCAATTCTATGGCACAGCATTTTTGGAACAACCCTCCCCCCAAAAAACACACGACATATGACCAGTCCACTGGGTCATCATACAATCGGCCATACAATCATTATATTCTGCACAAACGATCGGCTATGGCTAGGGGTAGGCCCCGTTTTTAGACAAACCTTAAATTGTACAAACCGTATATCATCATACCACAAGGAAGTGTTTTTTTCGTGAGCAACAATGCATCAGTTCAATGTGATTTTCGAAGTTCCAGTCAACAGCTTTGCCCGGCATGTTGTGATTGCACAAGCATCGCCCAAAATCCCCCAGCATCAAATGGCTGTGCCTGAAGGACTGCTGCGACCCGCCTTCTCCCTTTTTTGTCGTAGCGTCTGGAAGTCAACCGCTGGAATCCGTACGTGCAAAACACGTGAGCGGAATTTGTGCAGTTGGATGGCAAGCGGATCTCGGAAATGTTTGAAGTTCTATGAACTTGAACTTGTCAATTTTTTCCTGTAGGTAATGTAGGTACTCGTTTTGAGGGAATAGACTTGTTGCCTGAAATATTTAGCGCAGCATGTGCAAGCCTAGTTGATTGGTGTTTTTTGTTTTAAGGAGTGCAGGAGATCCTTTTGTCTCAATCCTACTTGGAATGGTCTGTGGTTCGAAAGGATCATGGCAAACAAATCAGAGGGATGAGCCTAAAAACATCTAAAAACCGATTCTACGTTTGTCACAACTCCGATTGAAGTCACAGATGGATCCTTTTGTATCCTTTTGTTAAGATTCTACAGACCACTGACTAAGTAGTCACAAAAAAAATTCTGCACCGAGCATTGTCGATGCTTCTCTGGCCTTTTTTCTGCGGTGCCCATAGATATTTTCACCGAAGAAATTCCTGACACTCTCACAGCTACATTGTAGATCTTTCACATCTCATTACTCAACCATCCCCACTTTGGGTCTATTTTTGGGTACACCAGTCTAATTGTTGGTATAAAAGGGAACTTATTTTCCGGGTAAACATCTTATAACCAATGGGCACACAGCTGCAGCCATTGAGTTCGGTGCCCGTAAGCGGTGCCAGCCACGAGCAGTGGATTGTAGCAGATGTTGCCGGGAAAGAACCTGTGGACGTTTGCGTTGGTATACTTGTCATTCACACACACGTATATATAATAATATATATATATATTATTATATTATATTATATTATATTATATTATATTATAATAATATACGTATATATATATTATAGTATATTATATATTATATTATATTATATTATGTCATATCATATTATATCATATTATATTATATTATGTTATATTATATTATATTATATTATATTATATTATGATGTACATATATGTATATATATATATAATATTATAATTAACATTTTTCTATGATTTAGTTGTATTTCAATGAGATCCTCTTTTATCTATGACCCCCATGAACGAGCTTATCATACTGACAGTATGCTTTCACCATGGACCTGTTGTACCTGGCAGCATTTGTGACTTTGCTCAGTCAATCAGTCAATCGAAATTGTGTGCAGATGGCTTGTAAGGCCTCGAACACACTTAAGTCACTTAAGATAAAGGAAGAATGATGGCTCTTTTTGAGAATCTCTGAGCCGTTTGCAAGTGGAATCAAAATAAGATACTCAGAGTTGTCCACACTGGGCTTCTGAGCCGTTTGCACACCTCAATGCAAACCTGTCTTCCACTGTGCTTCAAGCTGTCTCACGATCGAATTCCTTTGCCATGCCTGGGAGCTGTGAAATGTTCTCTTCACGACGACAATAAAACGATGTAAGAGAAGCATTTGAGAAGCATCCTGTGCACAGTGGAAGTGCCTAGCTGGCCTAGCGCATCCTTTGCTGTCTTGTCGCGACGCCGTTAAGACATTGCTTTTACCACCTTCCTGGCAGGGAAGCTGTCGCCTTCGCTGTGCAAGAGCAGCTGTTGCCATGTTGCTTGCCAAGCACAGTTGCAATTTCAATTTGAACTTTTGAACTTCAAATGTTTGTTTGGTACTGCATGATTTGAGTTGAGTTTTAGTTCTGATATGTTCTGATCATTCTGGAAGAGGCTTCGCTTATCATCCTACGACCTTATAAGACCTCAGTTTTCATATATTTTCATAGCCATATCTCCATAACTACTCGCAGTCGGAGTCAGGGTGGAAACATGTGGAAACACAATCCGTTTGTTGTCTCAAGACCATTTTGGACATACGCTCCAGGAAACAACCCTGACAGCAGAAAGTCTACCATTTCCACCCGCAACGCATTCGCATTCTTCTTCGATAAAAACACACATTCGAACGGGCCAAAGTTAAAGATCAACAGAGGACGAATACAGTCCGAAAATAGGGTATACGTCACGTCTAAATCTACTGGTTAATAAATGTTACAGTAATCATCATTTTCCCAACCGCCAATTTGGAAGATATCTTCGAAGGTCTGCGCCAAGGTACTTTCTCGTTTGTGGTCTTGCTCAGGTCAAGTGTCTGTCTCAAGGATCCCCATTGAAACACGACGGACGACGAAAGACGACAAAGAGAAAAAAACGAGCAAAAGGGTTTCAAGGGTTCCTCTACGGGACCTCCGGGGGAAGAAATTCCAAGGGTTCCTCTCCGGGACCTCCGGGGAGAAAAAATAAAAATAAAAATTTTAAAAAAATTAAGACGGGCACATACCATTGAGAAAAACACATAGCATGTTTTATGCATATTTGCAATGTTCGGTCGCAAGTGTTCTTCCCCGGGGTATGGGTTTGTCTCCGGGATTTTATTTTATTTATTTTTTTGGCAGCCTTGAGCGCGAACCTTCACTGTGGGAAAACACTTGGCCTTGAGAAATCCTTCGAACATGGGAAAATTTTCCGGGAATACGGTTGGGAAACCAGGACCTTTGAGGAGGGGAAAAAGAAAGCACCTTTGATAAAGGGAGGAGGGTTGAGACAGGCACATACCATTGAGAAGGTAGAAAACCCTTCGTCCAGACTTTTGATATCTATAAAACCCCATCTATCCAGACGAAAAAATCGCTCATCAATTTCTGCCATCCCAGGTTTTGGGCTTCAGGCTACTCGGGAGGGTGTTACCGAAATGATCAAGCGATGCGCCGAGCATTTGGACGACCCAGAGGTGGCTCAGTTGATGGACTCAGTCAATGCGAAGCTCGGTTTTTTTTTTGTGCTCGACCCGCTTGACCGGCGATTTTGTCGGGTTTTGGTACAAGCAAAATGCGGAGTAAACCAACGGACATTTGGAGGTTCAACAAGAGTAACATAGGATTTAAACATGTTGAAACCACTAAGAATTGCAGGTTAAACACGAACAATTTTCAGGAATGTAGCGACCTCATGGCTGAACACGCACCAGAACTGATGGCAAACCTTGAGGAAGCCATGATATGAGGTCCCAAGATCAGGTTTTGGGACTTCATAGGACTGATATGATCCAGAACTGTGTTTATTTTTCATAGCCATGAGGTCAAAACACGGTTGTTGTTTTCCCATAAGTTCGTGAATGGGCCTCCATCCATCAATAGCGATTTATATACTCACTATGTTTGGATTCACAATATGATATAGTATCATTTATATTCATTTATTACATTTTATTACTATGTTTTGACATGTTTTGACCATGGCACTAATATCGGTGAACAGGACTTGATGACGTGATGACAGGGTGAAGGCTCCAGCCACTGGGCCACATCAAAACTTCATAATCTTCAATATATCTTCATAATTTCACAAAGAATGGATGGTTGATACATGTTGATACAATGTTTTCAAAGCACCAGGATTTTCCCATCCAAAGCCACTCCACCAGGGCTCCATGATTTGCTCCCAGGAAGCTGGGCATGTCATCAGCCGCCTGCGAGCGCTTCCGCAAGATCTGCAAGGACCTGTGAGGTCCGCGAGGTGCGAAATGGGGACTTTCTGATCTTTCTGATGGCAGAGAGGAATAGGAGGGGAAGTTCGGCTGCTATGATATGCTACAATTAATCATCCATAATTCATCATAATTCCATAATATATTAATTATATATATTATATATGATTATATATATATGATTAGATATATATATATATGATTATAAATGTAAGTGTCTGCAGATCCCGGAACTAATGTTGATGCTGTGGGACACGTCATGTCATTGGGACAAAAAAAACCCTTTCAGAGATGATTTCTGGTGTTTCAGACACCAGACATTCTGAGACATCCTTCAGATGTGGCAGTGCTTCCAGCAGAACGGCCACCCATGGGATCGACAGTGGACTGCTGTTGAAACAGTTTCCTGGCTGTGTGGGATGTCCAGATGGACAGTTCGTTGACAACGAGACTCCCATGCTGAGTCATAATCCCGGATGTATACCCCCCTATAGTCGAAGGAAGTTTAGAAGCTAAACTTCCGACAATATGGACAGTTGAAACGCAGAGCAGGGAAGAGGCAGAGAGAAGAAAAAGATTAGAAGAAAGAAGAGGTAGATGCGCGAAAAGATAGGAAAGTCGCGATTCACTGTGTTTTTCCAATGATTTGTGGCTCCGGAGGGTCGAAAAGTAGGCTCGCTAAAGCGGCGGGTGCGGAGCCAGCTGGCCAGATGAGAGATGAAAAATTGCACGCCGTTGTGGCGCGAAGCACATTTCCAAGTCAAAATGGACAAAGCACTAGAGGAGCGGACCACTTTTGGACGTTGCGATGTTGAAAAAGTGCACGCCGTTGTGGCGCGAAGCACATTTGGAAGTCAAAATGTACAAAACACACCAATGTCGGACCACTTTTGGAAGTTGAGATGTCGAAAAAGTGCACGCCGTTGTGGCGAGAAGCACATTTCGAAGTGAAAATGTACAAAACACACCATGGTCGGAGCACTTTTGGAAGTTGAGATGTCGAAAAAGTGCACGCCGTTGTGGCGCGAAGCACATTTCGAAGTCAAAATGTTAAAAGCACTAGGGGTTCGGACCACTTTTGGAGGCTCAGAGGTCGAGTTTCGAAAAAGTGCACGCCGTTGTGGCGCGAAGCACATTTCGAAGTGAAAATGTGCAAAACACCAGGGGTTCGGACCACTTTTGGAGGCTGAGATGTGGAGTTTCGAAAAAGCGCACGCCGTTGTGGCGCGAAGCATATTTGGAAGTTAAAATGTTAAAAACAGTAGGGTTTCGGACCACTTTTGGCGGTGCGGAGGTTGCTTCGCTTCAACTGCACCTACAACTACAAGTACACAACGACACTACACGACATGTACAACTACACCAAAGATAGACAGGTAAACAGCTAGACAGATAGATAGATAGATAGATAGATACATAGATAGATAGATAGATAGATAGATAGACAGACAGACAGATAGATAGATAGATAGGTAGATAGATAGATAGATAGATAGATAGATAGATAGATAGATAGATAGATAGACCGATAGATAGTTAGATAGATAGATAGTGAGAAAGAAAGGTAGATAGATAGATAGTGAGAAAGAAAGGTAGATAGATAGATCGATAGATAGATAGATAGGTAGGTAGATAGATAGATAGATAGGTAGATAGACAGATAGATAGATAGTTAGAAAGATAGATAGTGAGAAAGATAGGTAGATACATAGAAGATAGGTTGGTAGGCGGGTAGATAGTCAGAGAAAGAGAGAGAAAGAGTGAGAGAGATCAAGCACCTTTCAGTCCATCAGTGGCTTCGCTCTGCCATCCCTGATTCACAACAACCAATCTCTCCTATAGCTTTCCTATTTTTGAAACTTCCGCCACCGCCTTGTGCGGTACTACTGGTAGTTACCCTCTGGTAATTTAACATAGCTATTGAAAATGACCATATATAGAAATAGTGGATTTTCCCATTGAAAATGGTGATTTTCCATTGTTTTTTGTATGTTTACCAGAGGGTAATCTAACTGGGTCTTGCTCAATTCACCATGGGTTTTATCATTGCACCATGTTGCTCCAACTATGAGCAATCCTAAGCTTTTTTGGATCACTGCTCTAGGTGGGTGTGTTGAAAGATCAGTTTATAAAGGGTCTATCCATTTCTATGCATATCTACTTGTAGCATCTTGTAGCATTTCGTGTGCTTGGGGCCTCCCTTATTTTGGCCTTGGAGGGGAGTGCCGTGACTTCAGGGGGCCAATTCGACAGAACTTGGAATGCGTTGATTACTCCAGGCATCATGTTTCTTTCCTGACACCTCCTTTCACATGAATCTTAGTTTTGATCATCATCACGTTCCAGGTCCCAGTTTCTATTCAAAACACAAGAATGGGTATTTCTTAAAACGGGGGACCCCGAAATCATCCGGGGGTACACTATTCTACTCATAGTATTTGAAACAAGCATGGTTTTAGGGATATGCGCCACTTCCTATAATATAGTTCTTGCTTGGTGTTCTTCTTGATGCTGCTGGTCTGTTTTTCCTTTGCCTCCAGGTTCTGTTCGCTGATGTTATATGGAGAACTTCCAGAACCAAATTGCAATTTAACGAGGATAATAACTATAAAAGTGATATTTCAAGCCATCAATTCTATGGCACAGCATTTTTGGAACAACCCTCCCCCCAAAAAACACACGACATATGACCAGTCCACTGGGTCATCATACAATCGGCCATACAATCATTATATTCTGCACAAACGATCGGCTATGGCTAGGGGTAGGCCCCGTTTTTAGACAAACCTTAAATTGTACAAACCGTATATCATCATACCACAAGGAAGTGTTTTTTTCGTGAGCAACAATGCATCAGTTCAATGTGATTTTCGAAGTTCCAGTCAACAGCTTTGCCCGGCATGTTGTGATTGCACAAGCATCGCCCAAAATCCCCCAGCATCAAATGGCTGTGCCTGAAGGACTGCTGCGACCCGCCTTCTCCCTTTTTTGTCGCAGCGTCTGGAAGTCAACCGCTGGAATCCGTACGTGCAAAACACGTGAGCGGAATTTGTGCAGTTGGATGGCAAGCGGATCTCGGAAATGTTTGAAGTTCTATGAACTTGAACTTGTCAATTTTTTCCTGTAGGTAATGTAGGTACTCGTTTTGAGGGAATAGACTTGTTGCCTGAAATATTTAGCGCAGCATGTGCAAGCCTAGTTGATTGGCGTTTTTTGTTTTAAGGAGTGCAGGAGATCCTTTTGTCTCAATCCTACTTGGAATGGTCTGTGGTTCGAAAGGATCATGGCAAACAAATCAGAGGGATGAGCCTAAAAACATCTAAAAACCGATTCTACGTTTGTCACAACTCCGATTGAAGTCACAGATGGATCCTTTTGTATCCTTTTGTTAAGATTCTACAGACCACTGACTAAGTAGTCACAAAAAAATTCTGCACCGAGCATTGTCGATGCTTCTCTGGCCTTTTTTCTGCGGTGCCCATAGATATTTTCACCGAAGAAATTCCTGACACTCTCACAGCTACATGGTAGATCTTTCACATCTCATTACTCAACCATCCCCACTTTGGGTCTATTTTTGGGTACACCAGTCTAATTGTTGGTATAAAAGGGAACTTATTTTCCGGGTAAACATCTTATAACCAATGGGCACACAGCTGCAGCCATTGAGTTCGGTGCCCGTAAGCGGTGCCAGCCACGAGCAGTGGATTGTAGCAGATGTTGCCGGGAAAGAACCTGTGGACGTTTGCGTTGGTATACTTGTCATTTGATGTTGCATTCATTTGCGAATGTTCAACACACACACACGTATATATAATAATATATATATATATAATATAATAATATATATAATATTATTATATTATATTATATAATAATATATATATATATTATAGTATAGTATATATTATATTATATTATATTATATCATATCATATTATATCATATTATATTATATTATGTTATATTATATTATATTATGTTATATTATATTATATTATATTATATTATAATATAATATATTATATTATATTATATTATAGTATATTATGATGTACATATATGTATATATATAATATTATAATTATCATTTTTCTATGATTTAGTTGTATTTCAATGAGATCCTCTTTTATCTATGACCCCCACGAACGAGCTTATCATACTGACAGTATGCTTTCACCATGGACCTGTTGTACCTGGCAGCATTTGTGACTTTGCTCAGTCAATCAGTCAATCGAAATTGTGTGCAGATGGCTTGTAAGGCCTCGAATACACTTAAGTCACTTAAGATAAAGGAAGAATGATGGCTCTTTTTGAGAATCTCTGAGCCGTTTGCAAGTGGAATCAAAATAAGATACTCAGAGTTGTCCACACTGGGCTTCTGAGCCGTTTGCACACCTCAATGCAAACCTGTCTTCCACTGTGCTTCAAGCTGTCTCACGATCGAATTCCTTTGCCATGCCTGGGAGCTGTGAAATGTTCTCTTCACGACGACAATAAAACGATGTAAGAGAAGCATTTGAGAAGCATCCTGTGCACAGTGGAAGTGCCTAGCTGGCCTAGCGCATCCTTTGCTGTCTTGTCGCGACGCCGTTAAGACATTGCTTTTTGCAAAGGATCTTACGGTGGTGAAGGGTACCTACTTGTAAAGGCCTTATTGGAACATCATGGGGCCTACCAACCCCCCATGGAAACCCTACACAAACCCTTTGTTTTCCCCTGAGTTTGCCTAGGGCTTGCATGGGGGAGTTCCATGGGCTTTTGATGGTTTGTTATTGGCTGGACAAGGCCTCATTGGCTTCGTGGGGAGGGGCCACGCCAACCAGAAAAAATCGAAAAAAAGAATTGTTCCTTGAAGGTGTTCCTTACCTTGTGATTATGTTCACCCCCATCAAGCCTTTTTCATTTTCCTGCTGCCATTTATCGGCATAGCATGGAGTTTGGTGGGGGTTTGGTTTGGTGGGGATTTGGTAATGGTATGTCAAACAGAACAAGAACAATGCCATTTGAAGCAGTCAGCAGCCCAAGCCTGGGCGATATTAGTGATATTAGTAATTAGGGCTAAAAAAGTGGGTATTTTGAGTCAAATAAGGATTGTTTCCAGGTAATGGCTGCAGCTCCTTATGAATGTTGTGGCGTTCCAGTGGGGTTCTTGTGGGGTCTCAGGTGTTGGCTGAGAATGTCCATGGGGTTCCTATGGGATTCTTATGGGGCCTTCATATCAAAAAGGCCTCTCCAGAAACCGCCCCTAAGCCACCTTATGAATTCCTTATGAAAGGATCCTGCAGCCGCGCAGCTTGGACTTGGCACAAAGCAAAAAGGAGTGACGACTGCATGGCGTTAGGAACACAGATAGCTTGGTTGCAACAGGTAGTGTTGGGCTTAATGCTGTACACAAATTTGAATGAATTGCCCAAAGCAAGACCTGTCGACAGCACACATTTTTGTGACGATCGGGGTCGAAATTCGTTTAACTTGGAACCGGCCGGTGATTTTAAACATTTTTAAACGTTCAAACCACCATTATCTGAAACAAATGTGCATCTGTTCAACGCAGGTCGACGAGTTGATGGCTGTGGCCCACAGCAAACCCGAAGAGGCAGGGTGTTTTATGGATTGGTTGATCGGTTTGGTGAAGCGTAGAGTGGTTCTCCGCGATGCTATAAAGATGAAATGCAATTGACATCCAGTGGATATTTATTGACAACATTTTTAGCTGTTCAGTTGGTGCAAGCACGTTTCAGACTTGTTGGCACAGGTTACATCATTAATTTTTCTGAATGCTGAACTGGAGGGTTGCGAATGTTTCATAATCATGCTGAGTTGCCGGCTGATTCCCAGCCTGCAAAGACAATGCAGCCGCCACAAAACGGAAACCCGATCGGTATGAGTCAAAAGTAATTATCACGCACCAAAATAATTGGACGGGTATTGATTCGTATTGAGAATCAGTTCCCCCCAAGATGTTTTCTACATCTAGAATATTCTGAAATCAAATGCATGACATGCCCTTGGAAACCTTGCTTTAGGATCAGCCGCAGGTGGACGACTTGATTCGGTCATTGGCCGTGCAAAGCAAGGTGGTTGTTGGGGACTTGGTGGAGATTTGCGGAGTTCACTGGCGAAAATTGATGGGATTTTTATCCAGGCCATATATATATAATATGTGTATACTCTCTATATATTTATATACAATTATATACTACACATAAGCATTCTAAATCAGTACTAAAGAATCATTGTTCTGATATGAGACAAATCAATTATATGCATAGCTGTATCAAAGAAACAATACAAATACAACCAGGATTTTAATCCAATTCTACATTGGTTGCCTATTCAATGATATGAACATATTGAAAGATAGGTCATGTTACAATCGGCTTTTAGGACTTAATGCCAGACAGATGGATTGTCCATGTTTCCCTCATTCTTGTTGGTGATATTTTCCCAACTCTTGGTAGCTTAAAGTTCTTTAATTATCCCTATGGATTAATTTTTTTGAGAAGGTACTCAACCCAAACACTGCCGAAGGTGCTTGGATCCGCAGGGTATATTTGAAGCTACCAATATATTCGACCCTTTTATGTTGCGATGACTGCAACCCAGTTACATTGGAAGTGAGTAAGGAGGTTGTAACCGTCGTGTCCGTACGAAGTCGTGTTGTAGAATGGCGGATTATCCCCTGCTGTAGATGTATTTTCCAGCGGTCAGTGGATGTCTACAGTTGTTCCCCCCAATGCTTCAAAACTTGTACGTACCCTTTTATCTTTTCTGTGTGTTTTGTGTGTGTGTGTGGCTTGGAATCGAACATCATCACACACACACACATTGCAATTCTATGAAAGAAACGTAAAGTAACCAGCAACATAGTGAGAAGTGTATAATCCCCCGCCTCAATACGGGACATCCCCTTTTGAAACCCATGGGTTTAGTAGGAGATTTACGCCAAAAAAATTGGGACCATCCAGGTGGTGTTTGATAAGTCGCTGCAGCTAGGCGGCACCTCGCGCGGGCGAAGGAGCCACTTGGAGCGACGAGATGTGCGCAGGATGTGTGGCCAATGTGCGGATTGAGAACCCAATGGTTGATAAATAGTGATCATAAACAGTGATTGGTTGAACCCCCAATAGGACAAATGATTGGTTGATAAATAGTGAGGTAACCGACTATAGCGGTTGATAAATAGTGATTGGTTGAACCCCCAATGAAGCCGCGAACATTGATCTAGAAGAGTTTGGGGCTCGTGAAGATAGTAAGAGTATGTAAGAGTTCCAGTTGCAAGCGGTGCTGTAACTGTACCTTGCATAGTAGTAGACTTATTGTTGACGGATCCTGGGTTTATAGCAATACATAGTAATGTGGTAAACCTAGGACTGAGTATTTGCAAACAAAAAACACATTAAAAAAAACAATTACTTTACTTCGTGTGATCCCCACCATGACATTTATACATGTTCTTACTGGCACATCTTCTGGCATTCTATCTGACATATCTTCTGACATTCTATTTGGCATTCTATCTGGCATATCTTCTGGCATATCTTCTGGCATTCTATCTGACATATCTTCTAACATTCTTTTTGGCATTCTATCTGGCATATCTTCTGGCATATCTTCTGGCATTCTATCTGACATATCTTCTGACATTCTATTTGGCATTCTATCTGACATATCTTCTGACATTTTATTTGGCATTCTATCTGGCATATCTTCTGGCATATCTTCTGGCATTCTATCTGGCAAATCTTCTGGCATTCTATCTGGCATATCTTCTGGCATTCTATCTGACATATCTTCTGGCATTCTATCTGGCATTCTATCTGGCATATCTTCTGGCATATGTTCTGGCATATATTCTGACATATCTCTGGCATTCTATCTGGCATTCTATCTGGCAAATCTTCTGGCATTCTATCTGGCATATCTTCTGGCATTCTATCTGACATATCTTCTGGCATATCTTCTGGCATATCTTCTGGCATTCTATCTGGCAAATCTTCTGGCATTCTATCTGGCATATCTTCTGGCATTCTATCTGACATATCTTCTGGCATTCTATCTGGCATTCTATCTGGCATATCACGTTTTAGTGGCTCAACCAACCCAGCAGCGACACAGCGGTGCAAGCAGGATTTTCCGATCTTGAGCCAAAGTCAAGTTACAGCATAGTTTCATGCTGACCCAACTCTGGATTGAACATGCTCTGTGCTTATGATTGTAAAGGCACATTCGGTTGGTTTGTGACACATTTGGTGTTTGTAGCCGACGGTGCCCAAGGCAACACGCCGGATTTTGAGCTCCGTTTTGGGACCGCTATGGTTAGTGGTTTTTATCCGAATTTCTTCTTCTCCCCCTTCTCACACAGTGGCTTGCCAACAGCATGGAAGTGTGGGTGCTCTTTGAAGAAATCACAGCGGTACCACTGACACATTCATCTGTTCAAGTGCTTCCAGCCATTTCGCCACAGGGAGGGGCTTTGTGAATGGATCAGCTCTTTGCAATGCAGTCTTGATATACAGCAACCTGGAAGTTGAGTTGTCCTTGAACCACTCGTGAATGGATCCAATGTTTATCTTGAAAACTTTCTTAAGGTGCCGTAACTTTGGGGAATATCCTGAATCCACAATTTGAATTACAGCAGAGTTATCTTGGAATACCACGAGGTCAACTTCTCTTTGCAGCATGCATTCAAGGAACTCTTGCATCGGTATGGCTTCTGAAAACAAACCTGAACCTAGTGAGACCATTTCTGCTTCCGTTGTCGACCTTGCAGTCGACGACTGCTTTTTGCTGGACCATGACAATGGCCAAAATGAATTTGGTCCTTCCAGAGCCATGATGAAACCGCTCGAAGACTTGGTGTCTTCTTGTGACGAACAATGATCAGCATCAGTGTAGGTTGTGAGGAAAAGCTTGTCTGGAGGATCTGCGATCTTGCCTTGAAGTCTGAAATTCTTTGAACCATGGACATAACACATCAGTCTGTGCAGGCGTCGGTCGTCTGCTTTTGCCCAGACAGTCAGTCTACGTGTCAAGTCTGCTATACCTTTCATGAGGTCAGGTCGCGCTAAGCGCGCCGCCCATAAAATCTTCATTAAGATCCTTGAGGCTTGCTGACTCAACTGACCACGTTCTGCCCAATCCAAATCAGTTAGACTTCCTTCTGGTAGATACGGAGATGCAGCCGGTTTCAACTTCCATCCCGTCAATTCCTCATACATTTGACATGCATTCTCAACAAACTCAACCATTTCAAACGAACAAGTTGTTACATTATCCTTTCTAGAAATTTCATGGCCCCTGCCCAACACTCTAGAGACATCCGTAGGAGGATCCAATTCCAAGTGCTCTTGCAGTGCGTTCCAGAAAGGTTCATATCTTTCTGCTGGTCCTGATACTACAATGTCGTCTACATACAAGCTCAACATCAGTCCGAAACTTGGTAACCAGTAGTTTGATGGAAAACTTGGCAACGGTACAGCACCAAGCTGAGACATTACAGCCTTGAACCTCTCGTTCCAGTGGAATCCACTTTCGGGGTGGCCGTACAAACTTCGCCAAAGCCGGACGCATGGTCTTTTGATGTGCTGGTACTCAGCAGGAACTAACTCAGGAGCTAGTTCTACCCATGTCTCCACCTTAGTTCCGAGGTATGACTGCAAATATGCACGCACTACATCCGATTGGGTGGTCTTGTTCCCAACTAGTGCTCCAAATGCAAGGTTTGCGTTTATAGAGCTCATTCCGGATGGACACACTTTGGAATCTAAAAGTACGGCTAAATTCCCATCATTGTCTCGGATGTTGTCACCACGAAACACAATTCTGGCTTTCAATTTTCGAAGCTCTGGGGATTCGAAGTGTTTAATACTGAGGATTGTCATGATTCTTCCTATGTGAAACGGCTTTTGCCTTTTGACCAGTTCATCTCTTGGTATTACTTCATCGTAAGACCAGGTTCCGTTGGCTAGGATTCCATCTAACTCCTTTTGAATAGCTTCAGTTGCGCCTTCATGCTTATGCCAATCTTTGCGGTCCAATAGCTTATGAATCCCTGCATAGACCTCTTCCAAAGGTACATCATTTGGTTGATGGCACTGAGGAGTTTCAGCTGGCATAGTTGGCATCAATGGCACTTCCTGAACATACAATGAGTTGCTGATGCACCTACACATCTTCTCGGAGTAAAAGGCTGACTTTGGGGTCTTTGCGCCTTCCAACCTCGAGTGCTGGAACCCTTTTGGATGTTCACATTTGTGTGCATCCAGATTTCGAGCCAATCTATAGGAACTTGTCACTACGCGCCAATGCTTCAAATGAGGAACACCTTGATCATCTTTCATGTCAAGCGCACACCCATCTGGTTCTGCTACAAAGAGGTTGTGCTTTCTGATGAATTTCACCAATTCTGGTAATGCCCAACCACGACTACCACGCGGCCATTCGAAGGCCACATGGCCCCCTTGAGCCAGGATTTGCTCGGCACATCGAATGAAATTCCTGAGAATCTTTCTGGACTTCTTTTGAATCAAAGCTAACTTGCGTCTGTAGGGTTCTCCGTGCTTTGCACAGTTGACGTATTGCCATGAACACCACGGGTCACAAGGAATTGAGCCCCACAAATCAGCTCCAGGAAAAAGTTTCATGACTTTCAGTAAATCATTCACTTCTTGATTGTCCGCCATGTTTGACGACTTCTTTGTGAGTCTGACGTGATTTATTCCCCGCTCGAGGTTTACCTGTCCTAGCATGGAATCTTCACTGCAGCAGAATTCAAACATTGTGTGAAATTTATCTGCGCGGGATTTCCTTTCCTTTGGAGGCTTAACTTCCGAAACGCCTGCTGTTGCTTGCAACAGTTCAGTTGTGCTGTCTGGAAAGTCATTTCCAACGGATGCAATGAAATAATCACTCCTCTTGTCAAACCTTTGGCTCGAATGCTCAGCTTTGGAAATGTTGGCTTGGCATGCGAACATCTTCCCCTTCTCTGCTTCAATCTGGCGTGAAGGGTAAAACCAAGTGCAACCGATCCAGCTTTTTGATGAAATTCTTTGGTGTGGGTGGACTTGCCAGTTGTCCCTGTATACGGACGTAACACCTTTGCACTTCCATTCAGTGAGCCTGTCAGGCAAAATGTCTTTTGCATCGAACGGGCAGTCTTTACCTACTGGTGCATAAAGACGCTTTCTTGGCCTAACGTGAACACATTTCCAAGCTAATTTCGTTTGATCATATTCCCAATAGTCACCTAACTTTTCATTGCTCACATCCTTGCCCCCTTTTGCATCCACTTCCCCCGGTGCCAAGTGGCAACTCGCGAAGAAAGCTTCTGCATCCAGGAACTTTTCCGCTTGAGCTTGAACTGCTGGCGTTTTGGGCGCTGATTCCGAAACTGCCGGAACTGGTGTGTCTGGCGCTGCCAACCCTTTTTCTTTTGCAACCTTCGCCAATTTTTCATTGTGAATCAATTCCCTGAAACGTTCATGGCAAGCATCCGTGTGTGGAACCCCTTCTGAGATCTTTGCACATCCACGACAACCAGGTGTGATCCCGAAGCGGATGGCTCTATCCAAGGTCACATATGTCTTGCGTTTCCTGACTTCAGGTTTAGGTGCACCCTCTTCAAAAGGCAAAGCAATCTTGGGCAATTCACCGCTGCCCCCTTCCAAACTTGCTTTTGCAGCATTGAAAAGTGGGAAAACGAAGGCATCAGGGATCACCAATTCATCAGCATGAACTTGCACCGGACGACCAAAGCCCTTTGCCTTAGTCCTCAAGTTTTCGTAATCCAAAACCAAATGAACCTTTTTGTGTTTATACCCTGAGTCTAGTCTCCATCCCGCAAAGATTCCTGGAACGGTCCTTGCTTCAAATGCTGGCTTGGAAGTATGTTGAGATGGCTTATAGTACACCAAAGCACCTAGAGGAACTCGAAAACCCTCGAATGGCTCACCATTGTTTGCCGCTTCATAAGCTGTCCAACCCTGTTTCAACCTTTTGGCATCATCAGTTTCGTTCGGATGGATGGCAGCGAGTGTTGTGAAGCTTTTGGCAACGCAAAAATATTCCACGCTTCTCGGCCACAGTTCATGCGGAAAACCAGCTGCTAAATGAATTGCTCTGACCCCTTCTTTTATCCTACGAATGTTGCTTTCGAGCTTGGCGTTGTGAAAAGGATCATTTGGAATTCCAGGTTCTGGCAACCATCCTAAGTATTTCACCGCCTCAGTCAGCTCTTGCGCACAATCCGACTTCACTGAGCACAAAGCCTTGCCATGTGCCTTAGTTCCACCAAACTTCTGGAGACATGAAATGTTCGAGTCTGTTGTCCTCGACACCTGAGGGAATGCTTGAAAACATCCTGAGTACTCATCGTAACATATCATGCATGACTGTTCACCCTCTGACCCTTTAGTAAGATCACTTCCAAGAATGATGTGGTCCACCCTCAGTTGATGACCGAAATGCAATGGCGGGGTTTCTTCGGGATCAATGTCATGTTTTCTCCTATGGTACCTTGAAGTCATTTTGGCACGTTTGCATATTTCGCAGGTTTTTGATTTTGGGAAATGGGTCAAAAGGTTATGGGGCATGTCAAGTTCCTCAAGATCATCTCCACTTGATTCCTCAACTACCTCATCCCCTTCCTTCTTTTCTGCATCCCCTTTTCCAACAGGCTCTTCAAGGAGATCAAGGATTTCGTTGATATCCCCAGGCTCTGCTTCAGGATCAGCAATTGAAGGTGCATAATCATCTTCATCATCAACCTTGGACTTTTCCGCAGGCTTTTCATGAGACGATGAAGTTGGATCAGCTGGCATTGCAACACACTCAACCCTTTCGGAAAGAATGGGAACATTTTCGACGACACGATCAGCATAGATTTTCACACTTTCAGGACAATGAAACGTCACATCTGACAACCTTTCAGGTTTGATGAAAAATGGCAATTGATTGGGAAACCAAACCCATGCTTTCCCTTGCTCATTGACTTGTTGGCCTAAAGACAGTGCTGCAGGACAATCATGGAGCGTATAGAAAATCCCATCCCCGGAATGTTCACCCCGCAAATGCACGGCTTCGGAACTATTCCGAATACCACCTCCAGTTGAAAACTTTAAGCTCTCAGGAGCGGCATCTAAGAAAGGAACCCATTGCTCCGGCAAACTCTTCTTTGAAATCAGGTTTCTCCCAGCCCCAGAGTCGATCAAGAACTCTTGTCTCAGGCACGTTGGATCTGTCAATGCTGCCATAGCAGCAATGCACTTGAATGCCTTTTCGAACATCCCAGGCTGTTTCACGCGCCCTTTGGTTCTTTTCAAAAACTTCTGAGCTTGGCACTTGGCATCTGAAAGAACACCTACGAATTGCTCTTGCCCTGAGGACGGTGCATTACTGCAACTCGCCCTTGCAGCCTCAGCCCCCTTGATTGTGGATCCGACAGCTGCACCTGCAATGACTCGGGCTACACCGGCACTAACAGTTGCTGCACCGGCACTTGCACTAGTGCTAGACTTCTGCAGTGCTTGTGGCTTCGGACCCTTAAACAAATTGTTCTTGTCATGCAAGTATGGACATTTTGCTCCTTTTGTACAGCTGTCATAGGCAAAGTACATGCATGGTAACTTGGCTCTGTCCTCACGAGACATAGGCACCGAAGACCCTTTCCCTGGTTCCGACTTCTTGCCCTTCCCTTTTGGGTTTCCAGGCGCAGCAGCAACTGATGAAGCCGCCTCTGAAGTTTTCTTCGGAGACTCTTTCTTGGGTTTCTCAGTCTTCCCTTTTGTTTCTTTCTGGCCTTTCTCTTCGCGAGGTTGGTCCTTATCACCTTTCTTTGGTTTCTCCTTTTTGGGTTTTTCCTTTTCTTCCTTTTCAGCTTTCGCTGGGTTTGCAACTACCTTGTGGCCCCCTGATGACTGCAATGCCTTTTCAACATGCCCTGTGTTTTCATCCAACTGTTCAATCTCTATTGCTTCCTCCATTTTCTGATACAGCCAATTCCAAGTCCTTTTGGACGAGCCTGACCTTGCTTCACGAAATTTATCTATGGCTAAGGCAAGCTTAGGATGACCTTTCAGATTTTCGAAGAGGAGAGATCGCAAGGCACTATCTGCTGGCATGTCAACCTGTTCAAGAGACCCGGCAATGTAATCAAATTTGGATTTGAACTCAACCAGTGACTTGATAGTCGCACCTTCAATCTTCAAGGCAAGCAAGTGATGCTGCGACATTGCAGCCCCCCTGTCCTTGTCGAGCTTGAACTTCTGGAAAATCGTCCATAATAGAAGTCGTCCTGATGGCTGCTTACCCTTCTTTTGATGGGATTCCTGAACCGTCTGAAAGTCCAATGAGAAGCGTGTTCCTCTCGATGATTCCAACAGTTTGTGACCAATGATCCTATCCAAGATTGGGAATTCTCCTGAAACGATCTCCCCTGGAGTCAATGCACTGTTGCACTTTGAAATCCAAGAGAAAACTTTCGATTCATCTTTCTTGGCAAGTTTGCACACTGCTGAGAAGATGCTGTTCCGATACCCCCTTGCTTCGGCAGCATTCTTTGGAATGATCGGCAGCCTCATGGCATCATACCCTTTCACGCGCATTACTCTCTTTTCTTTCTTGTATTCATCTTGATCACTGTCTGAAGACGATGACCTACTTGATGAATGTTTGGACCTATCAGATCCACCACCATCTGAACCCCCTGGACTGCCCCCTCCCCTCTTCGAATCGCTCGAAGAAGACGAATGCGAACTCTTGGACGAGGCTTTGGATTTCTCCGAAGAGGCTTTTGGCGATGACGGCTTAGGAATTCTAGCTTCTAGATTTTGAACCATCAACTTCAATTGGCTTAGCATGGCTTCAGTTCCTGAATGCTTTGGACTACTGGATTCTTTTGAGACCTTTGATCCCTTTTTACCCTTATGCCCAAAACCCATTTGTCTTTCGCCTGCGGAGCCAAGTGGCTTCTCGCTCGGCTGTGGTTGCACGGCATCCTGGGCATATGGCAGTAATCCATCTGACATTCCGAATCCAATTGCGCTGACCGGTTGAAGGAGTTGGCGACCCACTGGAGTGTGAATTGGAAACTCCGTAGCATCTACAGCTCTTGGTGATGATCTCATAGCATCTGATTGCATTTGCGCTATCACTGCATTCTGATTGTCAATCTGCCTAGCCATTGTCTCAATGATGTGGCTTTGTTCATCCATCTTATTGGACATTTGCTGGTTTATCTCAATCAACTCATTCATCCGACCCTCCATGTGGGAAACGTGACTTTGTGCATCCCTTTGGATTCTAAGGACTTCAGCTCTTGATTGCAAACGGATACTCTCAATTTCACTGTGTGCCATTTGGACAGCTTGTGAAGCTTCCCCACGAATTTCGTTCAATTCCCTTTGAGACTGAACTACTTGGGATTGAGATTCTCCTACAACTCTAGAAGCCTCTGAATGAACTTGTTCTGCAAAGGCTAGAGCTTCATTCCTAGCTATTCCCCTTTCAGCTTCAACGTGTTGGATTGCTTCAGCCCTCAAATTTTCCCGAGCTTGCTCAACGACTTGATGGGCTCTTGCAATGACGAATGGGTTCATACTCACATGAAGTTCGTTTCGAACATTTGTTTGAGAGTAAGTTGGACCCTGACCACCAGCACTGGAACCTGGATTTGGAAACGGATTCTGCGGAATGGTTGGTGAGCTAGCTTGAGACCCATCCCTAAGGAAATTTGAAAGAGTCTCTGGGCCGGCTTTGGCAAGAACGACTCTCTGTTCTGGCGTTGACATGGATCTGGATTCTGACTCCGAACTCGGTGTTGGGACATTTTGTGCATGAACTTGCATAGCTGTTACACCATGATTACCATGTGGGCAGACCTAGATCTATCGGTTTCCGATGATTGAAAGTCTTCTGAATTCGACATGTTTGGTTCGAATGACGCCATTTTGGCAGTGGATTGGATAAAGGGTGTACTACCTTATCGGCAAGGGTTCACTTCCTAACCTCCACTTTTCACTCGCTCAGCCACTCTTCGACGTATGGCAAACAGTCCTCCAAGAACTTAGCTCGCGGGAAAGTATCAACCGCAGCTGGCTTCTTGGACAACTTAATGTGTGCAGCACGAACCTGAGGCAAGTAATCGCTGAACTCACTAAGAACGTCTGAACTGTCGTCAATGAAGAAGAATGAAGACTCGTAGAGCCCTGTCTGCTCGATGATATCTGTAACACAAGCGCACTTCCCCTCAGCACCACAACGATCTTTTCGTACAATGATACCCCAGTGAAATACCTGTGCAAACTGTTCTGTATTTTGTATATACCCTAAAGTCGAGGCCGCTCTCTTGTCAGTGTCGATGTACGACAGAATTCCAACAAAAAATTGCTTCCCAAACTTATCGGCTGCTTCAATGCACTGGCTGATAAATTTCAAATTGGACGATGGGACCCGGTCCAAGGAATACGTTGTTCCTTCTCTTCCACGATCAACCACCTGATGCCAATCTAATATCAACACGCGCACTTTTGATTTGTCCTCGATTTCGTTGAAGGCCAAAGTATGTTTCTCTTCCGGGCCGTTGGCTTCCGAAAAACGATACAAATGTTGGGATCTCGGAAATCTTGGAGTATACCTTAGAGACACCTGAATCGGAGTAGGACCTTTGGCCTTTGCGACCGGTCTTGAAGAACTGCTTGACTCTCCTTGAAAGTCTCGCTTGCTTCCCGATGCAGCTTGGCTAGGTCTCACCACACTCGATGGCTCTACCTTCTCAGGACGACTCGGTGCCGACTGAGATTGATTCGAGGCCTTGAAAGTTTCCAGTAAAGATTCGCGAACTCTTGTATTCGGATGACTCTCGCTGAAGTTGTCTTTCAAGATAAAAGGAAACTCGTTCGAAAGACTCCCACTGTCCAAACAGGACTGGATGAAAGATACCTTCTGAGGAATTCCCCTTCTTCCGCCTCGACCAAAAATAATTAAATCCCACAGGCAGTCAGAAATACCAGAACCTTCTGGAGCAGGAATGGCGCAAGCACCGAGAGCCAAGTACGGCTGATAACCACGTTTTAGTGGCTCAACCAACCCAGCAGCGACACAGCGGTGCAAGCAGGATTTTCCGATCTTGAGCCAAAGTCAAGTTACAGCATAGTTTCATGCTGACCCAACTCTGGATTGAACATGCTCTGTGCTTATGATTGTAAAGGCACATTCGGTTGGTTTGTGACACATTTGGTGTTTGTAGCCGACGGTGCCCAAGGCAACACGCCGGATTTTGAGCTCCGTTTTGGGACCGCTATGGTTAGTGGTTTTTATCCGAATTTCTTCTTCTATATCTTCTGGCATATATTCTGACATATCTTCTGGCATTCTATCTGGCATATATTCTGACGTATCTTCTGGCATATCTATCTGGCATATCTTCTGGCATATTTTCTGGCATTCTACCTGGCAAATCTTCTGGCACTCTATCTGACATTTTATCTTCCTACATGAGGTCCGGCAGGGAACACTTGGCGTGGATACTCGCGGTTGAGGTCCGGCAGGGAACACTGGGCGTGGATGGTCGTGGTTGAGGTCCGGCAGGGAACACTGGGCGTGGGTGGTCGTGGTTGAGGTCCGGCAGGGAACACTGGGCGTGGATGGTCGTGGTTGAGGTCCGGCAGGGAACACTGGGCGTGGATGGTCGTGGTTGAGGTCCGGCAGGGAACACTGGCGGTGGATGGTCGTGGTTGAGGTCCGGCAGCGAACACTGTGGATCGCGAGTCGCAGTTGAGCAGGAGGACGAGGAGGACAACGAGACGAGGAGGACAACGAGAGGAGGAGGACAACGAGAGGAGGAGGACGACGAGAGGAGGAGGAGAGGAGGAGGAGGAGAAGGCAACTTAGATAAAATCTAACAACCCTCACCTGGCAGGTGGGGAACAACACATGCTTGTTATTTTGGTGTAACACCTGGTAACATAATTCTTTTTGGTGCTTTTCAACCCCACCATGGCCCCGTTTAGGTCTGCTCCCAGATCGCTGCAACGGGCCTGTGTGTGGGCGACTTTCAAGCTGCCCAGCCGCCCATGGTGTGGAAGGTGCCGATCGCGCAGATCGCGCATAGACAACCCCCAAATGGGTGGGTTTTGACCATCAACACATCTGAAATTTGTTGCTTTTAAGCATCAAGACATAGACATAGTCCTGGAGATTTAATGAGATTTTACTATTTAACTTAGCCAAAATGGGGATTTAATCCAGTGAATTCTAATGAATGTTTGAATCCACCATGCCATGATCCACATTGATCAACTCACAGGGGTATAAAACCAAGCATGATGAGGATATTGTGCGACTAGGGACTACCAACAACATGATGCTTCGGTTTGTCCAAAACATGGGGGAATTCCAAATCGAAGGTGGAAAACGATGATCAATGATTGGATTACTATGCAACACCATTTATTTCAGGTTTGGAAACGGTCCTAAGATCCGGTTCCTCATAAAGAAACACAATATTCCGGACTATAAAGGACTCATGAGCCACGGGGATTTCATCACATGCGGAAACCGTTTCAAAATGTTTTAAAGATCCCAAAGATCCAGAATTTTCAAGAATTTCCATGACGGGATCCACTTTTGAGCCCACAGGACAGGGGCATTGATGCAGTCCTGAATTGTGGAGGACATCCGTGAAAGTGAGTGGGTTCTGATGCTGGTGCTTTTTGGTTTCTTTAAATGTTGAAAGATGTTGAAAGAACAGAGAATATCATGAGAATATCATGAGAATATCATGAGAATATCATGAGAATATCATGAGAATATCTGAATTTGAGGCACAAATCTAATGAAAATTGATGAAGTTTGTTCTGAGTTTGCGATCCGAGTGCCCCAAAGCACAGCATGTGAATTGTAGCCCTGGAGAGGAGAGGAACACCCGGAGATGAAAGGTTGGGATCTCAAGCTATGACGACATATGACGTGGCGACGTGGCGATTCACATGGCAAGACATTCGCTCACACGCCATCGACGTCCTTGGTGGAGGCGATAAGCGCTACTTATTTCTTCCAGCCGCAGATGAGAGAAAGTTCCCGCCTTAGCCTCCATGATTGAAACCCAACGAGTTTCTCTAAAACTAACGAATCTAGAAACAAATACGGAAAATCCATGAAAATCCATGGTCCATGACAGTCCAATAAGATCCAATGGGTAAAAATGGTCAAACATGGGCCATGGCCATGACTTCGCCATGGACCTATGGCCAGGCATGATCCCACCAAGCACTGGTGGCAAGACGTCCTCCTGCCACGGGCCTTGCGGTTCCTGGCCAGGCGAGCCTGGGGAGAGCCGGGCGTTTTTGAGCAGCCGGTGATTTGGGATGGGGGCCTGGGATATCGATATAAGCAACACGATATTTGTGTAGTTTATTAATGTTTATTAATGTTGATTATAGATTATATAATTATATACATATAATCACATATAGATTACTAAAATAGTCCCAGGCTGGTTCACATTGAACAGCCAAAGAGTTAATGGTGAATGGTGCCGAATGCACCATGGTGCCTCTGGGGGCTGCTTTAATGATTAGTCGTGCCTTTTCGATGATTTAGTTTTATCTGAATGATAAATAGCTGCCACCAACAGAAAGTGCAGTTACATCTCAATGATCATCCGTGTATTTCTCAAGACTAACTTCTGGTAAAGGATGTGTGATCAGCAATGAGCAAATTAGCCTATCTTCCATGTACAACAACTCACCGCCGTCGGAGGCATTTGCAGGAAGGACGACGAGTGCGTGACCTCAGATGTTGTGCATAATTGATGTCTGCATCCCCAAAAAAGGGCGAAGCTTTCAGATTTGTGAGGGACATAAACATTTGCTGTGTATGAATCAGGATTTACAATTATTCAGTATGTACCATACTTTGATTTATCGTTTGCCATCGTTTGCCGTTTATTTAATAATATTATTTACACAATCATAACCCAAAACATTGACCATATCGTTTTCCATATCAGTTTCGTTTTGATAGTTTCCTTTGATAGTATTTCGAAAAATAGTCTGGGTCTACTGGTTTCTTGTCATAACTTCCGTCGGGTTTCCAACGTATGTGTGTTGCTTGGGTTGGCGAGTTGTGGGGGTTGCTGGATTGGTGGAGTGCTTCAACCATTTGGTCAAAGATGTCTTCGTCCATTTCTTGTTTATTTCCATATATTACCATTGAGCAGGGCATATTCAATTCTTGATTACATACAAAGTAGTATTTCTCTAAGTGTCTTTGGGTTGTCAGTTCAGTTTCTGGGTTTGCCCCAGAAACTATTCGGGGTTTGAAGTAGAGTTCAAGCTGGATGCCCGGGTAACTGTTGTGTGACAACTTCCTTGGAATGAATTTGACCCACAATTCTCAGCACATGATTGCCTAAATGACAAGTCGATACACATGTTTGCAGACAGCATTGCTCAAAATGCAAGTGCCACACAAACTGTGACATGATTTCGGATTGGCCTTTCTTTTGGTTGGGGTGGGTTCTGCGGAAATCTCAATGCAGTGGGCAAATAACCATAGATGAACGTTTTCATTCCATTCAGCACTGATGCCTTTAGCAACCTGCCATAGCAGTATGCCATGACTCGAAGCGCGAAGAAACCGCGCCTCTGGTTCGTAATTCTGACTTTGCTGACCTTTGTGGGAGCATGCGACCTCACATCGAGGAGGGGCCGTCAGGCTCGCCACTGCAGGTGAAACCTGGTGGTGTCAAGGTGGTGGCATACATGGGAAACTGAAAGCTTGTTTCGGAAAGAACATGCAAGTGGATGGCGTGCCCTTGCTGAATCTTGCTGAAGGATTCTGACACATACCAGGCATCCTTACCTGTGAGAGAGCTTCGAAATGGTACTCTACTCATGTTGTATCAGCTGCCCTTCTATGCTAGGATCACCGACTTGAACAGTTTTGCTGAAAGGATGAGCAGTGAACTGGGAATGCACACCTCTGTTGACTATATCACAGCGGCTTCCCATTCTGGTAAGTCGGCATCGGTGTTGGTGGGTTTCCTGCGTTCCAGAGAGCTAGGCTCTGCACAGTTGAATTTCACACATTATCTATACATGCCATTTGCCAACAACAGTGGAAATTATCATAGAAGAGTGAGCGAAGCCAAGCTGCAGAGAGCATGTGGACAAGATGATGAGCTGCGCACAGGCTTGGGTGCGGCTTACATGAGGGATTGCTTCAGAGCACAAACCTTTGATAGTGACTATGTTGACGAGTGGCACTTGCCGAATGCCACACAACCTCGCAGAAGCTGCTTGAGAAGGACGTTTCCACCTTCATGCAACGCAGTCCCAAGGGCGTGCTTTTGGTGCACGTGGATGAGCAGAGGTCTATGTGTCCAGACCCAGACTTCCGGAGAGATGCCATGAGAGTACTTGCAGAGCTTCCTGGTGTCCAGGTCTTGGCAACGTACACTGACATTCCACCCCTGCCCAAGCAGAAGTCTTCAGAAACTTGCCGACGACCGATCGCATGTTTGCTTCCAGATGTGGGGACAATCATGACGGAGCGCCTATATCCATGGACGACATCGACATGGACAATGAGGCAATTCTGCTTCATGTGGCAACATTGCGTGTGTCACTTGGACTTGCCTTGCAGAAGCTCCTCCTTGCCAGCATGCACTTTCCATCTAATGAGCTAGACCCGTTGTTGGACAAGCTGAACAACACTTTGGTGAATGCCGGTGACGATGTCAAGGGAAGGCTTGAGAAGTGCATCGCGCATTGCAACAGAATGTGGATGGGTGACAGAGCACGGCAGAGGAAGAGCCTAATAGACCTGCTTCGCGGAATTCAAGAGGATGATGACAGGTTGCAAGAGAAACGTTTTTCACAGGTGGTAGCGCTGGACGATATTCTCACGGCACCGCTGGAGGTTCTACTTCGTGACAAAGGCGATGACTTACTTAGTCTTGCCAACATGCTACATTGTTCCTGTCAAGGGGTCTTCAAACAAGCGTTTGAAACGACCCCCAGAGCAGCTGTAACAGCTTTGAAGATCTTGGAATCCGCTTATCTTTGGGTGTTGGCTTGCAGGTCGTGCAAGTTCAGCCGGCTTGAATTTGACAGGCTGCTGGTTAGATTCCAGTGCCAAGACGTCCAGCCCGGCTACATCTTTCAGAAGAACAGCAAGATGCTCGACTCTGCCAAAGTCGCAGAGATGCAGAACGCCGCTCTCTATTATGCCGAGGGGAACCATCCGTGTGCCGATATTTTCTTCAAGGATGACACTGGTGCTTCGTACCTGGTTGACGTGGGCGGCACTGGCAACATGTCGAAGGCGCTGAACAAGGTGCAGAAAATGAGTGATGTTCTCGTCAAGGAAGTTTGCGTGAGGACATGCAAGGGAGTAAATTTTTAAATTAGAAGGTGTCGTCCTGCTACCAAACATTGCGAGTATCAGCCTGGAAAATGCCGGAATCATCTCAGAAACCATCACCGTCACAGGGGCAAGAGCCAGAGAGTGTTTTGGTGGTCTCGTCCAACTGCTTGCTTGGCTGCCAGCCGTTTGAAGCCCGAAGCTGGCGAACCTAACCAGAGTTGAGGCAAGGAAGCAGCGCCAGTGAAAAGGAAACAGTGCAATCCGCTACAACCAAACATTTCGCGATAAAACATGATAAAACATTTGTGGTAGTTACTTAGTTTTGTTGTGCCATTGCTGTCTTTGGAAGTGGGTGAGGATGACGAATGGGAAAGAAAACAGATGTGAAAAGAAGACGAACATATTTTTCAATTTTTTTCCAGGTCCTCATCCACTGCACTCGTGGGGACAATCGCTCACCTGCGGTAGCAGCTGCCGCGTTGGCAGCCTTTTATGGTCCGGGCAGCTAGGAGCTGTTTGGTGTGTCCAAAGGTCATGTCATGACTTGTCAGTATAAGAACTTGGATCTGACTTCTTGTGAAAAAATGTGAAAAGGTGAAACTGTGGCATCCATTTCCAAAGATTCTAAGGCCTTGCAGAATCGGGTCTAAGTGAGTTGTTGTCGTTTCAATGGGCGATTCTTGACTGCTTAGAATTTTCTGACGTGCCCCCAGACTTAACGGACATCAGACCTAGGTCCCAAAGGTCTGGAGCCCTTTTCTGTCCAAACTGGATGCAGGCCTGTGATGTCATCTCAAGCATTGTCGCATTTTTTTTGGGGGGGGCGGGGTACGGTGACGCAGTAAGTATCGCAGCGGTGCTGATTTCTGCGACTCATCATTCTGTTGACCAATCAGAACAGTTCTCCGTTTCATAGAATATGTTTTTGTCAATTTGTCATTATTTTTTCACTTTGTTTGGTACATGTTTGGTACAAGAAGCAGATCTCTTGTTTTTCACATACCAAAGAGTGCGGCAGGCTGGAAAAGAGCGATCTGCGGAGGCGCACGCTACTTGATATATCAGTTTAATATCCATTTGGTGATCCAACATGCTAAAGGAATCTAAAGGAATCAACTCAAAATCGTTTGATCTTCCAAGTTCTGGAAAAAATCCTCTATTAGCAGCAGTTTTGTAGCGCGCTTATCAGTTGCGGTGTCAACCCCCTGGTTGAGATCAAGCGTGAAAACGCGATTCGCAGGTGCCTGGTGACGGTGGCGCCCTCATTCCCTTGAAGATTGATTGACTTTTGATGTCCTTGCTGATAGTGCTGGTTGCACGCATCTTCTTGTATACTTCCTGAGTTTCCTGAGGCATCCTGAAGGTTGAGGCATTAGTAACATTGGTAGGATAAGGTGCTTTGACCATCATTTGCTTTTACCGAAGCGCCGTTTGCTGGGACTTAATCCCCTACTGCCCTCATGATAAGGGTCCACTTCGAAACTGATGTTTGGAAGATGTGGGACACAAGTCCAAGAATCATCAGATATCCCATAAATTGCAAATATGTTGATGTTTTTCAGACCTATCCCTAGGTTCAATGCTACCATCCGCATTGCATGGTACCGCGCCGCATCATGCAGTTTCTGAACTTGTGGCTGGACTGCAGGGGTCACCTTCGAAGTCGTGGGGGGAAGTCATGGTGTTTTTTTAGGCCAGACGTGGACGAATCAAACAGCACAACGAGAAAACACGAGAGCGAGATATCATGAGATATTATGTGTTTATATGTTTTTTGTACATGAATTTGTTGTCTCCGTATCTCACAGCTTGGATCATTGGCTGATGCCCAAACCTTCTGAGATGCTCTTGAGGTTTTTTGTGACAGAAGGAGCTGGGTGGCTGCGAGCCCAGATGGGACATCGGTCATGTCTTTGGCCTTGCGGATTCCACACTGACCAAGGCTGTGTTGGTGGTCATTTAAGAGGCCTCCTACTCCAGGGTCGGTTGGGTTTTCATACTTTTCAGGTTTTCAAGCGTCTTCAGTCCAGTCGGCAAATCTTTTTGTCCCGGAACACATCCGAAGTTGAAGCAACTTTGCGGTCTGCCAAGGCCAATATAGCCATATGATTGAGATTTCTTATCTTTATCAACAACAATCCTTATCCATCTCATACCATCCCAACATATCCCAACCATCCAGTGGTTCACTTTGTTTCGCTCAGGTCTCACTGGCGCCCAGACGAGGAAGACCGCGCCCTGCCAGACGGTCCGCCGAAGAATGGCGCCCCAGTGCCAGACCGAGGGGTTCAGCAGGCGGAGGAGGCGGGCCCTCCCTGTGGGCGGGCGGGTGGTTGTTTTGGGGCGGCATGGATCCTTGATGGGTTTTTGACAGTTGGTTGATGTTGGTTGATGGTGGTTGGAGGTTTGGAGTTTCTTTTCGAGTGTTTTTCTTTGGCAGTTTTGATTGTTTCCGCTGATGAGAATAAATGAGAATAATACGTATAGTTTGATATCTTTTGACATCGTCTTGTGGCATCTTTGGCCAAGAAGCTCGGAACATGTCCGGAAAATAACTTTATGCCGCCAGCATCCACCAGCAACTGGCGACAGGTACAGCCTGGGATGTGGATCAGCACCTTGCCATGATTTGGGGCTCACCTGCACTGCTACCGGCAAATCCTGGTGCTAGGATGCTGTCCAATCCATCAGTTCATTCATTGATTCTAAATGATTTCACAACCAATCCAAAACTCATCATTTTTGGAGATATTTGGAGATATATCCCTTAATATCGTGTATTTGCACTCCACCATAAACCCTATGTAAACTAGCTATACATGACAGCTATGCGGCTCAGGCTAAAAAGGGTTGAGTTGCTGCGCTTAACGGTTATTTTCTTTCCCCACCTTTAGGTTTATCAGTCTATTTGGGATTATAGTCATAACCCAGCTGAAACCTGAAAATACAGGTTATCAGCCGTAGTCTCTTAAAGCCATGGAAAGGACAACTGGAGACACCTCAGGTGGAGGTGCCCTTGTCCCCTCGTCTGGAGCAGCGGTTGCAACAACTGGTTCACAACAAAGCTTGCCGGCTGGGACAAACCCCACGCCCATGTCAGTGGATGAAGGTTTCTTCACACAGCCCGTGCAAGCATATTTCCAGTTCGTGCAAAACAATCTTACCTACATCAACGAAGGTAACATTGATGCTTTCAGGCAAGAGGCGGAGGAGAGGCACACACATCTCATGGAGCAAAAGGTCCAGCAACTGTACCAAGAGTTTGAGGGAGTTTGCCTTAGCGAAATTGCCCATCAACGTGCAGAAGCGGATCGCAGACATGAACACCTAGTGTCAGAGTATTCAGTGTCCCAAACGGCAGCTGAGCATGAGGTAGCAAAACTGAGACAGGAACTTAGCGATGCAAACGCAAAGCTAAAGAACGCTGCAAATGCGGTTGCACTGGAAGCTGAACAAAGAGCCAACCAAAAGGTAGCCCATATTACAGCCCAGTACGAACAAAGGTTTTCTGAACTCAGAGGTAGCCTCGAGGCAGACTGTAAACGAATCGTGGACGAAACAGTGGAGTATGCAAAGAACGGCATGGAAGGTTTCAAGAAGGAGGAACAAGCTGTAATTCAGGAGATTAGAGAGGAATGCAGTAGGCAGGAAAACCAAGCTGCTGAACTCAATTTCCAATTGCAGGGACAAGTCGAGGATTTAATGGAGAAGCTCAATAAGTACAGCGCCCCGGAAATCAGTGTCGACAGAGCCGTCGAAGTTGATGATGCACAAGGCGGTAATAATGTCGATCTGTACATGACCCCAAAATCAGCGGTCGGTACCAAGGCTGGAGCAGAACCCATGCCAAACACTGGTATGAGTAGCTTAGCCATTGACGCTAAAGAAAGGTTGAGCAACCTGTTCTCAACAACCCCTGCCGGATCAGCAGCCCCTCCAAAACTTCCACCATTGCCAGTTCAAAGACAAAATGATGATGATGCAAACCAAGATCATAGTGTGCCCAGTCCTACAGTCATAGCAAGCGACCCTGGCAAGAAAGCAGCTGAAGCAGGCTTAGGTCTTTCAGGTCAACAATTGCTAGATCTCATCACTAGACTGACTTCAAAGGATTCAGATGGTGAAAAGCCACGAACAAAAGAGGCAGAGACTATCAAACTGAATGACATGCCTGCCCCAGAAGCTTATCGTCACTGGCGTAATCATGTCAGGGATGAAGTGAAATCATGCTCCGACAAACCCGATGAGGCTTGGCTTTGGCTCAATGAAGTCTTTGACAACAAAACCCCTAGGGAAAAGTTGGAGGAAAAGCTACAGGAACCTGGGAAGTTCATCACACTTGACACCAAATTGTCGGCAGCGTTAACTCGCTCAGCCAAAGGTGACTTAGCAACGAAGATCCATAACTTCAAAGATGAGAAGTCGAAGAATGGGATCCAAGTCAGAGGTAGGAGAGTCCTTTTGATGTTTGAAGATTACTTCAGGACGTCTGAGGAAGCTGGCAGTCTCTACCGCGTCGAGGACCTACTTGGAGTCGTTCGCACTGGAGAATCTGTGGAGGACCTTAGAAGGTTTCTTAACCGATGGGACGCCACAATTGCCGGCATGGAAACCCCACCAGATGATTTGGTTCTCAGAGACATCTTACTTAGACAAATCCGAAAATGTCAACTGATGAAGTATGACATTGAAGCATTTGACAGAGCTCCTGAAAAGTCAGAACAAAAGTCTTATGCATTCTTGTTGAGAAACATTCGTGACCTTTTGGATAGAGAAAGACTCCGTTCAAACAGAAACAGAATCGTTGAAAAGAACAAGCAGACCGAAAAGCCTCAGCCCGCTGCACCCGCTCAGGGGGGCAAAGATCGCGGCAAAGGAAAGGGCGACCGAGGTCGAACCCGTGGCCGTAGCCAGAGTGGAAAAGGGGACAAAATATGCTACAAATTCAGGGATGGCAAATGTGAAAAGGGTAAAGACTGTCCCTACAAGCATGTCAAAGATTCCTCAAGATCTGGTACCCCCAAAAGAAAGGGCAAGGGCAAAGGTGGTAGCAGAAGTGGTTCCCCCAACAGAAAGTCGAAGGAAGAGATGGCCAAGATCCCATGCACTTACTTCCAACAGGGCAAATGTCGTCGTGGTGACAAATGTTTTTACAAACATGAAGTTGCAGCTGCACCCACAAAGGATCCAAAACGCACCAATAGCCCTGCACCAAAGAAGAAGGCCAGCGCAAAAGCTGCGCCATGCATTACCCAAAGGTATGCATGCATAGCAAAGGGAAAAGGGTTGCCAAAAGCCACAAAGGCCATGAAAGAACAATGCCATAGAGCCGTTGTGTTTTCATCAAAAGTGGAATACATCAAAGTCCCAGCAACAGGTGAACAGAGGAAGGTAGTGCACAAACCCCGAATCTATGAGAAGACGTTCCCTGATTCAGAGTCAGTGCCAAAACCCGACAAACTCGTGGCTCACCGTGCTCAGGTTTCGGCCCGACAGTTGCAGGAACTTGTGAAGCTCTTCGGCAGTGAAACGCAGCCCAAGTGCCGATTCCGATGCAATGACCCAGAAGGGGGAGTATCATGCAACCATTGTAGAGCAATGATCGGTCCCAAGAACAAAGTCAGTAATACTCATTTGCCCACTGTTGCTACACCTGCATCAAAAGATGGATGTGTTTGGTTGGTTGACACGGGCAGTGAACAGGATTTGATCAGTGAGGGTATGCTGAAGACTGCAAAGGCGACAAACCGCCGTATCAGCGACACTCCGATCAGCCTTGCTACAGCAAACGGTTCGACACGAGCAGATGAGGTGGCCGACGTAAAAGTCGATGCCCTACATCAGCCATTCTCACCATACATTCTTGAGGAAACTCCTGCTGTTCTTTCGGTTGGGGTCAGGTGTATGGAACAGGGTTACAGTTTTGTGTGGCCAGCTGATGGTAGGCCTTACTTCATTCGTCCGGACATGGGAGTCATTGAGCTTAACGTAGACGGCCGTGTGCCGGTCATCGATAGCTCTTGTCGTGTTTTGAACAGTGGACAGTTCAAGAAAGATTGTGATCTGTTACGTCTTTTTGCAATGGTTGCTGCGAAAGCAGAAGGTGCCGATGAAGAAGGTGTGGATGAGGGAGTAGCTCATGATAGTGAAACCGAATACATCAGGTCTAGAAAGGCATCTGACCTTGAGCAAGAGGCATGCAGTAAGTCTCACCAGTTTTGCCATTACCCCAAGAATCCATTTTGCAAAATCTGTCAAAAGGCACGCATGATGGCGCCACCCGCAAAGAAGAAAGGGGGACAGAAAAGGTTGGAAACTAAAAGTTTTGGGGATCACATTGTCGCTGACCATACTGTAATCAAATCCAATGTGGAAGAAGGCGTCAAAGGTGAAACAGTGGCATTGGTGATGAAGGACATCCACACACAGTTCAGACACGTCTATCCAAGCCAGACAAAATCTAGCGAATCATGTGTTAATGCGTTCAACCACTTCTTATCCCACAAGGATGAAGTTGGGGCAGTTTACACTGACAATTCACGAGAACTTATTGCTACAATTTCAGAGTTGGGGTACAGACATCAAACATCAACAGAGTATGTGGACAGCTCAAAGTCGTTTGTGGAGAGGGAGATCAGACACATGCTTGAAGGCACACGCACAAACCTTGTGCAGTCAGGTCTTCCATTGCAGTATTGGCCAATGGCTATGCAGCATTTCTCCATGGCAGTGAATGCTACGCCACAGCTCAATGGTGATGATGCCCCATGGAAACTCAGATTCGAAGAAGACTTTCCAGGTCAGTTGATTCCTTTCGGTGCAAAGATACTGTTTTGGAACAATCCAAAAAGGGTTGACAACACATCTGGAAAGACATCACCAACAGCAAATGATGGAATCTTTTTGGGATACCACATTCAACCTGGTTTTGCATGGAAAGGTGAGTATCTTGTTGCCAAGTTAGAAGCATTGGATTACCATGCAGAAACGGGCAGCATCACAGTGCAGCGAGCACGACGTGTTGAGCTCATCGCGGGAGGTTTTGTCTTCCCACTCCGTGCACTGAAAGAGGCCAAAGAGCCCAAGCCGGACCGCCTAGTCGACAACGTCATTGCTGATCCTCGTCCGATTCCGTTTCAATCCGAATTGCAAACCGAGGAACATGTAGAAGAAAGTGAAGCAGCAATTGACAAGTCAACGGAGGCAGTGCTTGACGCACTTGCCAGTGATGAAAGGCCGGCTGAAGAACCAGTTTTTCCTGATATCAAGTACACTCCAACTGGTACTCCAATCCCGGATGGTTATCATTGGGACGGCACACGCCTTGTGAAAACGTACAAAGGGTCAAAACGCCCCGAGTCGATCCCATCGGACTTTTGGAAAATGCTTAGTCCGAAGGATAGGCAAAAGCTTGTTGAGGAGGAGGCTGAAAAGATGGCTGTAGGCAGCGGTGGTGCCGCATCAAGTTCAGCATCAAAGGGTCCGAAGAAGAAGAAAGGTGCAGTTGCTACTGCAAGAAAGCTTCGGGTAAACCCTAGCCCCTCAGGTGAGCCTAGTGTGTCAACATGGGAGGTCATTCCACAGGATAGACCGAAATTTTGTGTCCCTGCAATGCCGAAAGCAGTTCCAGCAAAACCTGAACTGCATCGCCCGGAATTGAGAGAGATGATCAAGAACAAGATCGCAGAGTTGGAATTCAAAGTGGCTCTTGAATTGTTTTCTGCTGTTGCACGTTTGGTTCCCAAAGATGAGGTTAGGAAAAACCCCAAAGCAAAGGCTGCCTTAGATAAGGAGTGGGAGAACCTCAGGACAAAAGGAGTATGGGACGAATCCAGAGTCAGGGAATGTAAAAGCATTGTTGAGGAAGCCCGCAAGAAAGGGGAAACTGTACATCTTGGTCGCATTTTTGAAGCCTGCTACGAAAAAGGGTCGGAACTTCCAGCTGATGATCCTCGTAGGAAATTCAAGGGCCGTACAGTCTTCCAGGGTAACAATGTCCGCGACCAGGATTCTGACCATGCGTTGTTTGCCGAGTTAGGTAGCAGTCCTGCTTCGATGGAAGCTGCAAAGCTTCTTGACGCGTTCGGTTCTCAACCTGGATTTTCAAAAGCTCAGGCAGACGCCATTCAAGCTTACATCCAGGCCCTCTTCACTGGGGTGCCCACATGGCTATCATTGCCACGGAACAGATGGCCAGAACAATGGGAAAAGCAATTCTGGCAACCCATGGTTCCTTTGGTTTTAGCTTTGTATGGGCATCCAGACAGCGGCGGTATTTGGGAAAACCACCTCAACAGCAGAATCGGAAAAGAAGGTTGGAAACAAATTCTCCCCGACATATGGCAAAGTATTTTCTATCATGCTGAGTACAATTGCATGTTGGTTGTTTACGTGGACGATTTTAAACTCGCAGGTCCTACTGAGAACATGGACAAAGCATGGGCAAGTATCAAACGAGCAGTCAACATTGGTGACCCCGAACCCTATGATCGATATTTCGGTTGTCAACATGTGGAGTTTAACAATGTTACACTACCACGAAAAGCTCATCCTTTTGCACATGTTTTTGACTCTCAGGCGGCTGCTGCGGCACGTACACAACATCGAACAAATGATTTTTGGCAACATGACCCCTTCAACAAAACTTGGACAAGGTATCATCTCCAGCCACGGAAGAAGTTGTTCGAGCCTGGCGATGAGGGGGGGGAGTTTGTCAAGTCTTTACATTCAGAACGGGTTACAATGTTCGACAAAAATGTTGAATTTAAAGGTCTCCCAGTTCTCAACATGCACATGTCAGATGAAAGTTCAGCTATTGTTGAAGATGACATGACAGTGGATCAAAAGATTCAGACAAAGGACTTCTGGACAGGAAGGACGATCTTCAGGTATGGTGACGAGTATGGCAACGCTAATCAGTTTGCCCTCCCATTAAAGAACAGACCCGGTCCGCACAGAGACAAAAGGGAAGCCAAGAATGAGAAGAAATCTCAACGGTTCAAAAGCATTGAGAATGTCGTTACTAACAAGTCCGGTTGCATGAACAAACCTGTAAACCTGGTAAGGTACGACATGTCTTCTTTCATGGAATCATGTGTAGATGCATACTGTGAACTGGCAAAGGTTCAGAAAGATGACTTGCCAGTAGTCGCAACGCCGTTCACAGAAGCGGGAATAGCCCGGCCAACTCTCGATGAGAAGGAGAAGCCAGGGAGGTTGCAACCGATTGCATCGAAGGTCCTGATGAAGATCCTCTTTGCGGCCCGTATGGCACGCCCAGACCTCTTAAGAGCTACTCAAAGCTTGGCATCTAGGGTGACGAAATGGTCCATTGAATGCGACATTGCATTGCACAGATTGGTATCATACATCAAGTCAACCAAAGATGTTTTTATGGAGGGTTTTGTGGGAGACTCGTTTGAGGATTGTCAACTGTGGCTATTTGCAGACGCTGATCATGCGGGGGAACATGATTCAAAATCAACTTCGGGTTGTGCAATGTTCCTTGTGGGGCCAAATACCTATTTCCCACTAAACGCATTTAGCAAGAAGCAGACAGTTGTAGCAAACTCGTCCACTGAAGCCGAAGTCGTGTCAGCAAATCACGCACTCAGAGCAGAAGGTATTCCGATGTTGGCATTGTTGGAGCAGTTGGGCATTTTCAAGAAATTGTCGCAGAAGGCTGGGTCAAACCCCAAGCCAAACACCCTCGAACAAAATGATCCTGTTTTTACTCGTATCGATAAAGAGATCGATGAAATCAGGTATGGCAATGTTGAGGGGGGCCTTTCTGCGGCAAATATCAACGGTTTGAAGGCCCATTTTCCGGAGTTCTATCAAGTGAAGTTCATGGAAGATAATCAAGCTTCTATCACTGTGATGGGTACCGGTAATTCCTCCACTATGCGCTACGCCAACAAAACTCAGAACATCTGCTTTAAATGGATGAAACAGTTGTTCGAAGAAGATCAATTCGATTTGATAAATGTTGGCACCAATAGGCAGACAGCTGACATCCTTACAAAACCTTTTACTTCCCCAACTAAATGGGAACATGCTTTGAGGTTGATGGCCATTGGAAAGACTTGGATCGACACCGACAAGCCCAAGGTGCGCCAAGTAGACTCCAAGCCTGCGTGTCCAGCTAATGCCCATGATCAGGGGGGACGTGATGGTTCAAATTCTATCCAAAGGATGTTGATTGAGTTTTGCTGTTCGTCAGATTCGAAGCTATGCACTCCACGGCAAGCCAGTAAAGGGTGTAGACTTATCCGAGTAACTGAAAACGAGGATGGCACCACCCAAGGCTGCCGTAAATGGCTAGCCCAAGAAGTCCAGTCTTTCAGGGAGAGTAATCCAGATGGTGAGATTTTGCTTTATGCTTCCTTGCCATGTGTGGGCGGCAGTCCATGGGGTTACATCAACAGTTTGACTGACAAAGGGGCTGAACGAATCGAACAGCAACAAAAGGAATTTACAAAACTTTTCAAATCACTTCAAAAGGTTATCAGTGAAATCGATGGGCCACATTTTTCAATTGCATTTGAACTCTCAAAGAACTGCAAGTATTGGAAATGGCCAATGGTTCAATCGTTTTTGAAGAGACAAGAGTTGAAATTGTATCCATTCCACGGTTGCCAGTTTGGGGTTATTGACTTGGACGGGAATCCCATGAAAAAGGGTTGGATGATTGCAACAAACATGGAAGAGTTGTCAAGTCTATCGGAATACGTTTGTGATGGTTCCCACACTCATGGTCAAAGCCGGGGTACTGCACTGAAGCTTGCAGAGAACTACACATTCAAGTTGACTGACTTCATCCATGATTGTTTTCGTTCCAGAGCTAACCGGGCACAAACCGCCAAGAACAGGAAAAGGTTAGCTTTGCCCGCCATGAGCCGCCGTTCTGATGATTCAAATTTGTCAATTGCTGAAAAGATGAACGTGCGGGCTCTCAAGTCGGCCGGTTTAAAGACCGTGCCCCAACAAAGCAACATGTCGGAGTGGCTTGCTTTTCGGAAGTGCCTTGATGTTCAGGGGGATAGGCACGCAGGGTGGGAGGACATCTTTTCTACGATCCTCGCTTCGTCAACCATCCTGGCACAGGGCAACAGAACAGAAGACCTTGAGTTGGCTGCAGGATTTATGCAGTGTTTCACTGCGCAGTCAATGTCTACGGACGCCCTGACGAACGTGCCGTGGGCAAAGGAGATCCGCCATCTGTCCGAGTTGGAGCATGACTCACTGTGGGATCTGAGCTTGCCTACTGAGTACGTCCCTGGGACATCAAGGCCGGCGGTAGACGTCGTGCCCACCATCTATGTGGTGACTTCCGATTCAACTTTGGCTCTGATCACTGGAAAGGGTAAGACTTTGAAGAAGTACACCTTGAAGGAGGATCTGGGATTGCGAAAATCAGACATGGTTCTCGAAATCGGTCATGACATGCTCTGGGGTAAGGATTTACAACAGCTCTGCAAAGCAAATATTTCCATGGTCAAGGAGCTGATGGCAAAATATTCTTCTCATGGATCAGCCATCAGGGTTATTTCGGTGATCTTTTGGTCTGGAAATGAAATTTGTGGGGAATATGGTGTTGAACCCCTTCCCATTTGGGGGCAGAGGGAGCCACAGGGTGACTGGAATGCCATCATGGACAGGGTCAAAGGCAACATTGTTTGGTGGAACAATCAGCTCAAGGAGTTGGGAGTGGATCAGGCCGCCCTAATCGGCGAGCCCGACCCGCTCACTTATGGGTTGAGTCTCATCTTCACGACGTTTATTGAACGTCTGAAGGAATGGTTCCACAAGGAGATTGCCAGTGACAACGATCGGATTCGGTGGATCAAGAATGACATGCTTCCACCGAGGCTTGAGCGCAGGGACTACTTTCACGCATTCGAGACCGAGCTCAACCGAAGCGAGATGATCGGATATGTCATGCTCTCCACATGCTGCACATGACGGACATTTTGATCCCTCAGTACAACCTGTCTTTGTACAAGCGCAGGCGCCCTGCAGGTGAAGCCACGATGCGTGATGTGCCGCCAAAGATGGAGCATCTTCCTGTCAGGTTTGTGCAGGTCCTGAACTCTTTGAGGGAGAAGGTGAACAAGCCTGCACCGAGTGTCTCGACCCCGGAAAGCTTTACAGCGGAGGAGTTGAGGGATCGCCCGACTGATGCTGGTGTCGCCGAAGATGATGATGAGGAAGGCGACCCATGGGATGCTCTGGATCCCGATGAGCACGAGGGCCCATCTGTTGGCAAAGCCAAGGCGAGCCACGCAGCTCCGCCTGACCCCAAGGCGAAGCCTCAGACGACGCAGGAGGATTCAACTCAGGCCACCTCAGCTGGTGAGCCCCTGCAAGAAAACGAGATCAAGGGTACCATCATTCCGAAACACGCACTTGGACACCTTGACAAATATCGCATCACTTTGGATGAAAATGTTAATGCAGAAGTAGTTGAACATTGCGTCGTTGATTCCCATCCCTACGAATTGATCGTCAAAACCTGTTGGGAGATGGATGGGGCAGAAGAGCTGAGGTTCCCAGATCGCATGGACCGACACAAGACTAAGGTCAATGCAGTGACACGTGGACAGCCGGGTCAGGACACCTCTGGATTTGATGAAAACATGTGGCTTGACCTTGATGACTTCTTTCGAATGTTCAACCAAATGCTGCCAGCCAAGTTGCCCCGAATGACAGTTGAAGAGCTCATCTCATTGCTCTACTGGGACAGCAAGTGCCGTTTTGAGTTCCAGTGCATTGCCGGGTACCAGAAGGCAACCCGTAAAGGGTTAGCCTACTGGCCCATCAGGATCCGTGCAGTGCAGGGGCATACGAAACGTGCCATGGATGCCGCTTCAGCTGAGGACACGTTCAATGCAGTGGAAATCTATGCTCTGTCTGGAGCAGCAGCGATCCAGAAAATGAACGCCAAAGGTAAAAAGATTACCACTCCTCAGATGTGCCCTGGCGTAGTTTATCACAGGACTACAAAAGGCAATTGGAAGGGCATCATTGAGAATGGCTTCGTGGCTGGAGGAGGAGAACGAAATTCGTCAGGAAGAGCTCACTCCTATTTTAGCGACGTTCGTGTTGATGAGAAAGAGTATGTGAATGGTTTGCGTGCTGAGCGACCCATTGAAATCAGGGTTGCAATGGCAGAAGCTGTCAAGGCTGGAATTGTGTTTTTCAGGACGGCTTCTGACGGCATTCTCACAAGTGATGTCGTCCCGCCACAATACATCATCTCTGTGGACGACACGGCAAAGAAGGTGAATCTTTATCGTCGCCAACAGGAGGTTGCGCAGTCTGCAGCAAGCAGTGGGGGAGAAGTTGGAGTCCAACAGCTTGTCGAGACCTTTGAGGCCAAGGCACCAAAAAGGACAGGTTCAACATCTCCGGCCGCCTCAACTGGCGCGCCCGCTGCAAAGACATTTTTCCCAGGGAAGGTGAAGCCTCCGCCACCAAATGTGGCCCAACTTGCCGGTATGCCTGGATATGCAAGCAGCAGACTGTTGCCCCCTCCCCCAAAGGGTGATGCTCCGAAACCTCCTGCAGCAAAGGTTGAAGGACCGAAGACACCGCCAAAGGTTGAAGGACCAAAGACACCTCCAAAGACATCTCCAAGGACACCACCGAAGGAAGGGACTTCTGCACCTCATGCACCAGAAGTTCCAAAAGCTGTGACCTCAGAAGTTGATGCAGCGGCAAAGGACGAACCTGCAAAGAAGAAGGCCGCCCTAACAAGCGTGCCAACAGCTGTGCCTGCAGCATCATCAGCTGCAGCCTTCTTGGAGCCTGTCCCAAAAGTTGCACCACTAAAGGCAGTGCAGAAAGATCCAAAAGCTCCAGTTGCAGAGTCGCCCAAAAAGACGCCAGCAGCAACATCAAAGTCACTGGTGCCAAAGCAGAAGTCTCGCCCTAAAGGCGATGACCAACCTTCCAAGAAAGAGGTGAAGAAGGAGGACAAGAAGCCGGTGCCGGTCAAGATCAAAGTCACGCAATGCTCAAGATGTTTTGCACAGACTTTCAAGGGACAGATTGAGTGCGATGTGTGTGGTTTGATACTTGAAGGGATTAACAAGGCCGATCGAACCAAGATTGCAGAACGAAGAAAGGCCGCCCTTCATAAGCTGGGACTGTACTACGATTTCCGTGGGGAGTACCTACAGCAGATCACACATGGCCAACTTGAAAATTTGGGTTTGTTGGACGATCAGGCAAGAGGAAGCTCAAGTCCGGAAGCCGGCCTATTGGCAAGGGCCAAGAGTCGCTTCGACCGTGCCTTGAGTTTGGGCTATGTGTCTGTGGCTGACAGGTTCGCCCAGGACGCCACGTTCGCAGAGAGCGTGTTGAACGAGGGGGAGAACGAGTACGATTGTGAAAGGTACGACCTCCTCAAGTCCGCTCATTTGCCAAAGCCTGGTCGCACCAAAGCTCAGGTCAAGATGGGTATTTCTGAGCAATCCCAGCTGGAGCACAATGCAATGAGGCTGGTTTACTTGGATTTGGCCAGTCGCTATGATGTCCCAAAGTCTTTCAGGTACATCGACCAGCCATGGTTCTACATGTACCGAACCGAGATTTACTCCGAAGAAGAGTACATTGACTACCTCAACAGGAATCCTGGACACAATCTTTTGTTGTCTTGCACTGGTGTTGACAACATTGCTGTTCATGATGCTGAACGCCATTTGAGGTGGATTAAGGGACAAAATGAAGAGCTGTACAAGCAGAACGCAGCAGAGAAGAAGAAGCAGTCTGACAGGGCCCGCGAGCAAAACGAGGCCAAGCGCAAAGCTGAGCAGACTGGAGCGTACGGCCAAGGTCCCTCCAAGAAAGGCACCGCCAAACCGGTTGCCCGACCATCCACAAGCGTAGAGGTAGCCTCATCATCCACGTCAGCAAGTCAGTGGCTCAATCGCCCTCAGCAAAGTCATTCCCGTGAAGATCGACAGTTCACCAATGAGTGGCAGAAGTGGCATGGGCGCTGGTACCAAAAGGTTATCAGGCATGGCCGAGTCGAATGGGAAGAGGGATAAATTTTGACACTGCTTGCATTGACGATCGGTTTTTGTATAATAGCCGCTGTTTTGGGTTTCCTCAGGTCGTGCGAAGAGTTGGATCGGTAAGGCAGGCTTTAAAAGCCTCGCCCTGGTAAATGGGCAGCCTTGCCGTGTCCGGCTCACCTGAGGGGGGTGTATTTGCACTCCACCATAAACCCTATGTAAACTAGCTATACATGACAGCTATGCGGCTCAGGCTAAAAAGGGTTGAGTTGCTGCGCTTAACGGTTATTTTCTTTCCCCACCTTTAGGTTTATCAGTCTATTTGGGATTATAGTGATAACCCAGCTGAAACCTGAAAATACATATCGAACACTGTTTGGTTTGTCAGAGATTTCCCAGGCTATATTTTCCATGATTTTCTGGAGTTGTCATGGATTTCATGCAGCCTTTGGACACCAGCATTGAGGTGGCCGACATGTTGCCAATAGTTTGCCCTTGTTAAGGCGCAAACCCCAGGAAACAAAGGGGAAAAACACTGGGAGAGAGACTGGACCTGACTGAACCCAAACTTTGGGATTTAGCCATTTCAAGCCATCGGACTTTCAAATTTAAAGAAACAACGGGCGTAGTAAATTAGTAAAGCCAATCTTGGAACTGTTCAATGGTTGCTTGTTATTCATGCCTTCGGGCTGGCAGGACTCGTTATTCATGCCGCAGACCATCCGGAAGACTCAAGAAATTTGGTTGGATATTGGATATTGATATTGGATATTACTGTGCCCATCTGTGCCCTTTCGCTTTGACCATGGTATATGTTGCAGGCAGCTGAAGATTACCCACATCCTGAACGCCACCAAGGCAGCAGGGTCGAGAGACCATTGGCATTGGGAATTCAATTGAGCGTTTGAACTGGCAAAATAATGAACTCTTGCAGGAAGGGGATCCCATATACAGTTAATGATCAGGTTGGCTGGTTTCGAAATACATGCGCTAAGTCGCTAGGATTTGAAATGGATATAATATGAGTTAGTTGGGGTTTTAAGATGTTTTAACCATTTTAAACCCCCTTTTGGGGATCCTTGTGCCACACCTAGCTACTCGACAGCAGATAAAGCCTGCAATGACCTTTTTTCACAGCGCAGCACAGGAGCCCAACCTCTTTGAGGAAGAGTTTACTTACCACCAGATGCCCATTGAGGAGCACCACAACAAAAGCCCCATGCTGTTCTCCATGTGGGAGGTGCAAAGGTTAAAGAGGTTAAAGAGGTTAAAGAGGAAGTTGAACGGGTGTAGGAGTCTAGGAGTCTAGGACATCAGGAAAAATCACATTAAATGAAGAGAACGAAACCACATTTTAGATAGCAAAGGAGATATCTGTTTCAGCTGAGCCACCCTGTAGTACTGCACCAGTAGCATCCCAACACGGCCAGTCGCGTTTGGGTGCCTAGTAAGCTGGGTGTCCTGCAGGGTTACCTCTTAATCTACACATGGGAGAGTTTCCATTGCCAGGGTGGATCACTGGATACCACATGTCGCAGGACAGTCGATGTGAAAATCTACTCGATGCTCTGGAACCTGCGTCCTTTGGCTGCAACATGTATTACTTCATATGGTGTACTGTACATATGGCGGTGTCCATTATGGACCATCCATTTTTTGGGCAGCCCTCATTTTAGGAAACCACATGAAACTTGAGACATCCACTGGCCTCACCTCTGACTCCGCAGCTGCAGGTTGGCTTTCATTCATGAAACCAGGAAGAATTTCAGTATGAGCCTGAGATCTACCCTCTGGTAATTTAACATAGCTATTGAAAATTGCCATTTATGGTGGATTTTCCCATTAAAAATGGTGATTTTCCATAGTTACGTTAGTTTACCAGAGGGTACTTGCTTAGCTGATGCCCTAGCGAGTGGGATCTGGTCAAATCATTTGTCAGTGGTGACCTGCAGCCAGGTCCGGGAGATGGAGCCATCTTGATCCACTGCCGTGAAGGCGTCTCGAGGTGGTCACTGCATTGAAGAAAGTTCGACCAAACGCTTCTGCAGTGACTCTTGCAGTAGGAAAAAATGGAGACATTGTGAGATATTCATCATTGATAGATATGAATAGTAATAGTTGCTGCTGCAAGACAGGTCTGTCGCAGTTGTGGTGGCCTATTTGATGAGGTGCCGGTGCCGGTTCCAGGGGCGGTTGTGTGCCAGGCTGCTCAATAAGCAAGCAAAGTGTCTTTACATGTCAGTTTTGAATAGTTTTGAATAGTTTTGAATGTTCTGTCCAGCCATCGGGCTTTAGCACGAACCGTTTTTGTTTGCTTTGCAGGTCTTTGCAACCAATTGCACTGGATTATTTATATATATAATATACCTGCAGCCTCCAGGGCCTGCATAATTTTAGTCCCTAATGGGAAAAGTGTCCCTGTGAAATAAGGGAATGAAAATCCAGCCAGGGGCTGATTTCATGATTTATCCAAAATAGCTCCCATGGGGCTCAGGAAAGAACTGACCAGTGGATGAACTTGATGGTTTCATGGTGGTTTCAGTGTTCAATCAAACTTTCAGTTCGACATCAACAATGCTGAGGGTTTCACTGCAACACCATCATTCCAATAACATAAGATCTATAGCTTGATGAACTAGAAAGTCATCAAACCATATCGGATTTCATCAAGCCCCACCGGCGCCGTCCACATGCTGTGATGCTGGCACCATCCTTTTTCTTTGACTTTATCATGCAGATCCTCCAAGTGCGCCTGCCCTGTTTAGGCACTGCTCGTCTCGAGGATGGATCACTGGATGCTAAGTTCAAATAAACTGATGTCAAAGACCCATAGTTAACACATATTCTCAAACCATACATTGGAAGAATGCTTTGTCTATCTGAACTTTAGATGCCATGAATTGGAGTGGATATTTGACCCGATGTACCAATACTGGCCTGAAGCCATTTTCTGGGGTTCAGCACTGCATCATCTGATTGTTGCTGCCTTTGGCCAGCTGAGCCAATCATGCCTACCGTTGCTTCCAGCCTGGCAAGTGCTGGGAATGGCCCGCTCACCCGGAAGGCGAGCAGGCAAACCCTTCCAGTGGGAGACTTGGCAGAGTTGTGGGAATCTGACCGGCAGGTGAGAGATCGTCTTAGAAACAATGGTGGGAAAATGGTCCAATGGGTGTCGGATGAGCTCATCAACAAGCCGACTATGGCCGGCATAGCATTGAACTGTTGTGCTTTGACACATTTGGCAAATTGGTGGTGCAAGCGTCAAACATCCCCAAAGAGCCCTAGCGTTTTGGACTTGAAGAAAGAGGCACACCAAAAGAACACCATAGAATGTGTTTTGCAATAGTGTTCATACCATAAATGCTCAAATCCAATTTCATGGTTAGTGATCATCTATGTGATTTGGTTACTTTGACAATTTACATCACAATTGGCCAGTCATATATAGATCTAATTATGTGACAACTTCCCTGGCAGGTGAATCATCTGAGAGGGATTTGCCAGCTACCCACGGATTTGGTGGCTTTGCATCATGATTCATGGGGGCTGAAGAAGTTGTTCACGTATGGTGTTCGCAAGTCCGGAGCGGACAACCTGGCCTCCAGATCACCGAACCGCCGTGAATCTTATCTTTGACCAGCCTTGGGTTTGCGCAAGGGATTCATGTTTCAAAACTTTGGCAAACTGGAGTGAATGATATTGCACTCTGCACGATTCTGCAGTGATTGATATATATATATAATATATATATATTATAATTCATGATATATATATATATAATTAATGATATATATATATATATACCATGACCTGTTCATTCCAAAGTGAAACTCCATCGATCCAAACATAGCCAAACCATTTCAAACCAGGAAGTTGCCACCAATCCCTTTTTTGATGAACTATTCCGACATTGGTACGTTCGTCTTCGGCCTGGTGTTAGAATGATTCAGATCGAGGTGGAAGATTCTGATGACGAATCCACCGACTTTTCAGATTTCATTCAGGTCAAGATGGACCCATACATAGAGGATAGCAAACAGAACCTCTCCACCTCTGTCAGCCTTGAACCAGCTTCGGGAGTGAAACCAGTTGTGGAAGGTGAACAACCTGTGAAGGTTGAGCCCGCTACTTCAGGGAATGTTACACAGTGCTCGGAACATGGTGTGAAAGCTCCCCTTGTAGTTACCATTGATGATGACAACAGTCCCATGAAAGACACCAAGGGGGATAAGGATAAGACCTCTTGCGTGACTCCAGACCAGCCCACAACTGCTGACGACATCAAAGCCCGAATTGCGCAGCTTCAGTTTTTGGGACAGTATTTGATTTATTTGTTCGATATTTTTATTGACAGTGTATGGATCCATTTCTTTACCGATAGCCCATGAATATTGTTATATCAATAATTAATTAATTTGTGATATAGAATAGCATCAACTAATTGACTGCAGTGTGACCTCAATGTTTTACGTTTTGTATGGCAAAGTTTCACAACGGTAACATCTCTCCCCTCTAAAAAGGTTCCTTCCAATTGCCTGTCTCAGAACTCTGCGCACTCAGGTTGGAACTTGCAAAGAGACGTGCTTCCAAGTTTGCCATGGACAATGCAGAGACACAACCTTTGCCACCCTCTCTGTCCGATGCTGTTGCTTCGGCTGGTGCTTTGGCTTTGACCCCTTCGCCTGACCATGCAGGAGCGGTTCAGGAAATGATGCCTACTGATGATGGTTGCGATGATGGTCTCAGGCGCTCTCTGCAGCGCCAGTTCTCGGCAGAGGAGCATTTGGGTGTGGCTGATGGCTCACAGGAGGCTACACCAGTTGGGGGTGTGGCTGATGGCTCACAAGAGGCCGCACCAGTTGATCATGGGCTTGAAGGTGCTGTCCCGGATCATGAATTGGGATTGGTGCCAAATCCAGTTGAGGATCAGCTTGGTGACCTTGTTGCCAAGGCCGATGAAGCTCCTATGGCTGCATGCGATGCGCTGGACCAGATGCCTGACCATGTGCCTCCATCTGTGGAAAAGGAGTTGGATTGTCAGTTGATTGAGGATGCCTTCGTGGAGAAACAACAGGCTGTTCCAACACCTGCAAATCCAGAAACCACTCCTTCTGTGGAGGCCCTTTGCTCAGCAGTGCCTGCACCTTCACAGCCTGTGAATGCTTGTGAGGGTGCGCTGATGGCTGGTGGTTGTGACGATGAACCAATGCTTGAAGATGAGAATGGAGAGATGGGTGAGATGAAAGATGAGAAGATGGTGGTTGCTGATGAGATCAGTGATGGGGGTGAAGATGATGAAGAGCCTCCTGTCGTTCCGAGGAGAGATCAGTGGTCTTTGCGACCTGCTCCCAAGCCTCGAGGGCGAAAGCCCAAGGCTGCAGCCAAAGCCAAGGAGGCAAAGCCCAAGACGGCACCGCGTACTGGAGGCCGCAAAAACACCCGCAAGTTCATCACTATCGATGACATTGTTCCCCCGACCCCAGCACCACCAGCTGTTGCTGCTGATGGCAACGGTGCTGTGCCTCCAAAGGCAGTCGAGAAGAAGCAGCCTCGTAAGAGGGCTGCAAAGGCCAAGGCTTCTGGTTCTAAGAAGAAGCGCCAAGCTTCTGCTGCCTCCGAGGGTGAGAAGCCGCTGTCTGCCAAGGACAAGGAAGATGAAAAAAACAAAATTGTTTGGACACATGTTTCAAAAGAAGCTGCTCCTGTGGTTGCCGGAAACCTCAAATGGGCCCCTGTGCAGGACAAAGCTGTGGATGATAAGGTTCTTCCTGAAGCTCCCAAGGATGATGCGGCTGAGCCCATGGGCAGCTCTGGAAGCTCTGGACATGTTGAGAAACCCAAGACCGATGGTCCCGGCAGTTGCAATGATGATCGACGTGAAGGTGATGCTAAAGGTGATGCCAAAGCTGAGCATGTGAAATCCTTTGCCAGGAGATTCATCCCGAAATTGACACCTGCTCGTGAGCGTTGGTTAGCAGTCCGAGATGTCTTCAACCAGCATGTGAAGGATTGCATTGAGGAGCTTGGTTTCAAGCCCTACCCTGTGGAGGCACGAGATTTCCTGTGTGCCCCCCTTGTTTTTAAACATGTGGATGGGGATGTGTAAGACTATGACTGGCTCTTGCTTTGGAACTAGAACATACAAATTAAAAACTTTTGGGAAGACCAGTGCACAATGTGCAACACTTGCGCATGCAGGTGGAATGGTGGAACTGGTGCGCCAAAGCTTTCAAGGACGATGATCACTTGACTTCTCTCGGCCGCTCAGATTCAAGCGCGGATGCATTGCGAGCATTTGTGGCTGCTGCAAACCAGCAGGTGAGTTTGTTCAAGGATAACCGTGGCCTCACTGCCCCATAGGTTTGCTTTGCCATACCTTCCAAGTGGATTTGAATACATGTGCAACTTAGATATATATATATACACACTGCAGTCTTTTCGAACGCAACCAGAATGCTTTAAAATCATTTCTTGCCTTTCAGCTATTTGCAGTTTTCCTTTCTTGGGACGTCACTTGGTATGCTGGCGCTCTTTTAGGAGCAGCAATTCGGATGAGCTTTTGGGGGTGGCGGCCAAATATGTGGCCAGTCAAATCAGTGCATCAAGGTGCATTGAATGATCGTTCCGGTAGTGCGTGTTGCTTTTTCAACATGCAGTCCAGGCACGTGATATCACGTGATCTCGATGTGGCAGAGTCGCATTGCAAGCCTCACATTGACTGCTTGGTGCGGCTACTGGCTTGGGGAAAAAACAACTTGAAGCAACCCGTTGGTTTTTGTTGTCTTGACAATTCATCTTCCTTTTTTGGGGGAATGATCTACCATTTAATTTTGAAACAGTTATTGAATGAATACTCAAACAAACTATGCTGTTGAAATTCGATCATCTTATCTTTGGAGTGGTATATGGTTTATGGTGGTTTATCTTCAATGTATATCAGTCAAGCAGTGCCACCGCTGGTTCCACTGAAAAACGTTTTGTACTCTATATCGATCATTAGTATAGCAACTACAGAGTAAACAGCCTTCAATTTCCCCTGGATTGCCAGGTTGACCATGGCGGAGTTTCGGTTGCGAGGCGGAGTCAATATGGCCAAGTTCGGGATTGGCCCAAAACAAGGTCTTCCTGGCTATGGGTTACCTGAAATCCAAGAATGTGAGTGCCTTTTCCATTTGGGTCTTTTGGGCAAGACTGTGTCACCCATTAAATTTCCTGCTGCTGCATAGTGGTTCTGTTCCACCAAAGTCAAACAATCCCGAACACATAGTACAATGAAATATTGCGGAATACTTCACATTGATTGGACACAACCAAACGGTATGACCAGGATTGCATTTTAATGTTTCCTGCTTGGGGCTTTCAGTTCAAAACATCTTGGCCACCGTTTGCAGCCATGACTCCTGACCAATTCGAAGCCTTTGTCCGCAAGATGATTGCATTTCAGTTGCCTAAGGACGCTTGATTGACCAGTGAGACCCATATACATTGGGGATAACTATATATATGTATAAAGCAGATATACATGCCCTGAATATTGTAATACTACTTGGTATTGTGATAGTTGACATCAAGGAATAAGTTTTTGGAACCTGCTATTTCAGATCGATCTACATACGCCATATGGCATCATAAACATGTCTGCTGAGGTGATCGTTCTTTTGGTGCTCCTCGTATGGTGGCACAACCTTCATGCTCCAGATGAACCGTATCAGGTCATAGAATATTTTGCTGGAGTGGGAAGAATTGCTGCAGTGGCCAAATACCAGGGATACAAAACTGCAGCTGTAGATTTGGAATATGGAAAGGATATCCCCAGAAAAAAGAAAGAGGCAATTCCAGACCACCTATGGATCTCAATGGGTCGGCAGGCCTGATGTTACTAGACAAATGCTTAGTGAATTTGTTGTTTTTGTTTTATGCATGTTGAGTTTACAACACAAGTTGCTGCTTACATTATAGCGGTTACACCAAGAATTGCTGTTACATGCTGTACTGATTTCAATATTGGGTTCTCCCGCTACTACATGTTTCTGGAAAATTCCTTTCCAACTGCATGTGCCCTTTGTATGTTCTTGAATCGCTCAGGTTGGCTATACATCTACTTCTTTGCAGCGATTCAGTTGCAGCATTTTATGCTGTTGTATGCAGCTCCTGGGTGCCTGTGAATCGTGGATCCACACTTCGGGATATTCTTACTCCTTTGGGGAATGAAGATTATCCCAGTGTCAGACGTGGCAACAAGCTAACAGCTAGGACTGTGTTTTTTTAAACTGTGGTTGTTCAAAGTTCATGGTTCACATCAGCCCATCAATAAAGTTTATTGATGCACTTTGGACTGAAAGCATGCAATGGTTTGGTGTTTTCATTTGGGCTTCCCCCAAAGGAGTTGCATACTGATGCTCCTCACAGTTGTGCTTGGTGGGGTTTACTTCATGGAGAACCCACTCAATTCGTTGATTGCGATGCACCCCCGCTATATCTGGCTGGTTGAAACATTGAGAGCACTTGGGGTTCCAGTTGCTTGGATTCATGTGCTACAATTTTTTAACATGGATATACTTTTATTATCTCTTATTTCTGGGTGCAAGTTCTCATACCCCTGGAACATGGTGATTCAAACCATTTTTGATTTGGTCATTAGCTCCCTGGTTGCTGCCACTTAGACCTATAAAGTGGCCTTTTGGATGAGAAAGTATGCATCCCTATCGTGGAAACGGACCTGGGTTTGGGCAACGACTCCTCTTATCGCTTCTTTGGATTTGGGGGCAATGACTCCTCAAGAACGACTTGGTAGCAAGACTTTGACAACCCGCTACAAAGATTCCAAAGGTAGAACACGATTCAAAGGGAACAAATCGTTGAAAACAAGCCAGTACCTTTTCTTGATCAGAATGTTTGTAGTATATGGTTTGTTTTCCCAAAAGTCTTTCACCAACTTTGGGACTATGTTAATCTTTTGCCTATCTTGTTGTCACTGCAGCCATGCTGCTAAGGCAGTACACCTTCAGATTCGCTGCCAAAATGGTGTCCTTGGTTCCGAAGGTAAGAGCTGTTGTTCAAGCACCAGAGCCAGAAAAGGTGAGGGAGTTGTTGAAACGTTAACAACTTACAAAAACCCAAGAGAAATCGTTTTGATGGCTTGGGGTACCTTACATACCGACAATGGGTTGAAAACATATGGTTGACATATAGGATGTTTTGGGTGTTGCTGTTATATCAATTTTGGTCACTGACAATGTTAGTTGTCCATCAGCATCTATATATATAATATAAACAGTGTTTTAATTCCCATTATCTGACCGCAAGGTTCCTTCTGGATCATTACCCCAATTGTTCTCTGCGATGCCCTGGTGTGACGAATGCACCAAATGGGACGAGGAGGCAGATCTTAGAGAAGTGATCCGCTATGCCCGTGGATCGACAAAGTTGCAGATCCCTCCGTCTTGGAGAGAAGTTTTACCCAAAACTATTCCTCCCACTTAAACCCACAATGGTATTCCATAGGGACGACTATAATACATCATGGAAGATGCTTCATATAATTGCCCTGAACTCAAAACATAATATCGATATCATTGAGGTACAGGATAGTTCCAAGAATAGCTATCACTGTGAGGAATAGCTTTGGTCTACCAAGCTTCGGATGTCCACCGTGGATCAATTGATGTCCTGCGCCGAAAACTGTGTGGTCGATCTGGGAACTGTTTAGGGAACCATAACTGCCCAAGGTTTACTTGTTTGAGTATGGTTTGAATACTTGCATGCAGCCATTATACTCATGTTTATGGATGGCAACTTTGCCAAAAATTTGAACGGATCATGCATGATTACACTCATATGAGTGGGATTACTTTCCTACATGCACATGTGCACCCATGCATGCAGTAAACTTGCAGAAACTCACAACAAGACCATTTACTCATATGAGTAAGAGTTTATTACCACAAGACCACTTACTCATATGAGTAGAATTATAATTATAATTAATATATCTCAAGACCACTTACTCATATGAGTGGGATTATTTAGTATATCACAAGACCAGTTATACTCATATGAGTAGGATTACATTGTACAAAACAAAACAGCTTTACTCATATGAGTAACTATGGGTTTTATGATGTGCCACTCATATGAGTAAAATTTTCCCCAAGAGCACTTACTCATATGAGTAACTATGGGTTTTATGATGTGCCACTCATATGAGTAAAATTTTCCCCAAGAGCACTTACTCATATGAGTAACTATGGGTTTTATGATGTGCCACTCATATGAGTAAAATTTTCCCCAAGAGCACTTACTCATATGAGTAACGTGGGTTTTATGAATTGCCTCTCATATGAGTAAAATTCCCCAAGAGCACTTACTCATATGAGTAACTATGGGTTTTATGATTTGTCATTCATATGAGCAAAAGTCATGACAAATCAGGGGCGGATTTGCCCGGGTTAGGGGCGGATTTGCCCGGGTTAGGGGCGGATTTCGCCGGTCACTGGTTTTGGGATCTCTGCAAGTCAGGGTTAAAGACCACAACTCATGATTTGGGTTTTACAAGACAACTTACTCATAAGTATGGGGTCAAGCTGCCTACTCATGATTTGGTATGCTCATCGGTTTCCCCAGGTCATGAACAGAATTCAACGGATATCTTGGTTGTCGCTGTTAATTTCTCAAGGTGCTCCAGGAACTTTGATTGGTGTTGTGATGGAACTTCCATCACGGGTTTGGTCCACAGAAACCCTGAAAATTGGTTTGCAAATGGTGGAAAACGGGGCTGGCCTACCGGATTCCATGTCCAGTCGCAGTGATTATGATATTCAACAAGAAATCGATGCCTTGAAGGACTGGTTGTGTTTGTTTTTTGGACACTCTATCAGCTTGGTAGCAACCTGGTATGTTCTAATTACCTATATAAGGTGATCAAAATCCAACAGTTATACTTCTGGCAGGAGATGCAATTGGCTGGAACCAGAGTTCCGGTGGCAACACCAGCTCGAACACCCTCCTGTCCTCCTCAAATTCATGGTGGTTGCAGTGGCCCTGAAGATGAAACCATTCCTGCTGACCTGGGTGAGCAGACCAAGCAAGACCCCCGTTGAAGTACTTAATTAAGTACATTTGGTTTCAAGCATGAACTGTCTCAACCATGGTGTGGACGGGACCAGTTCTTCTGTTTTTGCAACCATCCCTCTCCCTGCGCCCAGGAACCAACGGTGGATCTTGCTGATGCTGCCGAGGAACGAATCATGGTGAAGACTGCTGATGCTGCTGATTCACAGCCATCTGCAGAGCCTTGGATGTTGATCGGCTTGATGTTGAAGGTATGTGTATCGATCTAAACAGTGCCAAAAGAAAGGGGTCATGTTGCCACATGCAGTAATATGTTAATTATCATATAAATTAAAAAATCAATTTATGTCTCTCAACATGTTGTTTGGGATTGCAAAATGAGGCGGATCTTCTCTTGGCCTTGCAAGATGCTGGGCTAGATACTGTTGATGATCACTTGGACGCTCCCATGGATGAGGAAGCTCACCTTGACCACGATCCCTATGGGTTCTTTGAGAGTTATGAGGTACATTCGGTGCTTACTAAATGGACGGAAAATGTTTCTAATTGCCAGAAACTAGTTGAACATGCAAACTAATTAACATATGATATTCCGAAGCCTTAGATTGTGGCCCCATGGGCAGGCATCCAGCGTCAGTGACGACGACGAGACTGACCAAGCAACTCTAGATATGCTTCGTCATGTGGCCGCTTTGCTCAGTTGATGTGAATAGGCATATGCCTGTAGAAAAGTCTCCTGCCATGACACTCTTCCCAATAGCCCTTTCTCAGGAAACAATGTGCGATGATGCGAAGAACCGTGAGAATACAAAGAACCTGGACAATGTTTCTTGGTTAACCACTTAACCGCACAACCTCCATCAGTCATCCTGAGCTGAATACATTGGCATTGGTGTGGCTTATACATGCATAAAACATCATAAAACCCTAAAACCCTGCTGATGTTTATGGGCCCAGCAATCCATTAATGTTTGTCGATCCACACACAATGCATTACTCAAAAACATGTTTTGTTGATCTGTGTTGGCTGGTTTCCACTCTGAGGCTGTCAGTGCCAATGAGATGAAGCGCATTGGCAGATTGTTGACCCCACGACAAGATGGAACGCTACTAGTTCCTAAGAAGATTGTTGACATGTGGAAAGATGTAGCTGATGGTGGAAGAGATGAAGTGAAAAAATTATGGCTTCAAGTTCAAGGAAACAAGGACTGGTGATAACTGACGGTTCCATCGATATATATTATATAGATTTATTCGATATAATATATATATATATAATATAATTCCTACTTGCCCCAAGTCTAAGGTAGTTTATGTTTTTAGCGCTGATGGTCCTCGATCCTTCTGTTCGCAGTCTTTCTTGCAGCGCAGGAAGCCTTCATAGCCAAAGCCAAACGGGTGGTAGAATCCACTCAAGAAAATGATTTGTGGGTCGATGGTGCCTTCATGACTGAGAAGATGATGACTGACGAGAACTTCGATTTGTCCTTTGGCTATAGAAATTTTGATTGCTACATGCATGGATCGACTGAATATTCATTGCTGGAACAAAATGTTTGCATGGCTTCGTTTTGACTCCAAGTGTTGTTCTGTGGAAATGCTCATCAGTACTGTTAGTCTTCTACATTTTTTGAATGTGATGATTCAAGTTTTTCATATGTCTTCCAATCAGGGCACGCATTAACGCGATCAAAGCTGAATGCAAGAAGAACAAAGGATGGATTCGGTAGCTGGACTGCAGCTAAGACACCATCAGACCGCCCTCTCGCTCTGATGACAGCATGCAGTTGATGTCAGGCGTGATCGCTATGAGAAGCACCTCCAAGTGTACTGGGTGGAATCCCAGATGGCTGGTCGACGTTTGACCTTTGTTTGCATCTTTGTCAACTTGTGTGATATAGTGTTCCTAAGGGTAATTGCGTATATATATATAAGTATATTTCAATGCCATGATTGCCAAAGGAATCGCAAAGGAAAACCGATCAAATTCGAAACAATAGTTCTTCATTGGTATCCACTGTTTTCGCGCTCAGGAAGAGAAGGAAAACAACCTTCACCGAGGAGGAAGAGGTGGAGGAAGGAGCAGTAGATGCAGATCTGCAGGATGTGCTTCCGAATGATTTTATCCTTCCGGAAGACAACTCAGGTGAGAACATATCGGTTGTATAGTATATATATATATTATATATTATATATATATGTATATATATATATATATATTTGTTTGCCACCAATCCCAACTTGCTTCAAACATCTTCAAATTGTTTTGTCCTTACCACATCCCAATGTCCCCCAATGTCCCCAATGTGCCTGTATTGCATACCATTGTCCCCTGCCAGATCCTGCAGAAGTGATCGAAGCAGGTGGTGTTGATTCGCAACAAAAGACTCTGAAGGCCATGATGTTTCCCACGATGGATGAGGCTGATGCTTTGCCATCTTCTTACATCACGAAGGTGTTGACTGCATTGGGCAAATGGTCAGCCAAGCTCCAATCGCTGACTGATTTTTTTGGTGGGTTAGATCCAACTGCTAACACAAAAGTGCTTCTCATCTTCATTCAGTTTGCATGGGTCACGGCTAATGTATATAAATGAATTTACTATATATATATGTATATATATATATATACCTGCATGGCCATAATTATATTTATATCCTTGAAGATTTTCCAACAGCGTCACATTCTTGATCTTTGCAATCTCAGGATCATGGACAAAACCGGCAAGGTGGATGCTGCAATCTTGGGCATCATTGACAAAATCAATCAGGTCAACACGGATGGCATTGTTGATGGATATTCGCATCAGTAACTAGGCTCTAGTTGAAGATACAGTTCCAAACATGAAACAACATTCCTGCCCACCATCATTGATTTTGCTGAACGCCCAGGCACCAAGACGAGTTGGAAACGCTGTACAAGGAGTCTCGCCAGCAGTGCCTTGTCCTTGACACGGCTGTCAAATGCAGTGTGAGATGTAGTATTGATTGTTTGTCCCATTGCCATTAGCGGGTCAGAAAGTGGGTTTGGGGAAGCACCCGCCAAGAACCGTATAATATATGACATCGATGTATAACATAGACCAGACTCCTGACTCGTTGACACTTTTTTGAGTTGTGTGGAAACCAATTGGTTGGTCCAGGCAATATATACAAATTTAATCAAGAAATACATCTCCCATACACCTTGCGTGTTGTGATACGGCTATGGCAGCTTTTTTGTAAGCCATGGGTGATGATGAAGGCGATTGGCTAGTAGAGCTTCTCACGTACAAGTGCCCGTTGTCTGGACAAACACGGTGTGCTGTTGATGCTTCACTGGCCTCACACAGACCTTCCACTGATGAGAGCCTTAGCAACATTAACAAATTGTATGTTGTATGTGATATACATATATGTTATTGTTGCTGTTCTTCATTTCTGTCAACCTTGTTGGTATCAACATTTTCTCCAACACAAACTGAAAACCGAGAATCCTTAGGATATGCCATCCTCCCAAAAGGCAAGCCCTTTGTCACTCCAAGTATCCAATGCCACAGCCAACTGACTGCAAAGACACACCAGAGCACTTGGATGAAGCCTGAAGCACAATGTACGCTGTCAGAATTTTACTTTTGTTGTCTTTTGTCCCTACCACCCCCTACAAGGGTAAAAAATAGTGCATAATTTTGTAAACAGTTGGGCAAACAAGGAGAACAAACGCAGAGAAGTACTGGAACATCTACAACATCTGGGTCAAATGTCATTTGTCCAGCCTCCTTGGGAAGAGTTACATCGCTGTTTGATTTACAAGCACATTCGGGCAAACACCAGTGAGTTCACAACATGTGGAAAGATTCTGCAGCATGCGCGGCAGAAAGTTTCTAGCTTCCGTGCACGTCATGGTGATGGTCTGTGTGTTTTCAAAATCGGGGTGACTGCCAACCCAGCAAAACGCTGGGAACTCTATTTGAAAGTCAATTTTACAGCGATGTGGATCATCTTCATGAATGATGACTTAAGTTTAGTGCACATGTTGGAGGCCAGTCTCATAGCTCTGTTCTGTGAGATTAGTGGCTGCCGAAACAAGCCCAACACGGGCGGCGAAGGGGCATTGAACAGACATACTGCCCCAGATCCACCTTTCTTTGTATATGTGGTTGGTGGCCGGGCTGACCAACACAATAGAGTTGGATAGCCACACCACTTTTCGGGAGCTTTACAATAAAATAGAAGGGGGTTAAAAAGTAACGCAATGCTTAGCAACACTTGACTTTAAAACCAACTTTTCAAAGATATTGATCTGCAATTTCGCCAAGGTGCGCTGCAGCACTGAACATGGTCACGAGGACACAGCTTCTTGGCTCTCGAGGGTGGAACCTTTGTCTGATGTTTTGGACCACCCCTGCAACCCTTACCAAGTATGATTCCAGATCGATACATTATATCATATAATTTGGTTGGTGTCATTCATATATACATATTGCAATACTTCGAATATTGCAATTATTATTCCTCCTATTCTGACCTGAGGCCACTTATGAGCCACATCAAATCGAAGATGAACAGGGAACGACGTGAGCGTGAAAAGGCTGAGGCTGAGGAGACTGAAACCCCTCGAAGAAGGGCTATCAAAACCGAACCAGGTTCACGCTCTCGTAGATGAGTACCAACACTGTGCAGGGACATGATCTGTGCAAATATATACATCAATTAACATCATGGAACGCTCTGAAAATTTCCGCTATTTTTGTTGTAGTATTGTTGTCTTCATCCATAGATCTGTCTCCAGAGTGCAATCTTTTGGGGTTAGCAAGACCTACAGTGGCCTTGCATGGGTGGGTGATAACATCCATCATTCCACTATCCTGCGACCGTGGGATTTCATTTCTGCTACTTGAGCAATGGGTGTTTCCGTTGGATTGGCAGCATGATACCGCTGCAGATGTCCCAATGAAGCGAGAACGACAAAAAAGGTTCAACAATGTTCTCAGGTAGCCACTTTCATTTGTTTGGGTTAGTTATTTCACTTCATGCCAGGTGACTCAAATGCGTCGCGAACTGCTGGGCCTTTGCTGGAGCATGTGGTGGAAACAATTGCGGATGGTGAACCTTGTCAAAACTCAAACATGACGGTTTGGGGCAATGGCATTGAAACTATACATGCAACCTGCAAATTCTTCATATGATGGACCATCATGGACATATTCACCCCAACTATCATAATCACCATTGGGGTTGCCTTCACCTAGGCCCCTGCAAAAAGATTTGCTGAACAAGGGGCTGCTTTGCGATTGGAACTTGGATCTTCAACGTCGATGCTGCATCAGTCTACTAGATCTGTTATCAAAGGATCACTCAAAAACGCTTCCAGACAATACCAAAGGTCTGTGAGACGCTTCAATATGGCTATGAACCCAGGATTATATTTACAACATCTTTATTTTTGCAACCCCTGATTTTTTTGAATGTTTTCGGTGCCCATTGGTATCCAAAAAAATGTTTATGACACAAATGTGTGGGGTACCAAGGTTGAATGTTACAGGTTGTTTTGTATTGGGGTGTCACTACCGGTCACTTTCTGAGGAATTTTCGCCCCACAGTACACGTTCACCAAGAAGGTGCGAATCTTGTCGAGATGCCATACCATCGACCCAGAACCATTCTGGCCACGCTGCTTCACCAAGAGCCCTGGATGCTGCTTGGTGGATTGGACCCAGGGCCGGATGCAGACTCTTTGCTATCTACATTCTGGAAGACATACAAAATTCAACACCCAACTCACAAGATTTTCAGCATGGGCTTGGACATGGCCCGAACGATTCCTATGATGATTCATGGGGATGGAGCAAGGACTGCCAAGAAGCAACCACTTGAGGTTGTTTCACTGATTGCTGTTCTGGGCCTAGATACAAAAGAAGATGTCAATTGTCACTGTCCAAGGCCATTCTGTTATTCCAAAGACTTTTCCATTGATGACCCTATGGTTCAGAAGTTGAACAATCGCCACCACAGCTACCTACATCACTTTCTGATGTTTTGCTTCCCTGGCAAACGATACAAGGCCACGCCAGGCCTCCTGAAATCCATGCTTCGCAGGATCTCGGAGGATCTTTCTGAATGTTGTCAACAAGGTATATATGTCGATGGTGACCCCCGACCATATCATATTGGCATCACTGGTTTGAGAGGGGATGCTGAGTGGCATTCGAAAACTGGAGTGTTGAATCGTTCATACAGAAACGTTGGACATGTGAACCAAATACCTTGTTGCCATCAGTGCGATGCTGGTGCACCTGGTATTCCTTTTGAAAGTTTTCGTTCAGATGCTGAATGGAAGAGTACGATTGGGAGAACTGTTCCATGGTCATTGGAGCCACCCTATGCACCGATTCAGTTTGAGCCTTGGGACAACGGATCGTCGGCGAAGTTTTTCCGCTATGATCCTTTTCATGTTTTTAGACTTGGTATCGCCCGCAACTTTTGCGCAAGTGCCATCGTCTATTTTTGCAATGAGGGTCTTTATGATTTCCCTGGTGATGATCACAGTGTTCCTGGACGGTTGGGTAGGGCATGGGCGTCATTTCTTCTATTTTGCGAAACGGATGGCAAAAAGCCAGCTTCAATGAGGAGTTTCTCAAAGGAAAAGCTTCACTACAGCACCACAACAAGCTTTCCGTTTGTGAGCTGCAAAGGCAGTGACACCATCCTACTGCTGCAGTATTTGAAATGGTTCTCTGGACTTCAAATATGTCATGGAAACACATCGGAGGGAGTGCGGCTTGTGAAAAAGGGATCTGAACAAGGTTTGAACTTCCAAGGATTTCATCGCCATGGGCTGTGGCTTAACCCCCAGTGTCGGGATTACATCTGCAAAATGTGCCGGGGCTTTTGTCACACTTACAGTCGCCTAGCAGCTCATGCATATGGCCGGCAGATGACATTGTTTGGGCTTGTGCCTAAGGCACACTCTCTTGGGCACATATATGTGGATCTTGAAAGTTCCCGGGCAAACCAATACACTCTCAATGCCGGTGTGTGGGACACATCAATGAGCGAGGACTTTGTGGGGCAGGTTGGGCGCCAATCCAGGCGAGTTGGCTATAAGAATTTGGTTCACAACACATTGCTTGCCTACCGGATCAGAATGAAATTTGTGATCAAACGGTTCAAGAAGAACAACAGAACGAGGTGACGATGGATTGCCAGCTGCTCTTGAGTTTGACGATGCTTTTGTGGTTGGGAAAAGGTAGTGTGTATGTGAGACACTGGCTGTGGACAAAGACTGGAAACCATATCATGATCCCAACCAAGCATATATGAAATTGTGAAACAATTGTTCACATACTGTGTGTTTATATGTGTTTAGATGGTACTTGCCCAAAAGTGAAAATAGCCAGGGGCAGAAATTTTGCTAAGGGGCTGAAATCAAATTCAGGGGCAGAAATTTTAGCTCAAAACCCAAGGGTCTAAAAAAAGACAAGGCAGGAAGATCAAGGTATATATAATATATATATATGTATAATTGGTGCACAGATCTGTAAAGGAATGAAATTGTCGCTTGGGTTCGGCCATCTCAAAGTAAATGCAGACTGGTGCCAGTTGCAGTTCTAGGCCGCATGTGTCACCGAGTTTGGGAAGGTGTTGTCGAACAGATTGTTCATTTGATATGATGAATAGATATGGCTATGGATCAATACCTATTAATACCATTTTTAGGGGAATGAACATCCATTTACCAGCTATTTTGATGTTCACCAGGGGTACAAGGTTTTGACACACTGCCATATAAATAGATCATGAGGGTCTTGAGATCCATTCCATCAATTCCTACCATCCCAAAGTTGGTTGAACACTTCAACTCCTTCGCCTATTGGCGTCAAACTGCAGCCTGGTTTCGCCAGTTTCCAGTAGTTTTGTTGTCTTAAACCAATCGATTGAGAATCCATGAGAATCCCATCTTCCAAATGTTAACGTAAACAATAACACCCCAAATGAATCCAAATGAAACAATGATATCGGATCTATTCATGAATCGGCGGCTCCTTTTTTGGATGATATTTTAATATATTTTATATTGCTTCATAGGGGGAAGAGATTCATCCATGGATTTCCCAAAAAAAATCCACGGATTTCCGATTTTCCGATGGATTTCCCATGCATTTCCCACGGAGGTTCCAGCACTTCTCCTTGGACTCAGCCTTGGAGCTGCTTCGTGAGCGAAGGACTTCCACCTGTCGGCCCAACGTGGGAAATCCTTGGAAAATCGCAGGTACCCGGTGGGTGTAGGAACTTCGACTACAAATAAGAACTTTAGCTGTGGCTATCAGTAGTAGTAATATGTAGTAATTACTGGCTTAAGTGGTTAGGATCTAATTTCTGAATATCAGGATCTAGTTTCCGAACTAAGATGAAATTGCATGGAGTTGGAGCTGGTTCTCATTTGGATAGCTACGAATCCTTCCGGATGTCATTAGGCCAAGCCAAGACAATGGGAGCATTACTCAGAGATGTCATTTTTCATGGATCATCATATTAGTCATCATATTAATCATTATTGTATAATCATCATGGATCTAGATGATTGACAGTTGGGAGTCTGTAAGAGACTGCATCTCACCACTGGAATGGTACCTCAAAGGTTCCAAACCCATTCCGAAACGTTTTTACAAATTTTGTGGATGCCGAGGCCAGTTTCATGCGGCAGCTCCGTCACTTTGAAGCTGCGGAAAAGGCCGAGGGGAATTTCACCAAGACCAATGGTAGTATCCTGGGAATTTGATTGGAATTGTTGGCAAATCATCTGGATGGATTAAATATGATTAAATTTCATTGCGACCAAAATCTGCGACATCACTGTAAATCATGGTTTGGATTGGGGATATTGGGGTACAGTGGAACTGTTAGATAAGAACGGATTAAGAATTTCCAGCTTACCCTGGGGTTCTTAAGTGCTATAGGTGGAACATATGGAAATTATGAACGAGGGTACCCTCAAGATCTTAATGAGTTGGTTCTTAACGGGTTCATATGGTGAGGGTTTTGCCGATTCATTTTGGCGTGGTCTTAGGTTGCCAAGGACGCGGGGGGAAGAAAAAATCGTTTTAGGTCCCAAAAAGTTTTTCAGGTGCAGGCATTCCGAACAGAGCTAAGGGCCAGATATTCCACCATAGCAGGGCTTGAAAGTTTATTTTGGCATGGTATTAGGTTGCAAAGGGGGCGGGGGGTTGGTGACCACGTAATGGATCGAGTCTCCCTGCGGCCGCGCCATCTTTGTCATTGGCGTGGAAGTTCCGCGGTACACAATCTTTCTTTTGGGAGATACTGTAGCTGCTAATAATCAATGTTTGGATATGTTTGGTATATTGGTGGCCGTTAAAGGGGAAAAAGATCCAGCACCTAGAATTCCAAATTACTGTAGGGTTCTTATTTCAAATAGCTGACAGGAAGGGTTGAATCCAGCAATCCAGCCCCTGAAGTTCTTATTGCAGTAGGTTCTTAAACAGTGGTTTCACTGTACCCCATCCCAACATGAGCTTACCTGAATCAGGCCAGAGCATTGGAATGGGCCCAAGAGGGGAGGATTGAGAGGATATGACTGATGGCAACAGTTTTGTGAACCACAGCCAGAACATGCAACTGAAGTAGAATTTGCATTCCTAAGGGTTCTGTATTGGAGCATCAAGACCTCAATGACACTTTGTTTCCTGGTATTTACAGGACGGTTCCATATTTGCAGGCCACCAAAACGTGAAGTCCGCCGCCAATGCTGAGAATCCTGCAAGTTCGCGCAAGGCCTGCAACATGTTGGGCTGGGTGGTAAATGCCGACGCATAGCGCATGGGGAAACCAAGAGTTCTAGACATGTGCACTAAAGTCTCAAGGATTGTTTTCAGTTTTCAGATGTTTTAGGCAGTTTGGATGTATTTGCATCAACAATATTCAACAATAACAATAACAATAATAGAGCCAATAAGAATGATAGTTTTCTTATCAGGTCTAAAAAACTGAACCATTTCCTTCTGCATGAATCCGTAGGGTGGGCAACATAAAGACAGAGATGTGAAAAAAAATGCGAGTTCGACCCTGCCAGGAACGGAGTCAGGAACGGAGCATGCTAGTTACTGGCTGTTACTGTCACAGGCTCTGTCCAAATCTCAGAATGAAAGAAACGTGCTATAATGCTTTATAATTACCTGAAGGTAGTACCATATAGTAGTACCGTTGGTTTGAGGCAAGCATAGAAGTGGAATGAAGACTTGACATCCACATACATTCATCATATTTCAAGTAAGGAAATGATCGATGGCACTTCCATGGTTGTCTCTGGCAACTTGACATCAAACAGCCATCAGGCCCTTACCGCAGGGTCGACTTCACAGGTCTAACACATGTTTTTGATGACCGATAGTGACCCCTTTTGTGGCCTGAAAAAAGTGTGGCATTTGTGTCCTGGTCACATCATGTCATAAGCCTGAGCATTGGAACGGAGTAGAAATCCAAATGTCTTTCCAAACTTCTGAAGGAGAGAAACACCAACCATGTGCCGAAGAAAGTGTGTTTAGATTTGATCAAATAAGTATGATTGCGTCATAAATTCTACGATTGTGAACATCCACATCTACCAAAAAGGGGCAATATATGGGTGATATCGGGGTGTGCCTGAAAATTTGGTATTCCAAATTCCAAACAAATCTCATATCATTTATCATCATTTTCCCGCAATTTGCCACTTCTTTTGGGGCTGCGAAGAGCATCGAACAGCTTGTCTTGCCGTTTCTGGCGTTTCTGGCCAGGCCCGGGCAGGCAAAAAACCACCGCATTCTGCCTGACTGCCAAGAAAGGCCCATACATGGGGATGTGTGGGAGAATACATGGCTTTTATGTGGCTTTTATATGGGAATTGTATGTTTATGGGTTTTGTATGGGTTGGATATGGCTTTTCATATGGCTTTTATATGGCTTTCTTATGGGTTTTTAAATGGCTCTTACATGGTTTCTCTATGGGTTGTAAATGGTTTTGTAATTATGTGTATATATGTATATATTATATACAGTACATATATGTATATATAGTTTTACATGGTTGCTGTATGGTTTTACATGGCTTTCATGTGGTTTTATAAAGTCTTATATGGTTTTAAAATCAAATTGTTCTTACATGCTTATATGATTTTATATGTGTTATGTGGTTTTATATGCCATTATATGGGGGGTTATTCCCAACAGCAGGGCCTGTTGGGTTTCAATCTCTAGGGCTGGGGCTGGCTCGCGGGGACTTGCAGCCTTCAAAATCCGGAATGGAACCCTGGAACCCTGGAACCCTGGAACCCTGGAACCCTGGAACCCTGAAACCTTGGAACCCCGGAACCCTGGAACCCTGGAACCCTGGAACCCTGAAACCTTGGAACCCCGGAACCCTGGAACCCTGGAACCCTGGAACCCCGGAACCCTGGAACCCTGGAACCCTGAAACCCTGGAACCTTGGAACCCTGCGACCGTGGAACCCTGAAACCTTGGAACCTTGGCACCCTGGAACCCTCAAGGATTCTGGAACCCTGCAACCTTGGAACCCTGGAACCTTGGAACCCTGCAACCCTGCACACCTGGCACCCTGCTGGGACCCTGAAACCCTGGAACCCTTGGAACCCTTGGAACCCTGGAAACCTTGGAACCCTGAAACCGTGGGACCCTGGTACCCTGGAACCTTGGAACCCTGAAACCTTGGAACCCCGGAACCCTGGAACCCTGGAACCCCGGAACCCTGGAACCCTGAAACCCTGGAACCTTGGAACCCTGCGACCGTGGAACCCTGAAACCTTGGAACCTTGGCACCCAGGAACCCTCAAGGATTCTGGAACCCTGCTACCTTGGAACCCTGGAACCTTGGAACCCTGCAACCCTGCACACCTGGCACCCTGCTGGGATCCTGGAACCCTGAAACCCTGGAACCCTTGGAACCCTTGGAACCCTGGAAACCTTGGAACCCTGAAACCGGAACCCTGGTGACCCTGGTACCCTGGAACCTTGGAACCCTTGAAACCCTAAAACTTCCAAACCCTAAACTCTATGCGCGCTGCGCGCGCTGCATGCAATAAAGTAAACCCTAAAACTTCCAAACCCTAAACCCTAATGCGCGGTGCGCGCGCTGTGTCCCAGAGAAGTAAACCCTAAAATTTCCAAACCCTAAACCATCGTGTTATGCAACTTCCAAACCCTAAAGTTTAACCCGCGGTGTGCGCGCTGCATGCAATAAAATAAACCCTAAAACTTCCAAACCCTAAACCCTAATGCGTGCTGTGCGCGCTGCGTGCCAGAGATAAACCCTAAAACCTTCAAACCCTAAACACTAATGCGCGCTGCGCGCGCTTTGTGCAATAGAAATAAACCCTAAAATCTTCAAACCTGAAACTCTCGTGTCATAGAGGTAAACCCTAAAATTTCCAAATCCTAAACCCTAAACCCTAACGCGCGCTGCGCGCGCTGTGTGCCATAGAAGTACCCCTTAAAATCTCCAAACCCTAAGCCATCGTGTCATGGAGGTTAACCCTAAAACTTCGAAACCCTAAAGTTCAACCCACGCTGTGCACGCTGCATGCAATAAAATAAACTATAAAACTTCCAAACCCTAAACCCTAATGCGCGCTGCGCGCACTGCGTGCCACACACATAAACCCTAAAACTTTCAAACTTTAAACCGTAACGCGTACTGCGCGCACAGCCTGCCATAGAGGTAAACGGTTAAACTTTTAAACGCTGCGTGCCATAGAGGCAAAGCCTAAAACTTTCAAACGCTAAACCGTAAAGCAGGCTGCGCGCGCTGCGTGCCATAGAGTGCTCCTCAAAAGTGATTACATGTCATACTTTAGTGGCATCCTCCAAATTCATTAGTCAGCCTTTGTTAATCCAGGGCCCATTTTACACATGTCATCTTCTTGGTCGTGGCGCCATTTCAGGATCACACTGATGACCTAAGCTTTGGCCTTAACTATTATGCAGGCAAGCGACATCAGCACGCTATGGTATTGGAAGACACAGGGTTTGCCCGTAGACCAGCCAAAAAATCGATTTTCCACACTGAACAATTGGATTTAACACATTTAGAATAGGAGCTCCGCCTGATTCAGATTTCATCACTTAAAAGGTACCCATGCCTGACTAGCCTTCATGACTTAAAGCGTAACCATACCCGACTTAAAGGAACCATGCCTGACTAGCCTTCATAATTAAGAGGTACCCACCCACGCCTGACTTAACAGAACCCATGCCTGACTAGCCTTCATAAGGTACCCATGCCCCTGAATTCAGGGAACCATGCCTGACTAGCCTTCACAATTAAAAGGTACCCACTGGAACCATGCCTGACTAGCCTTAATGACTTAAAAGGTAACTACACCTGACTTAATACCTGATTTACTGGTTTTGCCTGATTTTGGAAAAACGCAGGGCCGGAATTTGCAGGGCGCGGGCCGGAATTTGCCGGGCCCGGGCCGGAATTTGCCGGGCTGGGATTTTGGGGTCGTGCCTAAATAGGATTTTTGCAAAAATCGTGCATGACTGAAGGGAACCATGCCTGACTAAACATCATACCAATCATCCCAAAAGAATCCAATACTTCCAGCAAGTGATGCCTGACCAATCCCTGCGTCATAATAAACCGTCTGCCCCTCCCCACCCAATAATGAACACACGGAATACTTTTTTGTATGTAGTGGGTATTTAGTATGAGGGTGCGAAACTTCCCCCTTGGTTAAAAAAACTAAATTGGAAAACATTTTTTAAATAACATCTAACTAAAATATTGCCAAAATTGGATTCCGAAGCTTCCCCCTGACATTAAATTGCAAACATTCGTTTTAAAAAATGAACTTTATATTTCAAAACCGATTGAATTCCTATTCAAAATCTAACTCAAACCTTGCCAAATTGGATTTCGAAGCTTCCCCTTATATTAAATTGAAAACCTTACTAATCCCCACCTCCTTTTACTAAACGTACCCCAAATACTAAAATATTACATTGATTCCTTTTACTAGGGTCCGCGTTAAATTTTGGGAAATTTCAGACTGGCCAGTTTGACTTTTAATTGATACCTTTTCAAAAACAAATTAAACATGAAGGTCCCATTTCAGGATTTCACCACCAAAAAATAAAAACTAGTCAGCCCCGGTGATTTTTTAAACTAGGGTTTTTTAAGGTCGAAAAAATAAGTATTTTATATTACAACGTTTATATAATATTGGGGGAAAACTTCGAAATCCACTTTTTGGCATTTCCTGGCAATATTTTTACTGGATATCAAAAGGAAATTTAATCGATTCTTGAAATCGAAAAAACATAGTTTTTTTTATTAGTGTTTTTAATTTAATTTTAGGGGAAAACTTCGAAATCCAATTTTTAGCAATATCTTAATTATATGTTAAACAGAAAACTAATCGATTTTGAAATATTTTTTTTTAAATATATTAGGGCTGATAATTTAATATTAGAGAAAACATTTCGAAATCCGGTTTTTGTTTTTATTTTTGTTACTATAATTTAAAAGGAAATCGAATCGATTTCAAAAAAGGAAAAATAATATTTTATATTAGGGTTTTTTAATGTAATATTAGGGGAAAACTTTAAAATCCAATTTTTGACCATATTCTAATTAGATTTCAAAAGGAAATCTAATGAATTTTGATATAGAAAAAATAGTCTTTGATATGAGGGTTTAATATGAGGGGAAAGCTTCGAAATCCAATTTCTGGCAATATCTTCATTTGAATTTACAAGGAAATCTAATCGATTCTGAAATAGAACAAGTTTAGTTTTTTATATTGGAATTGTTCATGCAAGATTAAGGGAAGCATCGAAATCCAATTTTTGAACATATTTTAATAATTGGATTTTAATTTGATATTAGGGGAAAACTTCAAAATCAATTTTTTGTTTTTTTTCATTAGATTTCAAAAGGAAATCTAATCGATTTTGGAACAGGAAAAAAAACAAAATGATATTAGGGTTTAATATAAGAGAAAAGCTTCGACATCCAATTTTTTGGCCATATTTTATTTAATTTTTAAAAAGAAATCTAATCGATTTCGAAATAGAAAAACATACATAAATTTTTATTTTGGGGGTTTTTATTTGATATTAAGCTTCGGAATCCACTTGTTTGCCATATTTTTATTGGATTTAAAAGAAAGAAATCTGATCGATGTTGAAATAGAAATATGTGTATATAATTATATATATATGTGTGTGTGTGTTTTTTTTATCAATATTAGGGGGAAGCTTCGTGCCCTAATACTAAAGACCCCCCCAATACTAAAAACTCCTCCAGGTGTTTGTTATTTGGGTGGGTGGGTGAAGGGGCGACTGTTTAGCAACAGGGGGAAGGAATTAAACCGTTTTTTGTTTCTAATTTCAAAATCCATGAAAATAATCTTTAAATAGAATACTGCCAAGAATAGGATTTCGAAGCTTTCGCCTAGTACCAAATAAAACACCAACACCTGAATTAAAAAAACTAAAATTGACGATTTTAAAGGACGGACCCCAATAAAAGACACCCCGGTGTTGACTAGTTTTTTATTCTTTGGGGGTGAAACCCTCACATGGTACCTTCATTTTTAAAATTGTTTCCTCAAGGGGATCAATTAAAAATCAGATTAACCAATTTGACATTTCCCAAAATTGGAAATCGCACCTAGTTTTTGTCATTTGGGGGTATTTTTCGTAATAGGGAGAAAGGATTAGCAAAAAGAATGCCTGATCAAAATGATGCTGATTCTGTGTGTTACAGTCTTTTTGCCCACTACAGTGTCTACAGGGTTACAAGGGATGCCGTGCCAGCTAGAGTCCCAAGTCCATTCAACCAACACCCTAATCGATGAAGTTGGACTTGTTGAAATGGAAGTGGGACTGGACCAATTGACATAGGGCGATGCTGACCTTCAACGGGAGCTTCGGCGCCTGAAGGACAACAGTTTGAAAATTCCGAACCTGAAATATATTTTCAAAATTGCCTTACTAAGAGTGATCCCCACCCTGACACACTATTCTGACATAGTTTCTGACATATCATCTGGACGTATATGTGGCATATATGTTCTGACATACTATCTTACATTCTTTTCTGAGATTCTATTTGACATTCTTTCTGGCATCCTATCTGGCATCTATTCTGACATACTTTCTGGAATATACTATATTCTGATCCTGCCTTGCCATGAGTTTGGGCTGGGAGTGCTTTTATTTGCGTGGATCAATGCCAATGGCTTGAATATCCACCAAATGTTGGTTTCACATGTTTGCACCCAATGATTGCCATTACCATTGATACCCCAAAATGGCCAGGTCCCGAATTTGAGAGTAGGTCCTGAAAAGTTTTCTGGGTACTGAAAAAACAGGACTTTGGCACAGGGTCTGAAAAAAGACGTAGGTGGAAGATTCAGGTATGCTGTTGGGTTGCAAAGCTGGGTTAATATTGCTTTTACATGCATTTTACATTGTTTTGTTGTGGATTCCATGGTGGTTTAACCAACAAAAATGACGACTTGGTATAAAACCAACTAACTATGAGTGGGACTTAACGGGGATTTAACCAACAGACATTGGGATTTTGGGGCAAAATCAATCACGGTATGGGGATGGAACTGGATTCTAATGGGATAGGGTATGACATATCATATAACATTATTTGATTTATTTGTTGTGTTCACTTGTTGTTTTTCTGCCTTGCATCCGTGACTTGTGTTTCATAGCCATCTTGTGCAGCTTCTCGCAGGCCATGCCTGCCGTTCAATGTACCACAGCTGCAGGACCATCACAGTTCGGCCCTCTGTTCTGAGGTGCAGGGCATGGCTTTTGGTGGATGAATACAGAATTTCCATAGCCTTCAAACCATGCGGACCATGTTTCACCAAGAATTTGACCTGTTTGAAGGGAGGAAGAGTTTACACAACCCCAGCTGTGAGAGTACAGTCAGAAATTGGGGCGACTGGGGCGGAATGGCTTCAGCTTGATGTTCTTGGTCCAGCTCGAAGAGAGAAAGGGTGGGGCATGAGGTAAATCAGTTATAGGTGGAAACAAGACTAGCCCTGAATGCTCTGAATAGCTCTGAGTCTTCTTGTGATAAGTAAGATACTGAAGATGTCATGAAGTCCAACAGATTCTCCCATTCCACTTTTTCATGGATCTAATCGTTGACAAGACACAACTCACGAGCATCTTCGCAGTGCGGTCCATGGCCATGGAAACTGGGCTGCTCCGCAGTACCGGCCCGCTTTTGTCGTGCAACCAAGCAATTGTGCAGCGCGCAGAAGAGGAAGCCGGAGAAGTGGAGTGGTCGGATGACAGCCCCTTTCAGTTACGGACACAACTTTTTGTGTGTTTCATTTCGTCGCACTCTGTCGTAGCTGCTAGCTCATGCCAGCTTCATATTTGGGAGCTACAACTGATTCCCTATTCTGCACCATTGTTGGACCGTTGGGGCACTTTTAAAGACATTCCGCTCTGGAATTTGTGAATTGCTCAGGCGATGTTTCGGAATCCGAGCTGGCAAATGTGGTCATGGAAATCCAAGAAGTCACCAGCAAGATGGCGCCCAAGTCCTATGCCCAGCCCCAAGAAAAGCGTCAGCCCAAGTTTACCTCGCAGCAGCTGCATGTGGTGCTGGTGATTGATGCCAGTCTAAGCACCTTGAAATTGATAGTCAATCGAAGTTTGTTGGTTTTTCTTTAAGGCAAGCATTTGCCTTGAGAGTGTGCCCCACAAACTACCTGACTGCCTTTTTCCCCCCTTCGCAACAGACAAATCAGATCGATTCCGGCAAGAAAATGAGGCATGGGCATTGAGGACACAAATTTGCTGATGGATCGTAAAGGTTCTGATGATTCTGATGTGAAGCTGCGGACAACGGTTCGCCGCATCGATGCAGTCTTTCACTCTTGCCAGTCTTTCTTTGAAGTTTGTCAGCCGGAAAGTGGCGAGGATGTCTACAGCTTGGCGACCTGTCATTTTCTTAGGGTGATACTTTGCTAGTTTGGACATCTTTGGAACATTTTGGATCATTTGGAAGTATGTCACACAAGCAACAGTGATTGAGGCTAGGTAGTCATATTAATATTAGGTGTTTGTTGGAGGGGGGTGGTTTGGATTAAAGCTCGAATGCCAACCTAGGTCGTCTTCAACAGCCAATCTCAAATTGTCTTCCAAAGACTGTTGAAGAAGGCAGCGGCAACCATGATGAAGAAGGTTGGTGCCAAAGTGAACCCAAAGAGTGAGACGCTTTGCCAAAGCTTCTGTCCTTTTGTTGTTCTTAGTAACTGAGATTAAAATTTCTTGTTTGGTGAACCCCTTGCGCTTTCGGTATGGCCAAGGACCAAATTTCAATCAGTTTTTCAAGCTCTTTACAAACTCTTGAGTCAAAGCGCAGTGCCTGAAGATGTGAGGGTGGTCTTCTTGTCAGACGGTAAACCCTATGAGAAACGCACAGTTTTGACTCTCTTTGACAAGCAGCTCTTGCAGAAACATCGCGCCAATAGTTTCGAGTTGCACGCCGTGGCTTTCGGTTCTCAATCGGAGCACTGGCATCACTTGCGCTCCTTAGCAGAGGTCACGGGTGGGACTTTCCAAACTTCCTCGATGGAGCCACTCCAGTTGCATCAGGCCTTCACTTCCATCGCTGCGACCATTACGAGCAGCTCGGGTGACAGATCCGCCACACCATTGAGATCGGCGGCATTGGACATTCCCTTTGACCCCCTGTGCCGTGAGACCAAATGCAAACGACGATGCAGATTGATCCAACAGAGGCACAAGAAGAAAAACAAATGGACATATGTCGATGAGGAAATGGTGCTGGCGGAGGTTGTTTCAGTGACGGTGGACATGAAGCCCTTCAACTTCGGAGGAATGCGCCTGGTTTTTGGCATGTGGGATGCATCGACAAAGAATAGTCAGCATCCAATGGTAGCTAAGCGTCTCATTCAGAAGCCTCATGCAGATAAAGAGGAGATGCTGCACTTCTGTCGGTGCACAAGTATCGCGATTGGACTCCGAGAGAGTTTCAAACAAGCTTTGAAAAAGGTGAATGTGGAGATCAGCATTTGGTTTGTTCCGTGCTACTTGTACGAATACGAGTCAGGGTGTGGCATATCGTATTTCGTGGGAGAGCAGAGACTGGAGGGACACTTTGTCAAGTTCAACGGAAACAACGGATATGTAAATGAAGAAGCCAAGCTGGAGACGGAGACTGAGATCTTACAAGCCCTGAGTCATTACAGCTACTTTCGAAGCAAGGGTAGCATTTTGCTCATTGACCTTCAGGGCGTCATTGACAATGGTTGGGTGTTGCTCACAGATCCGCAGCTTCATTCTAGAACCAAGAAGTATCTGGTCGGAGAAGTGAGGAATAAGAATTTGGCGAATGATTTGATAAAGCACCGCGTCATGCCATTGCATGCCATTGCATGATTTGAGTTGTGCCACTTTGCATACATTTGCATAGATGCAAATAGGATCTGGATATATCTGGATATATACCTGGATTAATACATACTGTAAGTGTTTATGATGTTGGATATGTTTCATGATGAAGGTCAAGTTCCATTTCACAGTTTGTGGTTTGTGAGCCTCTTGTTGCCCAAAAGACGAGCTTGCCAGGTATGGCCGAGCAGATCTGGGGCTTGAGGGCATAAAAAGCTTTTTCGAAAGCCATCAATGTGGTCCCACCTGCGAAAAGCTGCAGCTCCAGGAACAAACCACCGAGTTGTTGAGGCAGCTGCAGTTGGAGAGAGATCGACGATGCCAGGCTGGGATCATAGCGGCTATACAGTTGGTGAAGCCACACAGGCAGTGGAAGCCATGCATAGTCATGGAAGATGGAGTAAGAACATTAGAAACACATTCACACAGAACAGACCCGACCGATTTTCATTTAAATTGCTTCAGTGCCAATGTTGATCAATTTTGTGTATATATCACTTTGATGATGGAAGAGCACAAACCTGTTGATAGGTTTGCATGAACGCGGCCTCCAAGACTGCTACTTGGCACAGTAATTACTCTCATGAGAAATTATTGATATATCCTTGATATTGTGAGATGACGAAACCTACTGCGGGCAGGTTGTAGGGAAGTGGGTTCAGAATGGCGTGCGCTTGGCGTTATACGTGATTTGCAGGGACCTCTTGACTATAATTTCTCCTTACCGGTCTTATCATGTCTCCGTTTTGGTTTGGGAACGTTTCAAAACGCGATGTAGGAATGAAACTGCAGTTAGGTCTTGGAGCCTTGTGGGCATTCCGCCATTTGCAGAACCTGCGCTTTGCAGCTCCTTGAATCCAGCAGTGCTTTGTGCCCGCTGTGCCGCAAGCCATTCCAACGCTGGCGTGACGGCATTTTCAGTGGCTTGCAGTGGCTTCAGTGCTTGTTCGCATGGACGTTGATGTTGGTTGGTGTGGAGTGGTGCCAAATTGAAGCTGTCATCAAAGCACTGGATGTCGGCAGCAAACTAAATTTACATTCTACAGGTAGCACCCCACAGAAGGAGATTGGCACATTGACAAAAGAGGTAGTCGCAACACAAGGGTTTGCGCGCCTCTGGCCCAGGTAGCACCTATGTTCCTACTGTCCGGAGGCATTGATGCTGATACCATGAATATTCATGGATAGATTGAAAAGAGGGAAACAGGCCACTGAGAAACTCTTTTCAATCTTGAACCAGAATGGAGTACGCAACTTGCCATTTGAAGTTGGAAGGATAATTATGACACCTGTCGCTTGGATTCTTCCAAATGCTACCCCAAGATGCCGACCATGGAAACTGTCCAAAACGGAGCATGGTCAGCCAAGTTTCCATGGTGAGGAAAGCAGCTTCTCACATCTTCTCACCATTCATCTAGAAGCTAGATTCTGGTTCCCAGTTTTTCACTCACCGTGTACAGCGTTTGATGAAAAAATGGATCCCATGATCCAATGCGGCACTGCCAAATCCTGTGCACTCGGTGCGAGTTTTTATGCTTTAGCAAGTGACACTTGCTGGGAAATTCAGACTTGTGACTTGTGAACATGTTTGACCAAGCAACGACAGTTCTAGAAACACTTTTTTGGCCTTAAATTTGTCAAATCATTCAGACTGCTCAATGATGGCACAAACCCAGCCATGGACACTTTACTTGCATGATCTTGCATGTTCCAGCGATCACACAGAGCTTTCAAGATGACTTTGAGATGCGGCCGCGGCAGCATTTTGTCGGGGATTGTTCATGTTTTTTTGTTGTGATTATCATCAAGGAAAGTCCCTTCAAATTGGAAACCAGCTGGTTTTGTTGTTGCGGAGACCACCTCGTCGGCAGGAGCTGCAGCTCACCATCACTATCCTCTACTGTATCCTCTGTAAATATCAGCAATCAAGGCCCATAATATGATCATATACATCCAGGATCATTTGATGAGAGCACCACCATAATCAGCATCAGCATGTTTGTTGAGTCATCCTCTTCCGATGCCATTTTGATTCCATTTTGGAGATCCAATCTTACCTAGTTCTTCCCCTGGTGTGCCCTCCAAAAGGGGCTGATCGAGGGCCCAATGTTATTTTCAGATGCCATGGGTTCCTTGAAGAGCCACCTGATGCCACCTGAATCTGAGGCTGAGAAGCAGCACTTCTACCAGGTCTAGCATCGCCGCATCGCCGCATCGCACTTCCTTTTCAGGCCATGTAGACCATGGTGGGCTGAGTCACGAATCATGTCATGGAAAAGGTGCATGGATTCGCATCAGCAACGGCTGTATTTCAAAAAGCGGGGGAAGTTTGCTTGAGGTGTTTGCAATAAGGAAGATGCCTGCGTATGTTGTCACAGATGTTCTAATACACAGGAAAACCTTAATTTTGAAGGTAAAAATAATGGTTTCCAGCAAACCCTCCCATTCTTGGAAGAAAAAATGATTTCCGGTTTCCTGTCAATGTCTCTTCAACTACTCCACCAAGACTGCTAAGGACGAAGAGGCCCCAGCAAACTGCTGAACCCTATTGAACCCAAGTGCCAAATGCCGGGTTGCTCGGCGAGATGCGAAGAGACAGGATCGGAATGTCAAGGGAAATCAGTGAAGTCTAGATGAGACCGGTGAGCTTCCGTGAGTTTGAGGAACGAAGTACTTTACTAAGTATTTGTACTATAGAGATATCCAAAGATTGCATATTGGAATCTTGTCATAGCTCTTCAAGTCTTATGCGAGGTGTATCTTTATCATTTTTTTAATCAAATCTGATGTGTATGTTTTTTCCAGCCACATATATCCAATATAATGCATCATTGCATCATTATGTATAATTATATAATTACATAATATATATATATGTACTTCTATATTTATTTAAAAAACATATATATATATATATATGTAATTATATATATATATGAGCCAACGCAAAAACCCCGGCAATTCTAAATATGTATTGGACGGACATTGGTTTATGGAAATTGATGGAAATTGTTAAAAACACACGGTAAGCGATGGGACCTTCCCAAATGAAGCGATACCCCTTTTCAAGGTTATGTCATTGTATTTCTCTAATATCCACATTAGCGATACCCAAATTGGACGTTGATGTCTGTGAATTACACATATAAAAATGTAGCAGTTTCCTGCAGGCGATACCCCCCAAATTTACCATATCATTATTGTACAAATGTGTGGTAAGCGATGGGACCTTCCCAAATTTGTGGATGTCCTTTCCGTGAACCTAGGGTTTTCGAGATTGCTCATATATACATAAATATTCCATTATATTCCAACCTATACCACGGTGAGGAAGCTGCCCGGCCTGAGATGAGAACCACGCAGCGCATCCCAGCGCCGAGAAAAAGCTGCGCTTGCGGAAAGCGGACTGTCCCTCTGAGGTGACTCCCAGTTCGTGAAAGTTACGGATGCAGCGGTTTCGCTGGTTTAGCTTAAACCCTCAACATTTCAAATGTGATGTATTGTTATATATAATTAATATGTTGTATTATTATGCATTATTTGATATATTGTTATGTGCATAGTTATCTATATTGTTGTAGTATCTGAGGTGTTGTATAACATGACCATCTAGTCGCTGGCGCTGACTGTATGGTGACCTGCCTCTTTGATGAAAAACCCGCGGGTCTTGGAGATACCAGCGCATGAAGTGGCACATGAAGTGTCGCTGATTGTTAGTGATGATCACTGGTATAATATATGTTCCAGACATTGCATCAAGACAGTGGAATGTTCACTGGAACGTTGGTTGCAGTTCTGTTCTTTGCCAGGATGCTGTGGAGTGAATGCGTATTGTTGCTTTGGCTTAAAGTGGCAACCCCACTGTGGTCATTTCTATACGGACGCGCAGAGCGTATTGATTTAAGACGGCGGATCCGGAAGATTTGAGGAACACCTGCCCGATCGCTGGAACACTTTCACCACAAGTTGCATTACACCTATTTCAGCACAGACGAAAAAGGACCCCATTTCGTTCGTACAGCTAGAGTGACTGAGCAAACATTCAAGACTCTTCTGCACCAACCCTGGCCATTGTCGCTCTGGCCTCTTCTAGCCTCTTGAGCCGGAGAAATTTGGCGCCATGCCACCCTCGTCGCCGGAGCAAAGGTCACCGGAACCGGGAGGCCAGATGTGCAATGGATTTTGGGTGCTTTCCGTACGGTAGAACATGTTGGAACAATGTATAGACATAGATTGAGACTTTGGTCATTCCGGTGAGGCAAGAGGAATCGACCTTACCTCGAAAAACTTTACCGGAAAGATCGATGAATCGATCGCCCATCGCCGTCCTTGCCCAGGCCGTTTCTCATGGCGTGGTCCCATGCCCAGTAAATCTCCCACCACCACCGCACGCTCGCCGAAGCCTGCCCTGCGCTCGGCGTCATCCGTGTCGCGGTCGCCCAAGAGCCCCAACATCCGCGCGTCGAACATGAGCTTGGCGAGTGGTGAGTCCGTGCCCTTTGGATCTCACTTGGGTCTCACTTGGATCAATTGCTTTAAGTTGATCAAGTATGTTCATCAGATGCTTAAGGATGAACAGTGATGATCTTGCACAGGGATGAAGCTGGGTTCTGCTGATATGAATGGCGACGATGTTTGCCTATGGGCCTATGTCATGAATTCACTGAACATTATCTGGATGTTTCATGCTTGGTGCATGTCCTTTTGCAGCGAGATCTCTGAAACTAATTAATTAACGCATTTAATGATTTATGTTCGACAACGGTCCCAATTTAAAAATAAATGAGTGAGAACGCCTCAAACCAACCTTGCCCCCCATGAACTTATCATTCCACAACTGAGGAGATTTAGGCGCTGGGTGAAAGGGTGGGCATGGGCTGTTGGATGACACCCATGAGATTTAGCCAACAAAAATTGAGAGTATAGTGGACATATTGCATGGGAACTGGTATATAATGGTGATACCTGTAGGTGAGCAACAATGTGATATCTGGTTTGTCCAAGACTAGAGGGATGCCCTAATTCATGGCCATTTTCAGAGGGAAAGGTAAAGAATTAGATTTTAGCGGTACCCATTCTTGGACCAACCCTGTTGACCTTCAGGAAAACACATGGGTGTTGGAAGTCGCGGGGGGGTCGTTTGTTGAAGCATGCACTAAGTCTAAGTTCTTGTTGGTGTCCACTATTGATGTCTACCACATTGTAGGTAAAAGCCTGGAGCCTGGAAGCTGTGTTTCTCCCACCTTTACCTACAAGTTTTTGGTGAAAATCACAAAATTAGTCCTTTTGGCAACCCCAGGGCCATGGGTAGTTCCCCCAAGTTCCCAAGGATCCTGATGAAAACTCCTTGGTATCTCCCTTGTTCTTTGTCATTCCAAGCCCTTCAAGCATATCTTGGAGTCATGGCCAATCAAACTCCCATTACTCGGTGATATTCTCCCGTTTCATGTTCCTTTCCCCAGCGGTGGCAGGGCCTCCAGGGCCTCCAGAAGCTCTGCAGATAGCGAGCAGCAAAGACATCGCGCCTCTGAGGAGAGATGGGACTCAGATGGACTCAGCCATGATTTACAAAACACCACCATTTTTGGATATTTGAACATGGATGGAGGAGGCATCAAATCTCCATGAAAATATCCAAAAATATCATATATCCATGAAAATGGATGAAATGGTAGAATGGCTCGGATGCATCAAGTCTTATCAAGTCTTTGAGTTTTGCCAGGAGGCCTATGTGGGACGTTTGAGCCAAGAGCACCCAGAACCAGACCCCTTTCTGGAGGCACCTGTCTTTTCACCCTTGGCCTGGGTGTTGGCACACTGGAATTTCAATGTTGGCCACAGGAGGTTGGGTCAGAATTTTAAAATCTAAGGGGCTTCATTTCAAATAAACAGCTGACAGAGGCTATTTAAGTTGGTTTTGTGCAAGCACCGTTTGTGATGGTCTTGGATTGAAATGAACAACTTTCTGAGGTCAGCGCAACAGCTTTTTGCATGTTTTCTTTGCTGTCAAGGTCAACACCTCTCAGATTCAAACCATCTCCAGATTTGGCTTTGTCTCACGAGATTGGGTTGTGCTACCATGACGTTCCAGGCCTTTGAATACTTCAAGGAGCAACAGAGGCGATTAGACGTGGAGAGTAGCATCACTCCTGAGCAAGTCGAGGCAACTCGGCTGTAATTCCAACAACCATTGGTGTGACATCACCAGCATTCACCAGCATCATTGCTGTTCTGCCATTTTCAATACTCTCACTTTGCCGGGTCCGATATGATGACATCAACAAGATCCACTGCAGATGGATAGTTTGCTTGCATTTCCAATATCATAGGTGCCATGCTTTGCTAGTATTCTTCGTTACATCCCCGCGACCATCTTATTTTATTTGTCAGCTATCATGATTTCGGGCCATATCTATTGTGAAATAGATTATTTTCATGTCCATTCCTAGTGGACCTAGTATATACTATGATATCAACCATGATCCACTCCTGTCGACTATAGTTTTGTAATCTATTCCCCATCATCATGGGTCACTACCAAGAATATTCACCTATATTGATGTTGATCATATGTTTATGATACATATGCATACATATGCCCCTATCATGGGTGCTTTTCTCTGGTGTTTCATGGTTCTTCCATGTTTTTTTCTTAATGTTTGATCAACGTTGTTCAACTAAGACATCTAAGACTATGTTTTTCTATGATGTGTTTCAATTTCATTGTCCCCTATGGATGTTTAAAACGAGCTATGTTTTTTGGGTCTCTTTTGGGCAGAAAACTCGACCAGTTGTTGTCAGGAGGAAACCCGTTTCGGCTGTTTGCTGTCGGCTGAAGAGATCGATCAGCTTGTGGAGGAAGATGCCATCAGGCACCGGTTTTTCCCCGGTGGCACCGTGGAAATCCGTGGAATTTCCAACCAACTCTCTAACTATAAAGCTGTTGTGTTTAACTATCATATAACTAATTTAACATTATATAACTTTGGCGAAAAATCCCTTCAACCAGTTTCGATCCAGTTTCGGGTCACTGTTTCACCAGTTATGGTTCACCATCAACCACTATAGTTTGTTTTTGTTTCTTTGGGGTTTGCCGCATGACTACATCATTGGTTGAACTGGATGACAGGAGGATGAACTAGTCATGGAAGATCTCCACCCAAATCAGCAACAACGGTGGTAAGGCACAACTCTCAGGTCCTGTTTGATTACGAAACCAATCCATTACTGCATGGGTCAATTTGAGCCAACACCGAAAGACAACAGTATGAACAAATGTAAAATAGTTATATTTGTTGGCAGCTGGATGTCTGAATCTTCCCATTTTGTTTATTTTGTAGCTATCCTGTGCAAAATAAAGACCAAGTCGCACCACCAGCTTGCTGGGCTCGGTAATCTTTAGTAAATAATCCAGTGCCTGAGACCTAAGTGACTCGTGGGCAATCATGTGCTTGAACGGTTGTGAGGTTATCTGGTTGGTGGTTTGGAATTTTTTCCATATATTCGGAATAATAATCCCAACTGACTAATATTTTTCAGAGGGGTTGAAACCACCAACCAGGTTATTGTTTGTTTCTATTTTCAGCTCTTGTTTCTGCATGATTTGTATTTTGCGGACAGCTCATTTTGATTTGGTGCCCCGAACTTCCAAGATTCACCTCGAATCCGATGATTCAACGCCTCGCTCCCCAGAGGCGGAGGATTCAAAGTACCATTCTGATGGACATCTTCTTCGGTCTGGTGATCGTGGCGAATGGTGCGATGATGGGCTTGACCACTCAGGGTGTGGTGGATGAGAGTAGCGATGAGGCCCAAATCTTTGAACTTGTGCCCTGGTCAGCCTGGTCAGCTACCAATTTTGCCGAAAAGGTACCTTTTTGTTTGATGCTTTTCTCCATGCTGTCCATGTCTTTTTCAGAGCCTGAAGTGACGATGGAGGGGTGGAACAATTCAAAAATGGGATGGTTGATACCCACCCAATGACTGTGTCGGGTGAGTTGGAACCATCAGCAGAATGATGTGCCCGATGTGCCCATGGATACTGTATGACATCCTCATGACCACTTCTGTCCGCATATCGCTTAACATGAAGACATCTAAAACACCAATTCCAGAAAAAAAATGCCCATCAGTAAACCCTACTGCAGAAAAAACATATAGCAAAAGGACACGAATTGTTCATGCTTTTCCTTCAAACCACTCCGATGACCCAAGGTTTGTATGGCGATTTTCACGGTGGAGTTTCTTCTCCATTGGTTGGCAGAGCGTTGCAGTGGCAGCCATGGATGCTGCGGGAGCCTGTGTCGTATTATGAAGGACGCCTGGTGATGGGTTGAAGCTGAGAAGACATGCCCCAACGAAATTGGTCAACCAACCCGTTTGTTTCCTTCATTTGAGAACAATATTTTGCAACCCCCAAACAATTGTCGCCAGCGCCAGGAGAAAACCAAGGGACCAAGCAAACCCCAACTCAAACGTAGGATCAGCATGGATCAGCTATGCACGCAAGTGGAAGTTAAAGATGTTGCCGCGTCCCACCCCACAACAATCCCACCCTAACCCCATGTAATTGTAAGTGCCAGTGAACCCAACCACGTATGATCGTCCCACATCCACCCCACCCCCTCGCACCCAAACAGAGAACAAGAATAACTAAACATGGCGTGCCCTCTGCGGTTCAACTATTCACCTATCCAATTTCTATCCAATTTGTCAGGCTCAGGAATTGATAGCCACCACCATAGTCCCATGGCAGGATGGATGGATCCAGTTCGATGTGTTGTGCGTCATCATGTCCTGGCTGGACTTTTTCCTCACCTTTGTCTTCAACATTGGCGCGGGCACATCCACCTTCGCAGTTCTCCGTGTGGTGACTTTGCAGCGGCCGATATCATTGAAACACAGGGTGATTGATTCCAAGCCAGTTGGTTTGCGGAACAGCTACGAATACTTCATTTCAAATGATTTTGATTGTGCAATTTTGCCAGTAGTTACGGTAGGTTCTCTAAGGTGTTTCCCGAATACCCCCAGATGTCGACATAAATTGTAACGATGCCAACATGTATCAACATGTATCAACATGTATCAACATGTATCAACATGTATCAACATGTATCAACATGTATCAACATGTATCAACATGTATCAACATGTAGTACCGCACAAGGCGGTGGCGGAAGTTTCAAAAATAGGAAACCTATAGGAGAGCTTGGTTGTTGTGAATCAGGGATGGCAGAGCGAAGCCACTGATGGATTGAAAGGTGCTTGAGGTCTCCTCTCTTTCTCTCTCTCTTTCTCTGACTATCTACTTACCTACCAGCCTATCTTCTATGTATCTATCTATCTATCGATCTTTCTATCTCTCTCTTTCTCTCTTTCATCTAATTACCTATCTACCTATCTACCTATCTACCTATCTATCTATCCATCTATCTATCTATCTCTCTCTCTCTCTCTCTTTCATCTGTCTATCTGTCTAGCTGTCTACCTGTCTGACTATCTTTCTATCTATCTATCTATCTACCTATCTATCTATCTCTCTATCTCTCTCTCTATCTATCTCTCCGTCTATCTATCTATCTATCTCTCTATGTATCTATCTTTCTCCATGTATCGATCTATGCATCTATAGATGTATCTATCTATCTATCTATCTATCTATCTCTCCATCTATCGATCTATTGTTGTTGTAGTTGTAGTTGTTGTGGTTGGTGTTGTCGTTGTTGTTGTTGTTGTTGCTGCTGTTGCTGTTGCTGTTGTCGTCGAAGTTAGGATAGTTACGTTAGTGAAGTTACTTAAACTAGTCAAGTTAGTTAAGTTAATCAGTGTCTACTTTTTCGACATCTGCACGTCAAAAAAGGCTCAAAACCCTGAGTTTTTTACACTTTTGACTTCGAAATGTGCTTCGCGCCACAACGGCGTGCACTTTTTCGACACTTTTTCGACATCTGAACCTCCAAAAGTGGTCCGAGACCGTCAGTTTTTAACACTTTTGACTTGGAAATGTGCTTCGCGCCACAACGGCGTGCACTTTTTCGACATCTCAACTTCCAAAAGTGGTCCGAGCTGGTGTGTTTTGTACATTTTGACTTGGAAATGTGCTTCGCGCCACAACGGCGTGCACTTTTTCGACATCTCAACTTCCAAAAGTGGTCCGAACCTGGGTGTTTTGTACATTTTGACTTGGAAATGTGCTTCGCGCCACAACGGCGTGCAATTTTTCATCGCTCCTGTGGCCAGCTGGCTCCGCACCCGCCGCTTTAGCGAGCCTACTTTTCGACCCTCCGGAGCCACAAATCATTGGAAAAACACAGTGTTTCGCGACTTTCCTACCTTTTCGCGCATCTGTATCTTCTGTCCTCTTACTCTTTCTCTTCTGATCTTCTCTCTTCTAATCTTCCTCTTCTCTCTGCCTCTGCCCTGCTCTGCTTTTTATCTGTCCATATTGTCGGAAGTTTGACTTCTAAACTTCCTTCGATCAACATGTATCAACATGTATCAACATGTCGATGTAACGTGGTAGTACAACCAAATACCATTTATTTTGAAATGATGAACTAAGCAATTCCCCAGCAGTTATTGCTTAGAATTCCCACGTACTATTCTAGGTTGGATCGAGTCAAATCTGTCCGTATCTCCATTATTGGTGCACCAAACTCATGGATTTACAATTGGATAGTATCCTAATAGAGAATATAAATTCATATTATATAATATTATATCTATTTGTCTCTATATCAAATATCATACATATATCTAAACAATTCTAAACATCTATATAATATTCACATGTCTGCATGTGTATGTATATAATATAAGGTATAGAGATATTGTCTATAGACATATACATCGTGTTTGCTATATATGGAGGCTTCCTAAAATGGATCCAAAATAGAAGACCCTAGTTTTAAACCCATATTATATCATCATCGCTGATTTTTTTTTATTTCCCAGCCCATTCATTAACACAGCTGAGTCACATTTGGCTCGCGTTTTCACGCGTCGTGAGGTACGACTGATGCGTTTGCTGCGCCTGGTACGTTTGCTGCGGATCCTGCAACAGCTCTGGCTACTGCTGAGTTCGATGATTGCCTCGATGAGGGTTCTCTTCTGGGCCATCGCCATGTTGGCGGCCATTTGTTGCCTGACCTGGGAGATAAACCCCAGACGTATCCCATAGTCTTTTTAAAAAAAGACGACAACCCCCCAGAAACATGTTGTTTTCCGAAGACTTTCGGGGTTAGTACGTAGTTTATTAAAGTTGTTTATTGTTTTTTAGCCAATAATGAATGGGATCGGGTGATTGGTAAAGTAAATGCAAAATTGTAGCTTATCTAAAACTATATAGAATTAGTTATGCCAACAAGGTGAACACAGTTGCAGTTAGAACTTATGGGGTGATCTGGTTAGTTGATGTCTTATAACCAAACAACCATGTTCATTGGTGTAAATCAAAAATATCAAAGCTTGTGGATGGATAGTTTAGCAATCTGGATATATATATATATATTATATATATACATTATATACACTACTAATCAACTTATAAAGTGATTTGTCGAATAGCATCCAAGATTGGCCATAGTGGAATCATGTAATTAAACTCCCACATTTGGAGGTGATGTCATCATTTTTGTGTGAAACTGGGCATTCAATAACACATATTCATATTATATCATCTATTGTTTATTTTTCATCCTCATTAGTTGGGATTGAAATCCAATCTTGTTGCTTTTGACGTCAGTTTTTGTTACTACAACCGGGGGTTGTAAGCAATAAGGGCTGGTAATGACGGATACCGGCATTGACTGAAACTTATTGTTCAATTGGGCAGTGCACGTTGCAAGTTTTTTCCGGTGATTTATAGAAAATTACTTCAATCCATCAAGCCGACAGGAGCAGCTTTAAGAAGCAAAAATAGTTTCACAGCAATCATGGAGATATCTCCAAAACGTGGGATATCCTTGCTGGGCACGGTTGGAACATTGCAGGCACACATTGCGATGAACTGTTTGATATTGGGAGTTGAGATGCTGTCACTACGTGAATACCTGGTGAATAAGTGATGAACGATCAAGTCTTGTTGGTGTTGTGTGGATAAAACCGATAATACCCTGACAGAGTATACACTCACCATCACCCATGGACCCCTTGGAGCCTTTGCTTGACTTCTAGACTCCTAGACTGCTAAGATCATTTTTATAGGATTCTCATGGATTCTCCAGATCCAGCCATTTCCATCCATTCCAAACCCATAGGATCCATGTATGGTATATATGGTAACATTTACCATCAATATACATCAATATACCCCCAATGTTACCATATATACCATACATGGATCCTATGGGAAAGTTTCCAAAGGCTACATTTTCGGCATTTTGGTCTTCACGCTGTCCCAAAATGGTAGCGACCCATTGATGGCCGCCCAGTGGGGTGGGGTCGCTTGCCCTTACTGGTGCAGGGTTGGATGGCTGGTAGCCATGAAGGACACCCCCGGTGAATTTCTATACTGAACCAAAATCAATGCGACTCTAGACATCTCTAGCAGTCTAGACCATCTTGTGGCCTTGGAGTACTACATAGTACTACATAGTACTACATCTAGACACATAACTGTCATAACTTTCGATGCTTTCACCAGGTCTTGGAGTCCATGTTCTCGCTGGCAGAGATCGCGACCTACAACGGCATGGAGATCATCCGCAAGAGGTCGGCCGTGGGTCACGGTGTGAGTTTTGTTGAGAACAAAAAGCAGCGAAGATGGGCCAACTTCACAGCTGTGTCCGAAGCAGAGGTCAGATTGAGTACGTCAAAGAGGTCAGATTGAGTTGAAGACTATTAGGTTGATGGTATGAAAAGCTCAAAACTACTGTTGCAGGTCAGCTGGAATTCTGAAGTATTTTGGGATCAAAGTTGTTTCAGAAGGTTGACCCACCTGCAGGACAGAAGGATCAGATGTCTTGCTGTTTCTGCCGGTGCTTTTCATTTTCATGGCCATCACGTCCATGGGGATCATGTGCCCTGGCTTCTGTGAAAGACGGTGTGATGAAAAGTGTATGGAATTGCTGTCTATTGAATTGAGATGAATTTAGAATACTTCACTGTTTGATACTGCTTGTATCTTCTTGTAGGATTTTGACGTTACAGTATACATTGCGGTAGACCTATTTCTTTTTTGGCAGTTTCACCACTTAGAAACACCCATGATCAGCCAGTCAGCCAGCATCCATGTAAAAGAGCCAGCACAATTGACTAGAGTCAGACGAGGAACTTGATCATTGGAGTCCTTCTGACTGCAGTTCTTGAAAGGGGCAACCAGGACACTGCATGGGTTGCATGGGCGGTGAAAACCAGATTGCAAAGCCTATGTTGAACATGTTTTTTTCAAAGTTCGTGGTTCAAACATGTTCACAGAGGTTCACTCACTTGACAAATAATTAAAAATCTATAAACACCTATTGATTCCAAAACATCATGAAACATCTAATGAGGTCTGGAATCCAATTCCAAAACTGTCGAGGTCGCGCAAGTCCAGCATTTTTGGCTCACGCTGTTCCACCCGAAAGTGACGCCAAGAAGCGTCCCTCCCATGGCTCCCGGTTCTGCGGAGACCCCGTTGCCCCGAGTTTCGACGGAAACGACGGAAGTGACCGAGACCAGCAACGGCTTCAACAGAATCCGTGAGGCCCCTTGCAGACGCGACGTCGATCTGTTGGAAGTTGGGAATAACGGCATAGCAACAAAGGATCCGTGAAGTATCGTTGTTTTTTTCTGCGTTTTTTTTTGGTTGGGTGTAAATTGTATGCGGATCCCTCCAGGAGTGTCGTTGTTGTCATGTGTAGCTTTCGATGTTACTGTACCTTTCAAATAATTACTCAGTTATACTTCGTACATGGAGCATTTGGGATTTGGATGTTATGCATTTTGAACTGCGGCTTAGCCTCAGTTCATGGCGGTTCCTCCTCATTTTCGCAACTGCTTCGTAGGCGGTCCCGGACGCCCCTGAATGGATTGGGGCATAGCAAACACCAGGTGCTTTTTTCAGTTACCATTTGTCGCTTCAAAAAATCTAACGCTATATGAATGAACGAAACTGGAATTTGGAGAATCCAGCTGAATTTCTTGGAAGTTCGAAATTCCTCCATTCCGAAGTTCATCAACTGGTTCCTTGTTAGCTGTATGTATATATACATCATGTCAGCACTGTTCTGGGTGGAAGCACCCTGTCATCGCAGGCATTGCCGGGTCCAGGGTATTTCAGTTTCCACACCGCAAGTTCAACAAGCACTGTGAATTTGGAGGTGTGAAGCTGTGGGGTTGCTGGGTTTGGATTTGAAGAACCATAAGTTTCGGTCGCATTCGATAATTATACCATTTATTTGGTTCACCACTATAGATGTAATTATAGGTTTGTGTCATGTACTCTCGATATATTGGACCACTGCACAGGAACGCATGAGGACAACCTTGTCTGTCAAAATATGATCAGGAGAGCTGACGTTAGCTGCGCAGATTCAAATGATTTATTTCCAGAGTCGTCTCCTGGACAGGAACCCCAGATCGTGATCTATGGGCGAGCCTTGGACAAGATCAAAGTTTCCAAGGTGGGATTGGCAGTTGTAGCTGCGATGGGTAAAGCCTCAACGCATCTCAACGCCTAACCAGGTGGAGCGGAAGGCGTCTCTACGTGACGACAAGGATCGCGAGCCTTCCAACACGGTCCTGTTGCTCCAGTGTCATTGTGGGCGGCAGTCAGGAAGTGAGTAAAAAGATGTAAAAAGTAATACTTGAGAAAATAGAGTCATGCTATGTCATTCTATGATTTCCTTCTGCAAGTTGAAAACCATGAAATCTAGTCAGGCAACACCATTTACGTCATTGCATATAGATTCAGTATGGTTAATTTGCCTTAGATTTACACAGGCCATTCTCTTCTATACCTCATTTCTTGCTGTGACTTTGCAACGACGTTTCATTCACCGATCCACCGATTATGATTAGATTATTATTTGATCACAAAAGTCGTAGGAGCCCTGCCGGATTTCCGGCGGCTTCCTGAGGTTCTGGTTGTGTTCAACCATTGCGTTGAAGGGGGTCGCTACGCAACTCATTTTCGCCTGCCAGAAAGCGCTGCAGGAAAATTTGGATTTCCAGCTCAGTCCCTTGGAATGAGGTTTGCCGGGTTTTTTTGAGAAGGGGGTTCCCCATTGGTTCCCCAACAAATGACAGTTGGAATAGGGAATATATGGGAATATGATGATACTGCATTGGATTTGGGGTAAATTTATGGTATTTTCAGTCAAGCCCAACTAGTGCCGGCGACAAAATGAATTGAATTCGTCCTTCTGAAGAGTCTGAAACCAGATGGGCAGCAGGTTTTGGCCGCTTAGTTATGACTAGAGATGAATATCTCAGCTTACCCGTTTGGGAACGGTGAAATCAAATGATCAGTGATCTGTGGGTGTCGTTGAAAGCCTGCCTGTCGTGGCTTTGCCCCGATCTCCGCTGAGGCATGCTGAGGCACTCTTCTCATTCTCATTCATCCATTCTCTCTCTCTCTCTCTCTCTCCCTCCTTTTCGTCAAAGAACCACACAGCAAAATTCACAGTGGCGTAGGTAGGCTAGGTCTTACCTTGTGACATGTAGAATTCAAAATGGACTTGCAATTGTGCAGGCACAGCTGTCGTGTTTGCCAAAAAACGCAAGAAGTTTTACCGTGTCTCAACATGTTTTAGCAGAAACCCAAATCGACTACAGTGAGATTGCAAAGACTTCAATGACTATTATACAGTGGGATTGCAAAGACTTCTTTTCTGTACGAAGGCACCCAGAAATTGCCTGAAATTGGATCCGTGGCATTCTGTAGCTATTTTTTTTGGTGACTCACGATCATCAAAGTAACAACTTCCGACCATACACCAGCAAGAACCAGCATCCTGAAAATCTACAAAAAGCACTATACTATCTAGGGAAGTCAGTGAGGTCCCATTTGCGGCTCTGCTGAAAAATCGAATTTCGGAATGCAAAGATTTTGAGGTCACTTTGCAGCACTGACTACGGTGCAGATGATTTTGACCAATTTGGCTGGCCCCTTTTGGGCTGCTTTGGCAGACCGTGGCACCCTGGAGAAAAAGACGATTCTCATTGTGGGCTGTTTGGGAGAAGGCATCTCAGCCACTTGCTTTGCCTTCGTCCCCAACTTTACGATGATGATGGTTGTCCGTGCCTTCAGTGGCTTCTTCCTGGCAGCCCTGAGGCCAATATGCAACGGAATCGTTGCAGATCTAACCAGTGAGAACCGACGTGGGAAGGTCTTTGGAAGAGTCCAAGGGGCTTTGCTGTGCGGCATGTTCGTTTCTGACCTCATTGCCGATACTTGCTTTATCATGCTTTATCTTGCTTTTGCTGAATCAGATCTCTTTTTTCTATGTGAGTTGTATCCGGCCAAAGTGGGGAGTTTTTTTTCCAGTGTCACATCAACTCTCCGAGGTAAACATGGCGAATCAGTCCTACTGGCTGGCCGGCGCCAATCGGTACCTCCCCGGCTGGCGCTTCCTGTTCGCAGCAGCCGGTGTGCTGTCGATGACCCTGGCTCTTCTTCTGAGATTCTTCCTGTCGGAACCCCCATCCGTCCGGGAGATCCGGGACATCCGCAGTGAGGTGATTTTTTGAAATCAACCAAAGTGGCATGTGTTACCATTGTTTTACCATGCCATGAAGATGAATTTCTCAAACTGCCTCTGGGTTCAAACATCTTCAAATATCTTTAATGATCAACCCCAAGTGAGACGGGATGGTCGATGATTGAAGGCCGCTAAGACTGACCCAGTTTCGGTGGCTTTGTTGGTGCCTTCCAGGTGAAGCCTGCGAGTTTCCTCACCATTGTTGGACAGGACACCGTCGGACACCGTTAAACACTGATGAGATACACCATGAAAATCAGTTGAATGGTTACGACATGTTACGAAGTTATGATGAATCTCAACCTCCGGTCATAAATACATTGCACTAGACTCATTAGACATACAATGCAATACCCTGCAATGCAATGCAATGCAATTATTATAATATTATATCCAATTTTCAACTGGGTTATAAGTTATAACCATGGTACAGTTGGAGACCTTAGTCGTAGCGATTTCATGTTTTTAAGTCAGTTAGGTGCAGGAAAGCATATCTAGGGGGTCGTAGCGATTCTTGTTGTGCCTTGCGGTTTAGCTATGTTTTAAACCTCTATTTTATGGGTCAAATCAGGTTATTCCCTTGCGTTGGAAACATATTTCCCAGCCGGGTGAATGTGCTTTGGAGGCTGTTCCTGGTTTGCAGAGGTAGTGGCTCCAGCGTTTCTGCAGCAGTCCCATTACCATTGTTGGGACACATCAATATATATATATATATAACTATATATATATATTCAAATTGTAATAATATGTAGCACCTAAAACACAGCTGATAGCACAATGAGACATATATATATTTATACACACACGTAGTAGCATATCTCAACATAAACCAACTCACATCCCCACAAACCAAGTTGGTCCCTGAGAGTGGGCACTTTTTAGCCAATTGTAATTTTCCAGGCCGCTATTTGGCAGGGTCTTTGTGAGTTGGAGGAAAGGTACCATTTTGTCGTGGCATTTTGCCATGGAGACGCCTGTGAAAAAACGCAGAGTGGAGAAGGAACCGGGCACACCAGATCTTGACAAGGTGCATTTACAAATTCGGCGTGTGTCGCCACACTGTGGATGGAAGAAATCCTGCTCCTGTTAATAGGTGGTTTATTCCCTTGTTTAGAGAGTTTCAAGTATCCAAGGTGGTGCAGGATTTCTTCCATCCACGCTATCTCCACAAGAAGAGTAAACGGTGGAGCCCGTTGGAGCCCCGCAATTGCGTGAAGCTGATTTGTGTCCATTTCAATGTTCCGCCTCCTGATCTGGAGAAAATTGCTCAATATTACGTTGACCGATTGAAGTCGAAATGCACTAAGACGCACTCTTTGAGCTTCATTTTCCAGACCGAAGTGCTGAAATCGAATATTTTGAAGAAGAAAGACTCGAGGAAAGCTTGGTACGATTCTTGGAAAGCCAACCGCGCAAGCAGGTATGTCCAGATGCCAGATTACCTGTGAATGGAAAAAAGTTGCGGATAGGCTCCTGCCCCTGCAATATGATCAACGGTGTGAAGTGGAAAAGCAATTTCACAAGGGCATTTTCATTGTGTATTGCACTTTTGTTGTGACCCTGCTATAATTAGGGGAAAGGATTGCAAGAAACAACTTCATAAATTCAGGCTATTCTCATGGTGATTTACATGGTTGCTGCGACCTTGCTCTGAGGGGGTCGTAGCGACTTCTCCGCAAGGGAATTATGTGGATCCAACGAAATTGCTGTGACTAAAGGTGTTGACTGTATATTGCACTCACTAGCAAGGATCGCTACACCCCCCATGGCCCATTGTGGTGCAGTGGGGTATCGTCACGTATGGTTCGACATGATCCACTTTGGCGAAGTATCCTTTCCTGATCTTTTCTGTATGCCTTGATTGATGATAGTGACGATTGTTCATCTTCATGGTGGGAAGATAATATGTGTTTAAGTTGAATCGGATATCGCGAAAGCTAGCAGTAGCTAGCTGGAGTTACTCTTTGCCAGGGATCTAGAGAATCTGTATTCAACATATCAGAATCCCATCTGGCTGGTGGTTTCAAATTTATTTTCCATGATATATGGGATAATCCTTCCCATTGACTTTCATATTTTTCAAGATGGCTAAAACCACCAACCAGCCATCATCCCGCTGGGCCTCAAGTTTTGGCACCTCAAGGCTGTAAATGAACACTCCACGACATCGACATCGCTGCGCCAATGATGTTTCATACGGTGGCTTTAAATGTGCTTTAAATGTTTGACCAACAGAGTCTCAGCAGAGCGGCTAATTTTTCTGATCTATAGTATCTATAGAATCTATATCATTCTATATCTATAAGTTTTCTTGCGGTTGAGTGAGATGCTCTGAAGGAGCTTTGTGCTGTGATACAATTCTTGCGCATGCCCACCTTTCTCATCTTGGTCTTCATCGGCATCTTTGCAACGATTCTCGACGAAAATCAGTCGCAGAAAAAAACACGTCACACCACTAGTTGGGACGGCCCGCGACGCAGAAAATCATCTGATATATTAGCGATTTGAGCCGTCAAGAATATGTGGTTTACAAATTGAAATCTGGGAATATCATGGAATATCTACTCCTGCAGCCATTATGGCCAAATATAATATACAATTGTAATGAAATAGTTGAAGATGTTCGTTCAACGGTCCCACAAGGGATCCCTTGGGATCCCTTGAGCCTTGGGTGCTTCCAGGATCCCGTGGAGTGTCTTCGGCCAGAAGATCTTCTTCTTCCAGCTCTGCGGCTTGAAAGATTGGCAGGCCATGGCGACCCATGGCGACCCGGTCAGGAGTTGATCAGTTGGTCATACCACGACCCCCATTAGTTGGCCAATTTGGGGCATACTTGTACCATGGCATAGCAAAGATCAAGAAATATGAAATATTCGGATGGTCTCCGATTTCTGGAAAGGGGTCTCCGATTGTGATCCCAGTCTCGTTCCCGGTGCATCGCTGGTAGTCTGTGTTGTCGCTCCACCTTGTGACAGGTCAGTATCTTGCCAGCAGCCAACAAGGCGCCATGGGGATGGCAGAATCCCAGTTTCAGGTGGTAACCAGGTGGTAAAGGATGCTAACAAAATCATACAAAATCTATCAAATATCAGCCTGAGAAGCACTTTGCGGGTATAGATATTCTGTATGTCACTCTTGCCTGCATGTCTCGGGCTTGTGGTTTGTCTCACTTGTTGTCTCCTTACTTTTCTTTTTGCTTTCTCCCTACATACTTCCTTGATTATACTTGTCTCCCCATTACTTAGTTGGGTGGCGTCCGGCTTCTTCTGGCCTTGTCGCCTTGGCCTGTTGTGGCTTGTTTATCTTGTCTACTTCGTCTACTTAGTCTCCGGGCCCCTTGCAGGCTACTGCCATGCTGGGCACAATTTTGGGTGGCAGAATGGGGGATTGCTTCGCACGCTTGGGATCCTTGGATGCCGACAGAGGTCGCACCGTCTGCTTCGAATGGGAAGGATTTGATGATGAATCGCTATGAAAGATTATGAAAGGCATGAGAAGAATTTGGGGGTCAACATTCTCAATCTTAAGACTTCTTGCTTAAGTATAAAACCACAATTTTTGGGGCACAGCATGCCCTCCCAATGTTGACTCAAAGCCTGACATGAGCCCGCGCCCCCGAGCCGAGGGCGCTTCGGACGGCCGTTGTGCGCGCAATTGGCACTGGCCATTGCCATCCCCGTCATGTTTTTGCAGTTCTACGGCCTTCCTCCAGGGGAAGGCGGGATGAACAAATCATCCCTGCGCTTTAAGATAGCGGATAGCGTCTCCTAACATATCATGAATTATCATAATTAGTCATATTAGGCATATTATAATATTATTTAATATAATTACATAATACATCATATATTATTTATCTATTTAAAAGATCCCTAAGGAATCTCGTAGATACACATTGTGTGTAACGTGCAGTTTGGAGCAAAATCTTCACCACTCGGAAGGGACATCCAAGGTCTGTAATCGTTTCTTCCAGAACATTATCCATCTTCTTAGCAGGTTCGGAGACAGTGAAAATTCATGAACATTCTGCCTCTATAGGCCTGTTCTGGGTGTACTTGGTCCTCATTGTGATCTTCAGCATTTTCGGATTTTGGCCCCAGTGTGCTGCAAACCTTCCCATTCTGTCTGGCATTGTGCCCGCCGAAGACAGCTGCAAAGTGATTGCCTGGCAGAGTGCCTTTGAGAATCTCGGAATAGCTCCAGCTCCAGTGACGGCAAAACACATTAAATGGCGTTCGCGCAAGGGTCGGCTGGACAAGGAATCTTATGCATGTCGGGTGTAAGTATTTATTATATATAGTAATTAATAGGATATCTAGTATTTTATACGGTAACAACATTTATGTATGTATGTGGAGGGCGGGCCAGACCACGCGGCGCCGGAGGTAGTATGAAATACCAGTTCCGTTCGTATATTTAAATGGTTGTTCTCATATTTAGAATCCGTATACAGTATTTATACAAATGGCAGGGTGGGCCAAGGAAAATCTTTCCGGAGGTACTCCAAAATACTAGTTCGTACATTTTAAAATCAGCATATTTAAATGTAGTTACCACACATAATATTATATATACACATTTTGTATACATAATATTCGATTATGTATATATATATGTTTTCTTATATGTATTATTACAGAAAAGGACGCTGTCAGGTCCCCATTTTTCCACGTTTCTGGGAATGCAGTGCTTCTGCTACATCATGTTCGATCTTTTATGATCATATACCTGTGACGGTATTGCTAGAGATCCACACAGATTGTCAGACTTCCTCAGGGGTTGCCAAAGGTTGCCAAAGAATGTCCAGAGAGTCATGAAGATTCCCAGGGAAAAGGAAGGAGGAAAAACAAACATAGTGTGTGTATACCTTAGGGGAGAGGTGGCCAAGGAAAGGGAGCCATTTTTTTTTATGAGCTTCCCCCCTCTCCTAGCCCTCCTATATATAGCCCTCCTATATACATTGATGGACTTGCATTTTCCTTGTAGTAGTACTACTGTATGCATCTATGATGTGGATGCTACATAAGTAGCGCATGGCAATACGCACATACATTTTCCACATGTACTTTGCATATGTAATGGAATTCTTCCAGGATTGACTGCAATAAAGACTCTTTGGTTGCAACTGACTGTGCCCGTAAGAGTTGGCACATGGTAAGGGCAGCTCCAACTTACCCTTTCTCCAAAAATATGTTTTTCCTACATATTTCACAGTAATTTGCTATGCCACTGCATATCTAATCCAGGTACCCTGTTACCATAATTGCTTGGCTGTGCTTTTATGATCTTTTATGGCAGGATGAGTAACACCTAAAAAGAGGTAAGACTGTTTATAAAACTTGACAGAACACAGCTATGACATTGGACTAGGAAGTAGCAGCTCCCAGAATGCATTCATATGGAAAGGGGTCCCTTCTCCATCCTTTTGATCAATATTCACTCTTGTCCTTAATTCTTTGATCTATAAACTGTATAAACAGTTTCAGGGGTTGTTTCTGCATGCTAGCTTCACCATAGCCATTTGCTGTGTCAACACATCCAAAGCTGCATTTGCACTTAGAATGCAACTATTTTATATATACATTTTTCTCATATAGTACATACAGTTATGGCATGGGTGGCATATAAGTCACCTATGCCCCTACAGACACAAGTTTTCTACATTTTTCCAGCATATGCAATGGTATTCTTCCAGGTTTCAATGCAGTAACAGATCTTTGCTTAAAATGTCGATTGATCACAAGAGTTGGCAAATTCCAGGGGCACTTCCATTTCCCCCTTGCTTCAGAAAAGGCGTTTTTACCTCCATATTCCATGGTAATTTGCTGTGTCACTGCAAATATAACGGCAGACATTTTATTACCATAAATGTACTCATGGCTGTGGGCAAAACTTAAACTATGTCAGTATAAGTTTGTCATGGTAACCAGAAGGGCACAAGACCAAGTAAAGGAAGCACTTAAGCAACCTTACCAAACAACTGTATCTATAGAATGGCTGCCTTGCTTGTGCATTGATGCAGCAAGTTACCATGAAGTATGCCAAAAAAATGCAACTACTTGAGGAGGGAGAGTAGATTGGAATTTGCACTTTCATTTGTTAAAAGAGTTCCTTTGGAACTATGATGTCAACCAAAAGGCGACCTGGCAATCCAATATCAAAAACCACCAATGCAAATACAAAGTGCTATGTATATGTATATATATACTGTCTTGGCAATAGCTGTATACCTAGGTAGTACCTATACATTAATATATAATATATACATGAAGTACCAACTGACACAATGAATCCCTATGTTTCAAGATGTTGTTGGGCAAAGAACTTTGCCATTCATGCACTAAGACCACCTATCAAAAAACAATAGAGCTACAAAAAGCAAGCAACCAAGAATAGAGCTAAGGATTAACAAACCAGAAACAGTACATCTCCCAAGGGCTTTGACCTTTCATATATGATCAAAAGAGGGAAAGGAAGCATAAAATATTCAAAAGAACGCTTAAAACCCACGTATTTTTGGGGACCTGGTGGCGTCCCACTCTCTATTATTATATATTATCGTTTTTGTTTTAAATATAATATTGCACTATGATAGTGTGTTTTATTATAATATATTATAGGATATTATACTATAGTATATGATATGATATGATATGATATTATATTATATTTTATTATATGGTATTATATTTTATTCATTATATTATATTATATTATATTTTATTATATTATAAGATATTATACTATAGTATATTATATTATACTATATTACATTATATGATATTATATTATGTTATATTATATTATATTAAATACACTCATTATAAACTATATATTATGTATATATAATATATTGTATATTATATTATCTCCGGAAGGATTTTCTTGATACCTCGCCGGCGCTTGAAACGAGGAATTGCTTGGCCCATGCAGTTGGCCCCCCGATGATTTCAGTTTTGTCGTCTGCATTTGGCTACAGTTTTGGCGACAACCCGGAGCACTCACATGAGTTGAACTTGGAAAGGGCAAGGGCGCTTGGAAAGGCGCCAGAGAGGGGATTTCATTGGGTTTCACGGAGGCTTTGACCCAGAACCAACATGGTTTCAGCAATCTGAAGATAGGTTGCACAAGTTTATAATGTGGTAAACCCAATAAGAAACAATCACCAAATTACCATACATGGGTTAGTGTAAATCATCGCCAGAGGGTAGTTCATTCGTGGGTTTGCCACATTATTTTTATTTTAAAATTACTCTTTCGACAGTTTTTTTTTGAAAACCTTTTTGATGTTGAAATTATTATGGTCCAAAAACAGTGTTATTATGGTTTTACACTGTCCAGAAACAGGAGGGAACGTGAAAGATCTTGATCTTTAGCAGCCGACTGTCAAAGAGTCCAAAGTGAAGCGATTTGATTCATACGATCCATGCTTACCCTCAAAATCATATAGAGGAAAATCAATGGTTTCAGGGAAAGTCATCAAACTAAACATTCTGAAAACGGTTGATTTCAAACTAGTGTTGGTTTACTGACGGGCACTCGCAGTCCCATGCAGGCAATGGCAGCCACGATGTGCATTCCATGGATGATTGCAATGGTGGCAGCTCGGCACGGCATTGCTCTCCCCAAGCTTCGGACGCTTCAGATGCCCAAAAGGGCCTCGTAAGTGGTTTGAGAATCGTAAATTGCGATATGGGTCCAAAAATGGCGTTGACCTCCCCTGATTTTCTTCGGGGACAAAATAAACCTAATGGATTTTGTGATACGTTTTTTTTGGACAATCCCATAATATACTGTACCTCTCTCAGATGTGACAGGTTATGGTGATCTCTTTGATTTAGACACGCGTCATTCCAAGTGGCAATGAACTTCTGACATTGTTGGTTGTTCCCCACCTGCCAGGTGAGGGTCTCTAGATTTTGTCAGAGTTACTTCCCGAGTTCCAGAGCTCGGTCCGGCACTGAAAAAACCAGGAAGGCTGCGGTTCGTTTAGGTTCGTTTCGGTTCGTGGAAACCTCAAATAGGGGCGGTTCGGTTCATCAGTAGGCCGGTTCGTTTCGGTTCGCGTGACATGGCGGTTCGGTTCGGTTCGGTTCGTGTGACATGGCGGTTCGGTTCGGTTCGGTTCGTGTTGTGTAGTGTTGCAGGACGAGAGGTCTTTGACAGAATGGGTTTGGATGAATAGCAAATAGTAATGTTATGTTGCAGCAGAGGGATTTGGTTTTTGAATGTTTCAAACTGGTGGTGGGGCCGAGTGTTTGCAGCATCTAAGTAAGCAGTGTCCAAAACCACGGTTTTTTGATGACTAAAGTGCTTATGCTGTTTCTTGGATTGGGGATAATGATTATCATTATCATCAACTATTAGAATTCGTACATCTAACCAGTGTACAGTGAAATTGACAGATCCATTGCCAACGGCATTTTCATTTTGCGAAAATCACTTTCAGCTGTCGAAATCCAGTCGTGGCCGGCAGAGATTCAATCAGCAGCCAAATTCCATTTTCATATGGCGAAAGTCGTTTTCAGGCATCGAAATTAAGGCAATGCCTGCAAAACCCGAATATTAGCCAAACATTATTTTCATTGTGCGAAAATCAGTTTCGGAGTTGTTTTGGCAAAAAGTGGAAAAAAGTTGTAGTAGCAGTAGTAGTGGTAGTAGTAGTAGTAGTAGTAGTAGCAGGAGTAGTAGTAGTAGTAGTAGTAGTAGTAGCAGTAGCAGTAGCAGTAGCAGTAGCAGCAATATAAGTAGAATTAGTAATAGTAGTAGTAAAGAAGTAATACTAGTTCTAGTAAGACTACGAGTAAGAAAAATAGTAGCCTCTCGTAAGCGGTTCCCCAGCAGGTATGGGTCCCGACCGGGCTTTGCCGAACAGGAACGGGCAGAGAGGCTAGTAATAGAGGTAGCAATATAATATGCAACAGTAGGGGTGGTGATAGCAACAGTAATAGTAATAGGCGCAGCAGTAGTAGTCTAGCCGTACGAGGACGAATAGTATTAGATGTTTTCCTTAACTTTATTTTCACTGCGCGAAAATCATTTTCGGAGTTGTTTTGGCAAAAAGTGGAAAAAAGTAGTAGTAGTAGTAGTAGTAGTAGTAGTAGTAGTAGTAGTAGTAGTAGTAGTAGTAGTAGTAGTGGTAGTAGTGGTAGTAGTAGGTAGTAGTGTAGTAGTAGTCGTAGTAGTCGTAGTAGTAGTAGTAGTAGTAGTGGTAGCAGTAGTAGTAGTAGTAGTAGTACTAGTAGTAGTAGTAGTAGCAGTAGTAGTAGTAGTAGTAGATGTAGTAGTAGTAGTAGTAGTAGGTAGTAGGAGTAGCAGTAGCAGTAGCAGTAGCAGCAAGATAAGTAGAATTAGTACATATAATAGTAAAGAAGTAATACTAGTTCTAGTAAGACTACGAGGAAGAAAAATAGTAGCCTCTCGTAAGCGGTTCCCCAGCAGGTATGGGTCCCGACCGGGCTTTGCCGAACAGGAACGGGCAGAGAGGCTAGTAATAGAGGTAGTAATATAATATACAACAGTAGTGCTGGTGATAGCAACAGTAATAGTAATAGCAACAGTTCTTAGTAGCAGTAGTAGCAGTAGTAGCAGTAGTTTCAGTAGTAGCAGTAGTAGCAGTAGTAGCAGCAGTAGTAGCAGCACTGATCATTTGCAATTCCTGCAGCACTTTGGCAGATTATGTTGCGCAGGAATCCATTCATTACAGTTGATTCCTCTTTCCAATTTGATTTTCAATTCGCGAAAATCATTTTCGGAACCCCCGGAAGCTGACAAAATAATTTTTTTGAGAATGTGGAACCGGTTCGGTTCCATTCGGTTTGCGTAAGAATAATTGGCGGTTCGGTTCGTGCCGATTCGGTTTGCGTAAGAATAATTGGCGGTTCGGTTCGTGCCGGTTCTTAGCCTGCCGGTTCCTGAACGGTTCGGTTCCCGGTTCACGGTTCGTTTCCTAAGCCATACTGAAAAACCAGAGGCTAGAGAGAATGTCAGAATATACAGAATAGATGCCAGATAGCATAGATAGCATGTCAGATAGAATGTCAAAGTATATGCCAGAAAAAATGCCAGAATCAATTTGCCATATATACTCCCAGATGGTATGTCAGAAACATTCAGAAACTATATGTCAGAATAGTGTTTCAGGGCGGGGATCACTTGAAGAAAGTAACTGAATGTGTTTTGTGAATATCGAGTTGATCAGCGAATGTTATTGATTCATCTTATAGCAATCAAATCTTTGTCCCTATGACCTGCTGTCACAGTCCACTCTGCTGAGGCTTATACATGTCTTTATTGGAGCTATCCCCGAGACATGGGAAAGTTGTATGCATCACTCAGTGCTCTGCTCGGCTGAGACCGGTCTTCCGGTCGCCGTGCATGCCGGCGTGGTATGGCTGAATCTCCTTGCAACATCCAACCAAATTGGACCCGGGTGGCAACATGTGCTGGACCAATCCTTCAGCAACTGTCCGTAGCCCTGACCAGCTTAGCCCTTGCATCGTGAAGGCAACGCGTTGTACAGGCGGTGGTTCGGGTCCGATTTTTCCCAAGGATTGACCTCTTCTGTAAAGATGCGGGGTTTTGCTTGGCATTTTCTGAGGCGTGATTCTTGCTTGTGAATGAATGTAGTGGATGAATGACGATCGGCAGGAAATCGTTGATTTTGATTTATAGTCTATATGTCAATGAGAGAGAGAGAGAGAGAGATGTATAATTATATATATAAATATAATAGCTATAATTGTATATTAATATACCTAGCGCATCAAGAACCCACAGATTTGTAGGTATTTTTCCAAAAACCCGGTTCTTCTTCAGTTATGAAAAAAAAGGGTTTTCTCAGAAAACAGTTTTTTTTTCTTTGCTAGGGAAAAAACCTACTTTTTCTCACACTTGGTGTCATGACATCTCATGATTCGTTCCCTTAGACGATTCAAACCCCTTTATTGATACCAGCCTTGGATCTATCCCTCTCAGTACCCTTGATGTTGATTATACTTCCACCCCGCTGGCTTTGGCTGGCAGTTCTCATAAGAAAGGGCCCGATGCTCTTGGAACATGTCGGACAACATTAAGTGTGATCACAGTCAATCTGGAGTCGTATGATTTTTTTCCCAAGAACCACCCCTAGAAGCATAAATTGAAACATGGCTGTATTTTTTTCATTTGGAAAAAATGTTTCTGGATTGCAAAAGTCCAAGAAACAGTCGAACAAAAGTATCGAACAAATTAACAAAATCATGAAAAATCAATCGAAATTTTCAGTTTTTAATCATTTCGGATGACAATTCTAGGGTCTGTACCCAAAAAATGCCAAAACCCCATATTTAAGCTGTACTAAGCCGTACTAAACTAAACCCATATTTAACCCGTACTAAACCCATATTCTGATATAGTAAAAAAAGGTGTTTTGGAACCCATATTTAAACTATATTTAACTCATATTTAACCAATACTAACCCGTACTCAAAATATGGGTTTTTGCCTCTGCGAATTGACGACGCGACGTCGAGTTTTAAGGCTCCGTTTGTGGTTTTGCAAGATCGAACCGGTAGTTGCCCGATCCAGACAAAAAGAAAACAACGCAGATTACCGGAGCTATTGTCAATTTACTGGGTTCATATCTGAAAAGCTGACTTTTGAAATGCCATGCATATCCATTGTGACTTTTTGACTACCTCCAGTCCCGCTGAAGGGAAAGTTCGCAGCATAGGAGGCAACTGCAGCTGGTGGAGAATGCGCGCGTCGTGTTTGATAACGCTTGCTTCGGTTTCGATCGCGCGTTCTGTCTGACAGATTTCACAAGTTGTCAGTATGAAATTGCTACATGTAATGAGGAGAAATTTCGTACAGATCCACCCGATTAGGTTCAATTTGTGCAAATCCAACAAAAGCCAAAATATAGGTTCTTTACAAGAACGTTACATGTGAATTCCATTCTTTGACAATTCTCGTGTCAGTGGTAGTCTCTTGTTAAGGGATTGGTGAAGCGCCTCGGAATCCAATAGATGCCCCGTTTTTAATGAATTCCCTTTGAATTCGGATTTAGAACCAGGGTTGCATTGCAGCCGACTTGGTGCAGATTTTGAAGGCTGGTCCTACCCTCCAGTGAACTATATATATATAATATATATATACATATACATCTTCAGCGGTTTGATTTCCAGCTGAATTTACTGGAGGGCTGTTGGATTTTCATCGGGTGATGCCCGTGACACCAATGCCATCAGCCGTTTGTTGTCGCGCTGACCAGCGAAGACACGGGAATGGGTCAATATGTTTTTCCCGGCGACGGAGAAAATATGTTTTTTGATGAATTTGATATCAACCTTCCATTTTTGAGTACCAATTTTGACCCATAGCCCATAGCCGTAGCCACTTGCAATGGTAATTATTGTGCGAAGCTGCAATCTTTCGACGTTCTGTGAAAGAGCGGTTTTAAACAATTGAAATTCGATCAGAGATCAATCATGATCAATCTGATTTTGCCTAGAGCTGCCCTGGCAAGAAAGAGCAACGTTCAATAGTGTCGTGATGCCTAGTGGCAAGTCCAAAAAATCGATTTGGCTCACAGTGCTCCAAAATGTTCGGAGAGTTGCTCCCAGAGGCATCTCCAGTCGTCACAAAAACGGTGTCAGGATGACATGTTTGAGCAGACCATCATGAAGCTGAGACAGCACAGAGCCTTGAGACGATTGCGATATGGTTTGTCCCTGCATGCGGACACGACCCTTGGGAAACAGAAGGACGGGTTTCGCAGTTGGAGTTATGGGATTATGACCCCACCGTGAGTTGGGATATAACCCCCATATTTTAGTGATGGCGACAGTCTCTAAAGGGTCTCTAGATAGGGAGCCAGGTTTGGCAAGTCTCACAACTGTGAAGAACATCCTTAGTAAAAGGTTGGAAAGAAACCTGTGCAGAAAAACATGTTGAACAACTCTGCAACAAGCTGTCACACTACTGTAGTATGAAACTAAGCTATCAAATGGTAGAGGATGATAGTTGGATCAAACGACTTACCAATCAGACGGTCAATAAAGCCGGTAGTCAACCAACCAATATTTTTCTTTTACATTCTTTTACAGTCCTTCCACTTTCTCTCCGTTCCAGATCCTTCAAGAGCCCTGATCCCAATTGTAGGAAGAAGCGATGTGGATGATATGACCACTCATTTGTGCCATAGTTCTAACAAGTATCATTTCGATTCACTGAATAATTCACATTCTGATGACTCAGAATGATATAGTCGTTCATGACAATCACTTCCAAAAAAAACATTGTATTATGTGTAATGATAGTGCAATGAATATCATATTTATCCAATTCATCATATCATGACATCGTTGGTTCCACGGGTCACGTTGCGAAAAGCACCCCGGGCTTGGCGCCAGGACGGACCGGGCTCCCACCTTGTGACGCGACGAATCCTTCAGGGCTGGGCGGAAGGACCAGATGTGGAGCTGAAAAAGGATGAATCGACCCACGGAGAGGACCGGGAAACCGACGGAAATCCTGGCTGAGAGTTCCATAGAAAAAAAAACCACTCATTTCTATGGCTGTGACAAAAAATGATCATGTGATATGATAATCGTGTAAGTTTTGGGTGTGGATCACTTATGAAAATGATGGTTCCTGTCACTTCGAGGGATCATAGACACCATTGTTGGACAAATCCACAGAAGTTTCTTCGCTTTTATAGGGAAACCTAAAGTTGAGATTTCTTGGGGTGGCTCCACAGACTTTCATGCCCTCATCACTGATTGGTAGAAGGTTAGATCTCCCACTTGCATCAGGTTTAGTTAGTCAGTCACCCCATTGATGACCGGTAATGTTAGGAAAGTAATAATAAACCAATAAATACCCGCATGTTTCTGCTTTATACTACCCATTTGTGTATATTTATTTTTACTATTGCTTTACTAAGATACACTAACAGTTATAGTTTCTGTCATCGGAGGATGAGGACCGCGATACAGTCCAAGAGCAGATCCAAGATATCCAAGCCGGAAACACCAACATGGACGCCTTGCGAGGACCATGTCCTGCAGCGTGAATGGATGGCCTGCAAAAAAAAAAACAACATGGCAATCCATCAAGCTCCCAGCGTCCTGTGACTAGTGGTTGAATGTTATAGATGTTATAGCTTATAAGATCTTATAAGATCCTATAGCATCTTATAGCCATGATCATGCTATGCCGAATTTAGGCTTTGGTTTGACTCTGAAGTTGCGAGTTTCTTGTCCTGCGTTGTGATGATTTGGGAGCCAGCCAAGCACGGGGATGCTATTGAATTTCCATAGGGCAGGGAACAATGCCCACCAGGTGCCGCAGTTTCAGCTTAGAATCCAACCTCTCCAAATTAGCATGGCAAGAAACGATAAGAAAAGTCAAAATCATTGGATTGAAAGGACACAATTCATCCCAAAAAATCAGGAAACCATGGCTTTTACATGGTTCTACTGCAACCCAAAAAGGGGGTTCTTCCACAGTTTTCCTGGACAGGAAAAGGCCTTGGCGTCAGGAAGATCAAGAAACAAGGCGTTTGTGGACGCTGCTGTGGAGCCTTGTATTCGCGACTCTGTTACTTGGCACGATCTGGTCATGGTTGATACGTTTGTTTTTTTGCTGGCAACATGTTTCAACGGTTGAGAAAGAAATCCTCCCTACTTGGGCCGGGGTGTTGAGCACTAATTAGGTGCATTGAATATATGATGTTTGAGGTGGGTTGGAACCACCAACCAGCACTTGTTTTTTCTGCATTTTCCAGAGTCGCAAAAAGAGTGTCTTGTTTTTGTTGGAATAGTCTAGCGAATTTCCATTCTTAGTTTTGCACAACTTCAGAGTGATGGTTAAATCCTCTCTTGACTGGGGTTCTTCTGAATATCACGATGTGTCAGTTGTCTTCTGTTCAAGACCCCCATTGCGTTTTCACTTCTGGATAGTGGCATTTCAAATTTCAAGGGGGATCATCATGATAAATCGTTCGATTTTTGGGGGTCTCCTATTTTGAGACCAAGCCACGAGAAAAAACTCCCTAGGTGCGCCGCTCTGTGCCCCATTTTGCGGCAGAATGAAGAGATGGACAGGCAGTTGTGGCTATATTGCCAACACCTGCTGGCCCCAAACAAAAGCGATCCACAAAAAACATAAGAAAAGCATACAAACCCATGAAATTGCATTGGACTCTATTTGGAGACGCTTTTTTCTAACAGTTACGACATGTTACGATCTAACTTGTCCTAACTTCTCCAATACCCCAAGTCTCAACGCTCACAATGGAGGTGCTGATGAACCTATCAGTGGCTTGGCAATTGTGAGTAAACCAGCCTCAGTAGGCAATCGAATGACCAGAACATCTATTCATGACATCATTTTTGTTAGTTCACCTGGAGTTGTTTGTCGTTTGGGAAACCCAGCTGGCGCCATGATGAAATGGCCCAGCTGATATCCTCAGACCTTGGACATCCTTGGGCTATACTGTCCTGTGGTCCCAGGTGAGAAAGAGGATTTACGCCGTATCCTGCCCCGACTCTTCAACCATGCTGGAGTGTCACTGCAAGATATCGACTCCGTTTGCGAGGAGGTGGAGAATCTCATGGGCGACAATGCAGGCGAGAATCTCCGCTCCCTTGGATTTGATTTCAAAGATTGTGTAGGTGCCCTTTTAATCCTTTTTATGGGGATCTACGTAGATGAATGATGATGAATGTAGATGATCTACAGATGATCTACAGATGATCTAATTGTGCACATTGATACACTTCAGAAAGGAACATCACAGGTTCCGTTGCTTTGTCTGAGATTGTCAAAGACCTTGCTAAGAAAGTACAGGTTTTATATGTTTTTCTTTCCATCTGGATCTTCCATGATCTTCCAGGCATCACCATCGATGAATTTGTTGAGAGCTTGATGTTCATGAAATCTCGCGCTCACCCCCTGGACATTGTGGGCATCATGCGGGGAATGCGGCTGGTCTACGAACGAATGGTCAACATGCACGGCATGTTCGAGGCGGTGAACGCACAACTGGACGAATGTCGAGATTTTCTGTCACCTCTTCTGCAGAACCTCGGTATGTTGATTTACCAGCTTGATTTACATGGAATACCATGTTGCCCATGTTGCCAGTTGCTCCACACGTAAGGCTACTTGAAGGGTGGGTCGATTGCATAAAAAGCTAGCAAGCTGGATCTACATGTGATTGCGGACATGTGAAGAATTCAAATGTTTGTGTCAGAGATCATGTTCTGCCCGGAAATATATCAACTCAAATATCATTGGCTCAAGCCAATTTTAGCGGCTAGTTACGGCTAGTTTTTGAGCAACTCCGGCTCACTTTAAGATTGAACTTTTTGGTGGCCATGGTGCGTGGAGCAAAGAAAGCTATTGCTGTCGGAGTTGCGGTGGCAGTTGCATGCGGTCTCCAGAAGCACTTGAATTTTGTGCCTGGGCCTCGGCATGCTGCTCCAGTGGCCGCAGCAGCCGCCAGTATGATGATGGCTCCTGCGGCTTTTGCTGATGAGATCGGCGATGCTGCAAAGAAACTTGGGGATGCCTCCTACTCTTTCGCCAAGGAAGTGGACTGGAACAACGGCATTTTCCTGCAGGCCCCTGGCAAGTTTCAGCCCTTGGAAGCTTTGAAAGCCATTGACAAGATGATCGAAATGGGAGCAGCCGCAGACCCCAAGCTTCTGAAGGAGGCAGCAGAAGCACATCACAAGGCCATCGGGAGCATCAGCGGGCCAAATGGTGTGACTTCGCGCGCTGACTGGGATGCCGTGAATGCAGCCCTTGGCCGTGTAGTGGCTTCGGTCCCCAAAGCAAAGGTCATGGCCGTTTACGATTCAGTGAAAGCCATCACGGACCCCGGAGTGCCAGCTTACATGAAGTCCTTGGTGAATGGACCCGATGCCGAGAAGGCCTACCAAGGATTCCTGGAATTCAAGGATGTTGTTGAAAAGAACCAGGTGACCACCGCCAGTGCTCCTGCAGTTGTGCCTTCCGGGGACAAAATTGGTGTAGCTGCAAAGGCGTTGTCCGATGCATCCTATCCTTTCATCAAGGACATCGATTGGCTGTCGGACATTTACCTGAAGCCGCTGCCCGGCAAGACTGCCCCAGAGACGCTGAAAGCCATTGACAAGATGATTGTGATGGGCGCCAAGATGGATGGCAACCTCTTGAAGGCGGCAGCAGAGGCACACCACAAGGCCATTGGCAGCATTGATGCCACCGGCGTGACGTCTGCGGCCGACTACGAAGCTGTGAATGCAGCCATTGGCCGCTTGGTGGCATCCGTGCCGAAGACAACTGTGATGGATGTGTACAATTCTATGGCCGGCGTTGTTGATTCCACTGTCACCAACAACATGTTCTCGAAGGTGAATCCATTGGATGCAGTGGCTGCGGCCAAGGGCTTCTACACCTTCAAAGATGTTGTGGAGGCTTCCCAGCGCTGAAGGTGAAGACCATCAGAATGAAGTTTCAATTGTTTAACATGCTCTAACACTTTTTTGATGTTGTACAGATACAGAATGTTACGGACATTTGTAACAGTTTCTTGACCCAGGCAGGGGCTTCCCAAGCACATGGGAAAAAAGGAAAAACACATGCGCAACAAACAATGATGTCAGTTGCGATGCCAAAGAAAGGAGTAAACGTGCACTCTGCCAACTGGAGCTTTGACATGCTTGTACTTTCACAAAGTGCTGAATTTGGACACTGTAACAAGTCACAAGTATTGAAAAACACTGGGATTCAGACATTTATGACGCAAGGTCGAAAGAGGTGCATTTCTCTCTGTAGCCCTTCTTCAAGAACCTGTGGTCACTTACAGCAGATATGTAAGTTTGATAGTTTCAAAACGACACTCCTTGTAGATCCTTGTAGATCTTTGTGGATCCTTGTAGTATAATTTAAACATGTTATACAGATGCATGATGTATACAGATGTTGCAGTGGATGGAATTGCGCAAATAGTTGCAGCAAGCTGGGTCTACATGTGATTGCGGACATGTGAGGGATTCAAATGCTTGTGTCAGAGATCATGTTCTGCCCGGAAATATATCAACTCAAATATCATTGGCTCAAGCCAATTTTAGCGGCTAGTTACGGCTAGTTTTTGAGCAACTCCGGCTCACTTTAAGATTGAACTTTTTGGTGGCCATGGTGCGTGGAGCAAAGAAAGCTATTGCTGTCGGAGTTGCGGTGGCAGTTGCATGCGGTCTCCAGAAGCACTTGAATTTTGTGCCTGGGCCTCGGCATGCTGCTCCAGTGGCCGCAGCAGCAGCCAGTATGATGATGGCTCCTGCGGCTTTTGCTGATGAGATCGGCGATGCTGCAAAGAAACTTGGGGATGCCTCCTACTCTTTCGCCAAGGAAGTGGACTGGAACAACGGCATTTTCCTGCAGGCCCCAGGCAAGTTTCAGCCCTTGGAAGCTTTGAAAGCCATTGACAAGATGATCGAAATGGGAGCAGCCGCAGACCCCAAGCTTCTGAAGGAGGCAGCAGAAGCACATCACAAGGCCATTGGGAGCATCAGCGGGCCAAATGGTGTGACTTCGCGCGCTGACTGGGATGCCGTGAATGCAGCCCTTGGCCGTGTAGTGGCTTCGGTCCCCAAAGCAAAGGTCATGGCCGTTTACGATTCAGTGAAAGCCATCACGGACCCCGGAGTGCCAGCTTACATGAAGTCCTTGGTGAATGGACCCGATGCCGAGAAGGCCTACCAAGGATTCCTGGAATTCAAGGATGTTGTTGAAAAGAACCAGGTGACCACCGCCAGTGCTCCTGCAGTTGTGCCTTCCGGGGACAAAATTGGTGTAGCTGCAAAGGCGTTGTCCGATGCATCCTATCCTTTCATCAAGGACATCGATTGGCTGTCGGACATTTACCTGAAGCCGCTGCCCGGCAAGACTGCCCCAGAGACGCTGAAAGCCATTGACAAGATGATTGTGATGGGCGCCAAGATGGATGGCAACCTCTTGAAGGCGGCAGCAGAGGCACACCACAAGGCCATTGGCAGCATTGATGCCACCGGCGTGACGTCTGCGGCCGACTACGAAGCTGTGAATGCAGCCATTGGCCGCTTGGTGGCATCCGTGCCGAAGACAACTGTGATGGATGTGTACAATTCTATGGCCGGCGTTGTTGATTCCACTGTCACCAACAACATGTTCTCGAAGGTGAATCCATTGGATGCAGTGGCTGCGGCCAAGGGCTTCTACACCTTCAAAGATGTTGTGGAGGCTTCCCAGCGCTGAAGGTGAAGACCATCAGAATGAAGTTTCAATTGTTTAACATGCTCTAACACTTTTTTGATGTTGTACAGTTGTACAGATACAGAATGTTACGGACATTTGTAACAGTTTCTTGACCCAGGCAGGGGCTTCCCAAGCACATGGGAAAAAAGGAAAAACACATGCGCAACAAACAATGATGTCAGTTGCGATGCCAAAGAAAGGAGTAAACGTGCACTCTGCCAACTGGAGCTTTGACATGCTTGTACTTTCACAAAGTGCTGAATTTGGACACTGTAACAAGTCACAAGTATTGAAAAACACTGGGATTCAGACATTTATGACGCAAGGTCGAAAGAGGTGCATTTCTCATCATTCTCTCTGTAGCCCTTCTTCAAGAACCTGTGGTCACTTACAGCAGATATGTAAGTTTGATAGTTTCAAAACGACACTCCTTGTAGATCCTTGTAGATCTTTGTGGATCCTTGTAGTATAATTTAAACATGTTATACAGATGCATGATGTATACAGATGTTGCAGTGGATGGAATTGCGCAAATAGTTGCAGCAAGCTGGGTCTACATGTGATTGCGGACATGTGAGGGATTCAAATGCTTGTGTCAGAGATCATGTTCTGCCCGGAAATATATCAACTCAAATATCATTGGCTCAAGCCAATTTTAGCGGCTAGTTACGGCTAGTTTTTGAGCAACTCCGGCTCACTTTAAGATTGAACTTTTTGGTGGCCATGGTGCGTGGAGCAAAGAAAGCTATTGCTGTCGGAGTTGCGGTGGCAGTTGCATGCGGTCTCCAGAAGCACTTGAATTTTGTGCCTGGGCCTCGGCATGCTGCTCCAGTGGCCGCAGCAGCCGCCAGTATGATGATGGCTCCTGCGGCTTTTGCTGATGAGATCGGCGATGCTGCAAAGAAACTTGGGGATGCCTCCTACTCTTTCGCCAAGGAAGTGGACTGGAACAACGGCATTTTCCTGCAGGCCCCAGGCAAGTTTCAGCCCTTGGAAGCTTTGAAAGCCATTGACAAGATGATCGAAATGGGAGCAGCCGCAGACCCCAAGCTTCTGAAGGAGGCAGCAGAAGCACATCACAAGGCCATTGGGAGCATCAGCGGGCCAAATGGTGTGACTTCGCGCGCTGACTGGGATGCCGTGAATGCAGCCCTTGGCCGTGTAGTGGCTTCGGTCCCCAAAGCAAAGGTCATGGCCGTTTACGATTCAGTGAAAGCCATCACGGACCCCGGAGTGCCAGCTTACATGAAGTCCTTGGTGAATGGACCCGATGCCGAGAAGGCCTACCAAGGATTCCTGGAATTCAAGGATGTTGTTGAAAAGAACCAGGTGACCACCGCCAGTGCTCCTGCAGTTGTGCCTTCCGGGGACAAAATTGGTGTAGCTGCAAAGGCGTTGTCCGATGCATCCTATCCTTTCATCAAGGACATCGATTGGCTGTCGGACATTTACCTGAAGCCGCTGCCCGGCAAGACTGCCCCAGAGACGCTGAAAGCCATTGACAAGATGATTGTGATGGGCGCCAAGATGGATGGCAACCTCTTGAAGGCGGCAGCAGAGGCACACCACAAGGCCATTGGCAGCATTGATGCCACCGGCGTGACGTCTGCGGCCGACTACGAAGCTGTGAATGCAGCCATTGGCCGCTTGGTGGCATCCGTGCCGAAGACAACTGTGATGGATGTGTACAATTCTATGGCCGGCGTTGTTGATTCCACTGTCACCAACAACATGTTCTCGAAGGTGAATCCATTGGATGCAGTGGCTGCGGCCAAGGGCTTCTACACCTTCAAAGATGTTGTGGAGGCTTCCCAGCGCTGAAGGTGAAGACCATCAGAATGAAGTTTCAATTGTTTAACATGCTCTAACACTTTTTTGATGTTGTACAGATACGGACTGTTACGGAATGTTACGGAATGTTACGGACATCTGTAACAGTTTCTTGACCCAGGCAGGGGCTTCCCAAGCACATGGGACAACGATGCCAAAGAAAGGAGTAAACGTGCACTCTGCCAATTGGAGCTTTGACACGCGTGTACTTTCACAAAGTGCTGAATTTGGACACTGTCATAAGTCACAAGTATTGAAAAACACTGGGATTCAGACATTTATGACGCAAGGTCGAAAGAGGTGCATTTCTCATCATTCTCTCTGTAGCCCTTCTTCAAGAACCTGTGGTGACTTACAGCAGATATGTAAGTTTGATAGTTTCAAAACGACACTCCTTGTAGTAAGTAGAGTATAGTTTGATACAGAATGTATCAGAATGTATCATGTATATGTTGCAGTTGATTTATCAGATTGATGTTTGGCAACACGATGGTGCCACCAGCCCAGCTCCACAAATGGATACTGCCATTGGATGGAATTGGTGTGTGTGTGTGTGGGATGCGCAAACAGTTTCAGCAAGCTGGATCTACATGTGATTGCGGACATGTGAGGGATTCAAATGATTCAAATGCTTGTGTCAAGATCATGTTGTGCTCGGAAATATACCAACTCAAATATCATTGGCTCAAGCCAATTTTAGCGGCTAGTTACGGCTAGTTTTTGAGCAACTCCGGCTCACTTTAAGATTGAACTTTTTGGTGGCCATGGTGCGTGGAGCAAAGAAAGCTATTGCTGTCGGAGTTGCGGTGGCAGTTGCATGCGGTCTCCAGAAGCACTTGAATTTTGTGCCTGGGCCTCGGCATGCTGCTCCAGTGGCCGCAGCAGCCGCCAGTATGATGATGGCTCCTGCGGCTTTTGCTGATGAGATCGGCGATGCTGCAAAGAAACTTGGGGATGCCTCCTACTCTTTCGCCAAGGAAGTGGACTGGAACAACGGCATTTTCCTGCAGGCCCCAGGCAAGTTTCAGCCCTTGTCAGCTTTGAAAGCCATTGACAAGATGATCGAAATGGGAGCAGCCGCAGACCCCAAGCTTCTGAAGGAGGCAGCAGAAGCACATCACAAGGCCATTGGGAGCATCAGCGGGCCAAATGGTGTGACTTCGCGCGCTGACTGGGATGCCGTGAATGCAGCCCTTGGCCGTGTAGTGGCTTCGGTCCCCAAAGCAAAGGTCATGGCCGTTTACGATTCAGTGAAAGCCATCACGGACCCCGGAGTGCCAGCTTACATGAAGTCCTTGGTGAATGGACCCGATGCCGAGAAGGCCTACCAAGGATTCCTGGAATTCAAGGATGTTGTTGAAAAGAACCAGGTGACCACCGCCAGTGCTCCTGCAGTTGTGCCTTCCGGGGACAAAATTGGTGTAGCTGCAAAGGCGTTGTCCGATGCATCCTATCCTTTCATCAAGGACATCGATTGGCTGTCGGACATTTACCTGAAGCCGCTGCCCGGCAAGACTGCCCCAGAGACGCTGAAAGCCATTGACAAGATGATTGTGATGGGCGCCAAGATGGATGGCAACCTCTTGAAGGCGGCAGCAGAGGCACACCACAAGGCCATTGGCAGCATTGATGCCACCGGCGTGACGTCTGCGGCCGACTACGAAGCTGTGAATGCAGCCATTGGCCGCTTGGTGGCATCCGTGCCGAAGACAACTGTGATGGATGTGTACAATTCTATGGCCGGCGTTGTTGATTCCACTGTCACCAACAACATGTTCTCGAAGGTGAATCCATTGGATGCAGTGGCTGCGGCCAAGGGCTTCTACACCTTCAAAGATGTTGTGGAGGCTTCCCAGCGCTGAAGGTGAAGACCATCAGAATGAAGTTTCAATTGTTTAACATGCTCTAACACTTTTTTGATGTTGTACAGATACGGAATGTTACGGAATGTTACGGAATGTTACGGACATCTGTAACAGTTTCTTGACCCAGGCAGGGGCTTCCCAAGCACATGGGACAACGATGCCAAAGAAAGGAGTAAACGTGCACTCTGCCAATTGGAGCTTTGACACGCGTGTACTTTCACAAAGTGCTGAATTTGGACACTGTCATAAGTCACAAGTATTGAAAAACACTGGGATTCAGACATTTATGACGCAAGGTCGAAAGAGGTGCATTTCTCATCATTCTCTCTGTAGCCCTTCTTCAAGAACCTGTGGTGACTTACAGCAGATATGTAAGTTTGATAGTTTCAAAACGACACTCCTTGTAGTAAGTAGAGTATAGTTTGATACAGAATGTATCAGAATGTATCATGTATATGTTGCAGTTGATTTATCAGATTGATGTTTGGCAACACGATGGTGCCACCAGCCCAGCTCCACAAATGGATACTGCCATTGGATGGAATTGGTGTGTGTGTGTGTGGGATGCGCAAACAGTTTCAGCAAGCTGGATCTACATGTGATTGCGGACATGTGAGGGATTCAAATGATTCAAATGCTTGTGTCAAGATCATGTTGTGCTCGGAAATATACCAACTCAAATATCATTGGCTCAAGCCAATTTTAGCGGCTAGTTACGGCTAGTTTTTGAGCAACTCCGGCTCACTTTAAGATTGAACTTTTTGGTGGCCATGGTGCGTGGAGCAAAGAAAGCTATTGCTGTCGGAGTTGCGGTGGCAGTTGCATGCGGTCTCCAGAAGCACTTGAATTTTGTGCCTGGGCCTCGGCATGCTGCTCCAGTGGCCGCAGCAGCCGCCAGTATGATGATGGCTCCTGCGGCTTTTGCTGATGAGATCGGCGATGCTGCAAAGAAACTTGGGGATGCCTCCTACTCTTTCGCCAAGGAAGTGGACTGGAACAACGGCATTTTCCTGCAGGCCCCAGGCAAGTTTCAGCCCTTGTCAGCTTTGAAAGCCATTGACAAGATGATCGAAATGGGAGCAGCCGCAGACCCCAAGCTTCTGAAGGAGGCAGCAGAAGCACATCACAAGGCCATTGGGAGCGTCAGCGGGCCAAATGGTGTGACTTCGCGCGCTGACTGGGATGCCGTGAATGCAGCCCTTGGCCGTGTAGTGGCTTCGGTCCCCAAAGCAAAGGTCATGGCCGTTTACGATTCAGTGAAAGCCATCACGGACCCCGGAGTGCCAGCTTACATGAAGTCCTTGGTGAATGGACCCGATGCCGAGAAGGCCTACCAAGGATTCCTGGAATTCAAGGATGTTGTTGAAAAGAACCAGGTGACCACCGCCAGTGCTCCTGCAGTTGTGCCTTCCGGGGACAAAATTGGTGTAGCTGCAAAGGCGTTGTCCGATGCATCCTATCCTTTCATCAAGGACATCGATTGGCTGTCGGACATTTACCTGAAGCCGCTGCCCGGCAAGACTGCCCCAGAGACGCTGAAAGCCATTGACAAGATGATTGTGATGGGCGCCAAGATGGATGGCAACCTCTTGAAGGCGGCAGCAGAGGCACACCACAAGGCCATTGGCAGCATTGATGCCACCGGCGTGACGTCTGCGGCCGACTACGAAGCTGTGAATGCAGCCATTGGCCGCTTGGTGGCATCCGTGCCGAAGACAACTGTGATGGATGTGTACAATTCTATGGCCGGCGTTGTTGATTCCACTGTCACCAACAACATGTTCTCGAAGGTGAATCCATTGGATGCAGTGGCTGCGGCCAAGGGCTTCTACACCTTCAAAGATGTTGTGGAGGCTTCCCAGCGCTGAAGGTGAAGACCATCAGAATGAAGTTTCAATTGTTTAACATGCTCTAACACTTTTTTGATGTTGTACAGATACGGACTGTTACGGAATGTTACGGACATCTGTAACAGTTTCTTGACCCAGGCAGGGGCTTCCCAAGCACATGGGACAACGATGCCAAAGAAAGGAGTAAACGTGCACTCTGCCAATTGGAGCTTTGACACGCGTGTACTTTCACAAAGTGCTGAATTTGGACACTGTCATAAGTCACAAGTATTGAAAAACACTGGGATTCAGACATTTATGACGCAAGGTCGAAAGAGGTGCATTTCTCATCATTTCTCTCTGTAGCCCTTCTTCAAGAACCTGTGGTGACTTACAGCAGATATGTAAGTTTGATAGTTTCAAAACGACACTCCTTGTAGTAAGTAGAGTATAGTTTGATACAGAATGTATCAGAATGTAACATGTATATGTTGCAGTTGATTTATCAGATTGATGTTTGGCAACACGATGGTGCCACCAGCCCAGCTCCACAAATGGATACTGCCATTGGATGGAATTGGTGTGTGTGTGTGGGATGCGCAAACAGTTTCAGCAAGCTGGATCTACATGTGATTGCGGACATGTGAGGGATTCAAATGATTCAAATGCTTGTGTCAAGATCATGTTGTGCTCGGAAATATACCAACTCAAATATCATTGGCTCAAGCCAATTTTAGCGGCTAGTTAGGGCTAGTTTTTGAGCAACTCCGGCTCACTTTAAGATTGAACTTTTTGGTGGCCATGGTGCGTGGAGCAAAGAAAGCTATTGCTGTCGGAGTTGCGGTGGCAGTTGCATGCGGTCTCCAGAAGCACTTGAATTTTGTGCCTGGGCCTCGGCATGCTGCTCCAGTGGCCGCAGCAGCCGCCAGTATGATGATGGCTCCTGCGGCTTTTGCTGATGAGATCGGCGATGCTGCAAAGAAACTTGGGGATGCCTCCTACTCTTTCGCCAAGGAAGTGGACTGGAACAACGGCATTTTCCTGCAGGCCCCAGGCAAGTTTCAGCCCTTGTCAGCTTTGAAAGCCATTGACAAGATGATCGAAATGGGAGCAGCCGCAGACCCCAAGCTTCTGAAGGAGGCAGCAGAAGCACATCACAAGGCCATTGGGAGCATCAGCGGGCCAAATGGTGTGACTTCGCGCGCTGACTGGGATGCCGTGAATGCAGCCCTTGGCCGTGTAGTGGCTTCGGTCCCCAAAGCAAAGGTCATGGCCGTTTACGATTCAGTGAAAGCCATCACGGACCCCGGAGTGCCAGCTTACATGAAGTCCTTGGTGAATGGACCCGATGCCGAGAAGGCCTACCAAGGATTCCTGGAATTCAAGGATGTTGTTGAAAAGAACCAGGTGACCACCGCCAGTGCTCCTGCAGTTGTGCCTTCCGGGGACAAAATTGGTGTAGCTGCAAAGGCGTTGTCCGATGCATCCTATCCTTTCATCAAGGACATCGATTGGCTGTCGGACATTTACCTGAAGCCGCTGCCCGGCAAGACTGCCCCAGAGACGCTGAAAGCCATTGACAAGATGATTGTGATGGGCGCCAAGATGGATGGCAACCTCTTGAAGGCGGCAGCAGAGGCACACCACAAGGCCATTGGCAGCATTGATGCCACCGGCGTGACGTCTGCGGCCGACTACGAAGCTGTGAATGCAGCCATTGGTCGCTTGGTGGCATCCGTGCCGAAGACAACTGTGATGGATGTGTACAATTCTATGGCCGGCGTTGTTGATTCCACTGTCACCAACAACATGTTCTCGAAGGTGAATCCATTGGATGCAGTGGCTGCGGCCAAGGGCTTCTACACCTTCAAAGATGTTGTGGAGGCTTCCCAGCGCTGAAGGTGAAGACCATCAGAATGAAGTTTCAATTGTTTAACATGCTCTAACACTTTTTTGATGTTGTACAGATACGGAATGTTACGGAATGTTACGGAATGTTACTCTGTAACAGTTTCTTGACCCAGGCAGGGGCTTCCCAAGCACATGGGACAAAAGGAAAAACACATGCGCAACAAACAATGATGTCAGTTGCGATGCCAAAGAAAGGAGTAAACGTGCACTCGGCCAACTGGAGCTTTGACACGCGTGTACTTTCACAAAGTGCTGAATTTGGACACTGTATGTCATAAGTCATAAGTCATAAGATGTCATAAGCATTAATAAGCTGGGATTCAGGCATGTATGACGGCAAGGTCGAAAGAATTTGATAGTGAAAGCAGACGCTCTTTGCACTCGTAGTAAGTAGAGTTTTACAAATGAAAGCGGATATTACATGATATTACTGTTCCTTGAGCCAGGTTGGAGCCTCTGAAGCAAAAGAGCCCAAAAATGCCCAAAACATATCAGAACCTGCGCGTTCCTCTTAGATACCTCTTGGATCCCAAGTCGTCTCCAGTGGTGTGGTATCATCATATTAACCTTCACTACCCACCCAGTGGTTGTACTGAATATGAATCGTCATAAGGTTTGATGCTGAGAACGGCCCAACCCAGACCCACACCTTTCATCTCAGGAGATTTGTGCCATCGGAAGCTGTGCCTCAGCCAGTTTGGGTGGTTGCTGCGCTTAGCTCCAAGGACGCAAGCTGCAGCGCCATCATTATTGTCATCGCTGTTGTTTCTTTCATCAATCAATGAAAGTTAGGCTTTTGTAATGATCATTGATTGTGTTATTGAATATTGTTCTTCTTATTGTTCTTATCATCATTATTCCTATCATTACTGTTTTCCTTTGAATGGTGCTCGGATGTGCTGGTTCCTAAGGTGCCGGGCACCAAGCCCAGCACCGTTGCGGCCGACGGCTCTGCGGCGGGTCCGGTCACGAAGACGGAAGGCGAGTCGCAGCAGAAACAACTTCTGCTGAAAGAACAGGACGCCCACGTGACGTTGGGGCGTTACTTGCTGGCTTTTTTGGCATATAAAATTGTAATAATATATTATATTATAAGAATATTATGATATGGGCCAGAAAGAAAAGAGGGATCCAGAAAAACTGAGAATTGGTGATTTGGAATTTTGGTTATTTACTGATAGGTACTGAATGATTTGGTATCTATGTTTTCGGCACTGGGGATCCTCACATTGCTGAAAGGGGTGTTTACTTTAGGAGGGATGGCTGTATGTTTGCACAAGAGATTCCTTTCAATGATATCTTATGCTACCCTATGCTACCCTATGCTCGTGATTTCTTGGACTCAAACTTGCCAGTCAGTGGCAAAGAAAGCGAGACTCGCTTGTTGCAGTTCTTTTATCTTCAAAATTTCTATGAGACTCATGGTGAACCAATGGTGAACCAATGGTGAACCAATGGTGAACCAATGGTGAACCAATGGTGAACCAATGGTGAACCAATGGTGAACCTGGTTCAATGGATGACCCCTCGTCGCAGTTTCGACGAGGAGCAGCGGCTGATCGAGCAAAGTCAGACTACCTTTGACACTTTCTTCGCACTGGTGCTGGTGACTCGACGGATCCCGAGGAATTGGGAGCCCGCTAGCAAGAATTTCGGCAGTAGAATAGCGATCGAAACAACAAAAAGGCCACGAAATGATCACATCTAAATTTGGCGCTTCTATTTTTGGTTTCACGATGTTTCACATGATTTGAAATAATTACCATGAAATACCCAAATTTCATGTTGGGGAATCATCAAATTCAAACTGATGCTCGTGAATGAGCTCCGGCCATGTGAAAGTCGCCGGGATCTCCCTGATTCCATGATTCCATGTGATTCCTCTAGGCCCTAAGCTGTTGAAACATCTGTGGAAACATCGGTTTTTTCCGTTGTTCAGCGGATTTGATGCGCCCCATTCCCATTTTTTTTCCAATGGGTTTTCCATGGTTTTCCCATGCGATTGAGATTCTGAATGCCGTGAAGCTTGGAGTGGATAATGAGCTGCGGCCACCGGACCTGCGTGATCTGAGTTCGAAGAGCTTTGCGAGCCCCGTTGCTCGGAAGAAATCACCCGATCTTGAAAATAAGCGATTTGAAGAATAGTCCATATGGGTATGGATCAATACCTATTAATACCATTTTTAGTGGGATGAACATCCATTTACCAGCTATTTTGATGTTCACCAGGGGTACAAGGTTTTGACACACTGCCATATCATCATATATCCTTTTCGTTCAAAGACTTGAAATGAAAACCAAGCGCTGGAGTCCGATTGTTGCTTCACATTGAGGGAATCTCTCAAAAAACCACAAAAGACTTGACTTAAATTGTATACAATTTGTGTATGTTGATTTGCTGGAAGTCCTTGATCACTTTGGCATGGCGCAGCGTCCACAGAGTGGCCAGAATGGCACCCGAAGGCCATGGCGTGGTTCACCTTGGAAAGCATCTTTGTGTCGCCGAGCGGCAAAACCGTCGTTGCGTTGGATCTCGGGGGAGATCCCAGAAGGAAGAATCTATTAGTATACTATACTGTGCCCAATATTTCTTCAAATTATAGTGGCCTCACTGTGACTCACTGGAATCATGGTTAGTAAGGGGAATTGTTTCAATAAAGCCTTAGTTCAGGTACAGAATTATTTTAATGTGCCCAGAACTATGTGGAACTAAAGATTTGCTCAAACAACAGCATGGGCACAACAATAAATACAACCATGGGGGAGACTGTGAGCCGTGTTGTGTTCCAAAATTCCACTCGGCAGCAGGCGAATCATGGTGAGTCAGTTTCATGTCGGTTGACACCCCAAATTGGATGGTTGAATATGGTTGAATATGGTTGAATACTGAGAATTGCAGGGGATTTCCAGTCCCAGTGTTTTCCGACAACATGTGTCTTCCAAACGACCAAAACAGGCTGAATTTTGTCCGAAGTGGTCGCCTCGCGGCCACGCAAGGTTGACCTTCACTGCAGAGCTTTTCCTACGTGCAATCTTCAAGTATCAAGTCGAGGTCTTTGGCGAACATGAGCTCATCTTTCTGGTGGTTCCCAAGATTGTGACCACAATGACGCTGGTGCTGGCTGGTGGTTTGGGACATCCTACTTTGCTAATAAAAATATATAGAATGTAATGTATATAATATCTAATATATAATAATAATAATTATATAATTATATAATTATATATAATGTTTTATATATATATAATATAATTGTATATGATATGAAATTATGATATGATATACTCCACCGTACTATACCATACTATAAATATAATTAGCTTCATTCCTTATTGGGATGATACCGAATTGGCCAGACATTTTTTTCAGCGGTTGAAGCCACCAAGTCTCCTTTCAGCCGTAGATTTGAACAGAAATTCACTGGACATCCACCTGGTTAGGGAGATGGGAAGGCGCCCATCATCGCTGCCGTTTTTGAATGCAGCTTTCATAACTTATGGTGTATGTGGTGTATGGTGTGCTGAATCATTCATGTCATGGTCATATCTGTCCATCATTGATTGATGTGTGGAAACTCATGTTTCACGTTTCACCAGCAGTGCAGTTGGTGTCACGTGCTTTGAACTTTCCAAGGACACTGGCTCAACTGTGCAATGTCTTCCTCCATTCCAAGAACCTTCTTTTGGACAAGATGTTTCTCTTCGACATTGTCACTGTTGTGGTGTCCTGTACCTTGGTGTTTAAATGTGTTTAATCAGTGGCAAGATCAGGATCGAAGATATCGAAGTGTTGCACATGTCATTTAAAGTCAGTTTGTTTTTTGTCGTCATCTCTAGCCATCTCTAGCCTTTCCATTCTCCCCCAGCACGATGAAGCGTTTCGACAGAGGTACGATATGGTACGATGGAGATTTTTCTGCCCACACAACAACACTGCTGCACACTCGCAGGCATCATGACATCATGAATCTTGCATTCACAGTATCCGCTACAGTAGTACTTGACACTCGTATCTTTAATTGGCAAACCGGTGGCAAACGCTGGCGAGGTGGGTAGTCCGTCATACATATCATACGCTGATATACACTGTCTATAGAGTTACGCGTTACGCTAGCGCCCAATTATCCCATCCTCTCTCATTTCTTGGATGCCTTGATGGGCATGTCATATCCCTTTCCAACAAGCTTCCATAAAATTCCAATCCCTGCCATTGGATATGGAAATGTCCTAGCATTTCACCAAAAAAATCCCATGTCAACCCGCCCCAACCCCCAAACATCTTCCTCTCCCATCCAAATTGGAGGTTTTCTGAACCGGAGCATCCTCATCCAAGACCATTGGTTTCAATATTTCAATCCTAAAATCTGTTTTTAGATTTTGGATGATTTGGGGTACCCCATGGTACCCCACGTCAGAAAGCTCCCAACGATTCCAGGTATCGACAACTTCGTCCTGCGCTTCATGGGGAGTGGCGACAACCCCGCGCTGCGCCTAGTGGGTTTGATCCGCTTGGTGCGGCTGATCCGGCTGCTGCATTTGGTGAAGGACCTGGCACGCATGGTGAAAGGCTTCGTGGGGTGCCCTGCCGGGATGGGCGGGATGGCGGATGGCGGAGATCCGGAGGATTTAAAGGATATCTAACGGATACGTATATATATATATATATATATATATATAAATTACTATAACTATAATTATAGGGATGCAGATGTTGAATGATTTGTTTTTGTTGGATGAACATGATGAACATGATTGAACATGAAGATTGCTGAAGCGATGAGGATGTTTTTTTCGGGATGGAGCTGGTTTGTTAAGCCACTGTGGAGTAAAGTTGGTGGAAGGATGTGGACGGCAATCGTGTTTTTGGAGTCTTGCAATGTATGCTTGGAAACTATCCCCACTTCGAAGCATATGATTTTTTTCAGGTGAAGGTTTCCAAGCTGCAAGCAGCCTAATGGTGACCGGTTTCCAGTCTTCGCCATTCATCCATATTCATCCCCTGGTGACATGGGGAGTGCTGAGGAACTTTCGTTTGATCATCCGATCTGTGTCTTGGCTGTTGGTGTCCCAACTTGGATTTCCTGTGAGTTGCCAAGCAGATAAGAAACATGAAGAAACCAAGCAAGAAACCAACGATTGCTGAAAAAAAAACTCCAATATTTTTTGAGATCCAATGATGACAGATGACAGTAATCACAGATTCCAAGATGCACTTTCCGCGCTTTGACTGTTTATTTTCTGCTGGACTTGCAGGTATCCATCATGACGTTGTTCATCTATGCCTCCTCCGTGCTAATGGTTGATTTCGTGGGCCACAATGAAGAGACCCAAAGTGATGCCATAGTTCAGGCCAGGCTGCCAGTATTGCCATCCCATCTCCATCCCATCTCCATCAATCTCCCAACTTCTCCAGGAGGCCTGGGGTCACATCCCGGATTGCATGATCACCCTCTTCACCATGACCACATTGAGCGACTGGTCGGAGCAAGTGCGGCACGTGGCCGTCTATCCATCGCTGGAGACCGTGATGCCGGTCTTCACCATCCTCTTCTTGGCCATCTGCAGCCTAGGTACGGAAGACCCATGGAATCCCATGGATTTTGGAGGAGTTTGGGGTTCATTGATGGAACTCTTCAGGTTAAAACGAGGTCTGACCCCTTCCCAGATGCGTCAGTCAATGCCTATCAGTCGATGCTTGGAACGCTTGAAGTTTGATGTATCGAGATCGATTTATTGTCCTTTCTTTCTTGGCCCACATTTCATTTCCTTCTGTGATCTCTGAGAACCACTCAAGTCATCTCAAGTCAATATAAGACTACCATGTGAAAATCCAATGTCGAGATATTTCGAGAATGCCAGGAATTCTGAACTTGGTCACTGGAGTCATGGTGCAGACAGCCTTTGCTTTGCTCAAGGAGCTGCAGGGTAGACTCATGCCCAAACATGTGCAACACGAGATTGGCAGATATTGGCAGAACACTTGTCTGTGTCATTTTCTTAAATTTCTTAAATGTTCAACAGAAACTTGGATTTCTTGCTTGTATAATTATCTGGCTCCATACTGGCTGCTGCTAGGCTTGGATACCATTTGTTGCATTTGGCAATGTTGGAACCAAAGGCTTAGTATTCGTAATATTTCGTAATTAGTATTAGAAGTAGAAAAATGCATAAATTATCTGAATGCTGCGGGTACTCGCAGCTTTGACCCACAACCATTTACATGTCGACAGATGTTGAACCAACTTTGCTCATCAACCCATCCCCATTCTTTGTTTTTTTCCACAGTGGGGGCCTTCAAAATACTTCAAAAATCCAGTTCCAATTTGTTGATCATGGCAGAAACTGGTGGTATTTCGTGGTATTCTCATAGTATTTTTCATGGAATTTTCGGGTGAATCCATTCTGAACTCCTCCATTTTTTGGGACCATGGACTCCCTTGGCCACCAGGAGGAAGGCACTGAGAGACTGGAGTCCCGGCTTCGCACAGCGCGGAAAGCCATCCACCAGGCAGCGGCTGTTTAGCAGCTGTTTAGCCGAGGTGCCAAGAGAAGTATGAAGAAATCCATGGAAAATGATTAGAGTGCTGAAGTAGATGATACTGATGATACTTATCAAAGCTTATCATTTCATAATAATCCTGGAAAAGACACATTTAAGGTGTATTCCTCTTGTAATTATCATCATAGTAGATGACAATGATACTTATCATAATAGTCATAAGGATTGATAATAGTTATTTTTTATCATTATGATTCAGATGATACCTTTGAAGGTAAAACAATGCCATAAACCACCCATGACATCCCATGACTGGGAATGGTAGGTTTATGGCATCGTTTTACCTACTTGACAAATGACAATGTTGGGGGTATACATTTGGCATACGAAAGCTTTTTTTTTGACAAACGCAAACGGGACATGGACATATGGATGAGGTATGAGTAGACATTTGCGGTTTAGGAAGACCACAGATTCTGCGAACTCTTGATAGTAAATACATGCAAACACCACCCTGAGGCCCTAGCCCGCTTTTTAGCGCCTCAGTTCTGGCATACTATACACTACCATACTGTAGTGATTTCAAAGCAATATTTGTGGCAAGAATCATGAATCATGGGATGGCATTAAACTTGCACAGATGGAAATAGCATTCATTCAAAGCGAAGATCTACTGTGGCATACTGTGGCATTTGCAGTCTCCAGTCTGGATCTGTCGAAGCGTAAAGAATTGGAGCAATTTCCGATTTCTTGACAGTGACTGGAAGCTAGACTCAAGCCACGTGAATACTTTGGTACTCAGTTTTGGTTGTGGCCTTCACCTCCACTACCACAAGAGTTGAAACCAAACCCAAACTTGCCATCGAGGCAAGCATTAGATGGACCTGAGCTTCGTTCAGATAAAACATGGTGAAACCAAGTGAAACCATGGAGCTCCTTGCTTGGGCCCCTATATCAAAAGAGTATATTATATATGAAACCATGTGAACTGGTTGGTGGGATAATCCTTCCCATTGACGAACTCATATTTTGCAAGATGCGAAAATTGCACCACCAGGCTAATCACCATGAATCTCACCATATATCATATATATATATATATCATCAGGATATCATCCATGATGCTTATATAAAACCACCATTAATCACCATGAATATCACCATATTAACCATCCATTTAGAAAGACATATATATATAATTATATATATATCATCATTAATCACCATTAACCATCATTAATCACCATTAACCATCATTAATCACCATTAATCACAATATATATATATATATATCACCATTTAGAAAGATAGATTTGCCATGAAATTCATCACCAACCAACTGCCGCGATTTTTTTGGTGGCGCGGATCCCACCAGGTGATGGACGAGTGCTTCACCGAGATGGAGCTCCACTTAAGCGCGGAGCAAGAGAAGGTGAAGGACGGCGCTGGTACGAAAGGGCCATGGCTGGTGGCTGCGTGAGCAAAGGGTGGCAAAAAAGCATGAGATGTCGCAAGCAAACAGAAGCTCATCCATATAAAAGAGAGATATAGATATATAGATATAGATAAGCAGTGTTTATCGTTCCCAGGCAATCAAGGCGATCAAGGCGATGAAGACACCCTTAAAACTTGTTGATGCTTTCTTCATGTTTTGCTTAGCCTGAAAGCTGAGATGCTCCTTGGTTTGCAGTTTTGTGGCTCTAAGCCTTCCTCAGGTTTAGGCTAGCGCTTAAGGCCCTTGTGGGCCGCACATCGGTGGGCTTGAGGAAAATGGATGGATGAATTCTTTGTGAAAATACCGCGGCAAAGAGATCCGGGTGAATCTGAACGTTCAGACAGCTTCAGTGACGCTTACGGCCTTTGACGACTTGCAACTTTCAACTTGCAATTTTCAACCTTCATCTTTCGATAATACAGTTGTTTGATCAATACGATTATTTGTGATTGCGTTCTTGTGTCCTACAGCGATTCTTGAACAGGTCCCCTCACGCTTGGTTGTCAAATACACTCTTCTCACACATTTCTGGCAGGTATGACTTTTGAAAAGCAATGCGCAAGCTTCACGTTCAACTCGGGCAGTTCTTTTACACCAGCGTCCTGCTCATACTTTGGGGTTCATTCTGATCAAGCGCAGCGCCCACGACTGGATTCGGGTTTCTGAAACAGTAGCAATTCGGGCGTTGCGGCCTCCTGGCAACAAAGTTTAAAGGTCAATGTAGACCCACCAGGTCCAAGAACCGACCGAGACGTCGCAATCGTCCGCCTCCTCGATTTCGGCAGGGGCGCCGCCAATCATGTTTCTGCAGCTCTCTGGTATGTGTCCAGCAGTTGGTAAGCAAGTGCAGGAGAAAAGAGGCATGTCCTTTTGGGAATTTGGGACCTTCCTGGTCGGTCCAAACTTTCAAAGAAGCTTACCGACAGAAGCAACAAGCCTTTTTTGCAAAAACTGGGAAGTTAGGCCCAATTTCTATTTTTTCACCACATCATGGCGGGTTGCTGGCCCTGTGGGCATGCACGAAGCATTCACATGTGGATTCGCGACTGCTTGTGACGCGCACGCGGCCTGCAACAGCCGTCTTGCGCCGAGCTGCTTTAGTTTCTCTAGTGCAGGGCTATAGGCGCATGCGCTGGATCAAATGCCCAGATGCGGGGCCATGCGGCAGGCTCAGGCAGCTGTGCGAAGAGCAGCGAGCTATCTTGCGTCGATACATGCATGGGGCGTTTGTTTTCCATTGGGTTTTGGCCAGGGTCAAGTTCTGCAGTGGTTCCATTCCTCGTGTCCTGGACAGACGCAATGCAGCTGAGCAATCCAAGCGAATCACAGTTTCATCTGTATGGCATCAAGGCTGTCTTGAGATTGAGCACCACAGAAGAGGGGAAGGTGTCAGAAGGCTTCCTGGCAATTGGTCTATCCAAGATCGGGAAGCACTACACAAGTCCCACAAGAACTTGCAACAAGATATGCATGCATGGCTGCGTGATCACCATGTCCCTCGCCGCATTGGACGGCACTGCTGGCGGCAATCAAAGATTCCTCAGTTCCCTGAGCAGGAGCAACCAGCAGCAGAAAGCGACTATATTTCTGGCATGACACAACACCAAAACGAAGTGCTTCTTCAGGATGATAAAGACAAGAAGGCCACATGGACGATGTCCTTTGCATGCTTGTCAGCCATTTTCATGAGCTTAGTCTTGCTGGATCCGCAATGGGAAGTGACAACAATGTCCCCTGCTAGTCTTAGTGTCTTGGTGCATGGCGTATCTTTGTTCGCAATCCCGGCATTTGTGCGGAAGGGGCCTCTACATAAGGGTTCATACGCTCCATACATGTACCCGTTTGTCAAAGCCAAATGCTTTTCGGCAACAGGAGGCCGCACATGCAGCAAAGCGAACCACAGCTGTTTGCGGAAAGTAGTTTCGTTTTTCAAATCACCTTGGAGGCGTGCATGGAGGCTGGCAGGAAGAGCTATTCAAGTTCTCATCTCATTGACAGGGGATGGTTTTTCAGTTTGGCAGCTTAAGCAAATCATTCCAACTTTTCGAGCCCGCATGGCAAAGCTTCGGGTTTCCCAGCAGCCTGGCCAGTGCATCATGTGTGGAAAGTGTAAGCCCTTTACATCACTTTTGATTGCTGATGCAGCGCAGATGTACGAGCAAATCAACACAATTTTAGTTCTGGAGGCCTTTGATGCTAAGGCTGCTACACTGAGAAGTGAGAAAGGAGCTGATGCAATTACAGTGGCCAAAGCGCGTTTGGTCAAGGGTTGGCCTGGTGGCTCAGAACACGCGCGGTCTCGCGCATGTATCACCTTTCCACTCTGGCGTTTGCGGCGCATGTTGCAGGCTAGCTGCTTTTTGAGGTTTGCAAGTGTCGGTGATCTGGTGGTGGCAGGAAAAGGCCTTATGATTGGAGGCTTGCTTTCAATGATCGCAGCGGTGTGTTTGCTAAGCCATGAGGAGGAGCAATTTCTTCAGCATGCCAACGATCGAATAATCAACTTTCCGGAGGGATGGAAGGTGGAGGAACTGTTTTTTGGGATGAGATATGTAGATGACCTGCTGATGGTCTCATATGCGATATGCCACAAGTGTTTGCAACAAATGTTAGCAGAAATTTATTCTGTCCAATTTTCTGTCAACGCGGAAGAATGTGAGCAAACCTTTACGGATGTGATTTTTCAGGTTGACCCAATGTGTGGAGCTATTGCATGGACAGCGAAGAATCCCAACAGACCATGGCTGCTAGGCACTGGAGATAAGGGGAAGCAGCGCCGGGTCCCTTATCTCGACCGCCTACAATGCCCTTTTGGGCTTCTCAGAGGGCTGCTGCTAAGCCGAGCAGCTCGACTAAACGAACTTGAGCTGACCGAGAAATTGCAGACAGCTTGCATGATTGAAGAGATCCAAGAACTCATTTTGGAAGGATACCCTATAAGTCTGTTGCGTGCTCTTGTACACTCATTACCATTCCAGAGCACTGTGTTTCTTAATCTCAGATAATAGCTGTTAGAACCCTGCTACGTCGACAAGGAAATTGAGGGCTAAGCTGTTTGTTGTTACACGGTTAATTAATGGGTTTCTTTATTTTGCTAACTGCAACTTCTTATGGACCATCCGTTTGTTGAATAAGCCTGGCTGTTTTCCTTCGACATGGCGGTTCTGCACGCGAAGTTGGACTTCCTAGCCAGATAATTTCCGGATCAGGCCCAGTCGGGGTTACTTCACTATATATCCAGAATTTGTTTTTTTCGGGGGTGAGCTGGTTTCGCTCTTGTCCAACTTACCAGGTGGCCCTAGTTAATCTTAGTTAGATTTTGGCTGAGCTGTAGCGCAATAGCATTTGCCAACTGCCAGCAGCATGAAGCCTGCTGTGCGGGTTTTGGTGTTTTTGTGCCTGTTGGGTGGCTCATGGCTAGCCGAAGCGGGCCGTCATGGGCAGAAAGAGACCAGCAAGGGGCAGTGGGGCCGCAAAGGTGACGGCCGCTATTCTGACAGAGATTCCCATCACCGCCACAGATTTGATTATTATGCCAGAACGGATTCGGAGTGACGTTATCCTGCATGACGTATGCGGCATGTGCAGATCCCGGACAGTTGAAGGTAGAGAAGAAGAGCCGCAACGTTGAAGTGGGTGCCGACATCGAGCGGGGGATGCCAAGTATTCCTTTGCGGGCACACCACGCATTTCAATACCACCGCCCCATTAGGCGGTATGACCACTTCTGCAAGTGGCTCAACAATGCGATTGGACTGTTGAACCACCGTGAGTTCATTCTCACGGTGGGAGGCTTGATGTGCATTGCTGTGCTTGGCATAGTGGTCGATATGTGTCTTGCTTTTTTTGTCATCACAAAGGAGGGCGTCGTGGAGAGTGTCCAGACAGAGATCATCCTGGGAAGTCACTTGGCCTACTCATTGATCTTACTGAAATTCGTTTTCCCTGTTCTCAAGATTCACGGTGTCACGTTGGGTTGATCTCGCGAAATGAGATGGGAAAAGAGTGGAAGAACCACTGGCACTACGTGGCCAATGCCACAAGCATGGGTGACAACATCTACGTGCACGACCTGGATGATGACGAGTTCAACGATTTGTTGGATAGTGGCTCCTTCATCTACGACCCGGCACGAAACCCTTTCGAGAGTTCTAAGACATCCCCCAGCTCCAGGTTTCAGAATGCTTTCACATTCTTTCGTCGCATTGTCTCACACTGTCTCACATTGCTTCACAGTGTTTCACTTTGTTTCAGGATATGTTGATATGTTTCACTGCCGTGAGAAAATTGTCAAGCACCGATGGGTGGAGCTATGATGAGATTTGAATTGCGGGGCTCGAGGAATTCCCACAGAGACAATTGATATTTGGTGGTAAAAATCTGACCAGGAAGCAGACCAAAGAGCTTTGGGTAATTACGGTAATTATATATTCGTTGAATCCCCCATCTTATCCTCTGCTATATTCGTGTTTTGGTCACCCAAACAGTCCTATGATGGATGGTGCCGCTTATAGGGCTTCTTGAGGTTTTGACGTTTTAGGGTTGCCAAGTCCTTACGCTATAGCAGTTATATGCAATTATAACAGCAGCAGTCTGACTCGACGTCAGGAGCGGGTGAATCAGATTCGTCTCAAACACGACGATGTCTTGCACGGCCGAGCAAAGTCGGGGACGTCCAGATACCTTGAGTTCCATTCCATATCCATGCAGTGCCATACAGTTATGGCCGTTTACCAATTATCAATTAATTATGCTTATAACTGGTCATAAGTGGGATTATACATGCAATAAAGCCATAAATGGGGTTATAAGTACTTATAACTGGTAAAGGGCCATAGCTGTAATATATTGCAATACAATCGATGTATTCATGTTTCCCATCAAAAATCAATCAACCACGAAGTAGGAACAAAATCATCACTTTTCAAGAAATTCAATGAGAGCAATGATTGCTATCCGCTATCCCAATTCATTCCCAGTCCTTGAAGAAAGGCAGCGAGCCTTGCTTCGTGCGAACGGAGGCAATCCGGTGGTGTAAATTCTGGGAACTGTGAAAAGGACCGTAGGCGGTTGTGCATTTAGTATCCTAAAATTCATGGTAAATTCTGCGCATTTCAGCTACGTTCAACGGTATGAGTTTCCCAACTCCAAGAATTGGTTGGGAATGTTGGGATTTGTTTCAGGAACATCACCATTATTATTTGGGTTGGTAAAAGCAGCCAGTTTTCCTCTTTGGCCCAGAAACCACAGGCCATTCCAACCCTGGCCTCGTTGGCATCGCGAGGGACTTTGGATTCCTTGGACAGTGATGCCACGGCCATGTTACAGCTGCTTGGCTGCCATGGTCAAATGGCCGGGCCATGGGTGAACTGAATGTTGACAATAATTTACTTGTCATAATATATACGTATATATATATAAATGTATATGTATAAGTGTATGATATTAATATATATATATATGTATTCATACATATATATATACACATTTACACACATATAATATATTTATATATACATATGTGTGTGTATGTTTGTATGTGTACAAAATAATTATATACATATGTATATATATATATACACAAAACATAAATTTAGAAGGTACCCCCCTATGTACCTACAAAATTGGCAGCATGATCGGTATTTGCAGTGTCTCTCAATACATTTAAAAGTACATGTTTCATGTCTTGGATATGTTGGAGGAAAATTGAAAAAGGTAGGTTTGGGGAGAGGGTGCTAGCATACAATATATATATATACGTATATATATATATATGGAAATATACACGTATAACATATACATATCTACGCATAGTTACTGGTTTTGACGTATTTTTGGTTTTTGTCTAAAAAACAGATGGAAGGGAAAACAAAAAAAAACAAAAAAACAAACTGAATTCCTAACTGAAGTCAAAAATTGTGTTTTCTTTGGTTTGCTTTGAGTTCTTTTGTTGTTTTTTGGTGTTGTTGCTTTTTGCAGGGTAATTTCTTTGTTTCAAAATCCAAACACGTCCTTGAGTCGTTTTTTTGTTTTTCATTGTTTGTCTTGAACACCAAAAAAATCAAGGATTTGTTTAGTTTTTGGATGGACCAAAAATCCAGGTATATGGGGAGTAACATATGGAATTGGTATATCTATATATATATACATACATATATATATATATACATATATATATATACATATATATATATACATATATATATACATACATATATATATACAAGATATATAAATATATATATATATACATACTAGCAGACTAAGAGGATCATCAATGCTCAATGCACACATGTCGATGCAAGCAGTGGAACCTGAGGTCGATGCCCGAGAGAGTTGGTGGCGGGGGCCCTTTTTTTCCCTGGCAGTGGTGGTTGATCCAGGTGGCTTGCAGACCCAAGGGAATCTATGAAATTGTACTTGTAGCCAAGAAATACTAGGGACATACTGGGGACATACTGGGGAAATGGAGATGGAACTGTGAGAAAAAATGAGATCTAGCACTCAGTTGCATAATGTTGCATATACTCAACGGTGATTTAGACAAAGGGGGATGCACTGCAAAGGAACTGTTTGGACCACCAGCCAGAAACTTTTTCGAAAGGCAAGAACAGTGTTGGTTGTGGTTGTTGTTGTTGTTGTTGCGATAATTGCAGTAGATAATTTCGAAACAATACACAGACTGTTATGCAGAATGTATGTGTTTGAGTTTGATTTGGTTCAAACCACGGCTAGTTTAATGGGAAACATGTTGAATGATAAACCATGATAAGCCATGATAACTGGGCAGCAGCCCTTTGCAGTCAATGCCATATCTACTATTCATTGGCTAAATCCCATTAAATCCAAATATGAATAATACAATACTCGATGGGATTATTCCATTAGTTCATGATCTATAATCATCGAGTAACCCAATCTAGTATCGGTATAAATCCAATTATTGGAATAAACAGTAGAAAAACTATATGAACAATGGATTATCCATCAATCCCATCAAATCCCATCAATTCCATCAAATCCCATCAATTCCCATCATTTCTGGTCGCTTTTGCCGTACTCTAGGTGAAGCACCAACGACGCCAGAGAAAACCCAACTTCCAGAAGAGGCCGTTTGTCGAACATGGCAATGCAAAGCCGCGATTTCTATGGGAACAATCATCCTAGGAATTGGATAGTAAAAATAATAAACTTGGTAATTACTCTGTAAATTGTATAAAGGATTGTCCATTGCTATTTGTTTTTAACTGAAGAGCCATTTCCGTGAATGTACCTCATTCTTAGTTGTGTTTCCAAAGTATCGATGATATTGACTTACTCGCATTGGTAAAGGTATCTTCCAGTTACCAGTTCCATTGAAATTTGGATCTAACCTCATTCCGAGGGGGTCGACATCAATGGGGCAACCAATGGCTCATCACTAGTATGCTTAATCTCCAGCTGACTGCCCCCAAACTGGGTTGGGACGATGGCCAACTGCCACTGAAAAAAAACAACACAGTAGCAGCAGCACCGGCAGCCCCCGATTCTTGCCGGTGTGGTCCTCAAGATATTCCTAATAATGTTGCCAATTTGAGGACCTCATCGTTTCTGAGTATTCTTTGTCTAGGCTTCCTGGTCGGCGTCTGCCTTTGATGATGACAACTTTGCAGAGGCCTGGCACGGTCGTAGCTTTGAATATGTCGGGGGTTACATTTACAACTGGAGGATGCAACCAGAAAAAATGGGATTAGTCATGACCAGTGATTTTTGACAAAGTGAACCAGTTGGTGGTTTCAAGCGTGTTTGTTGATTTTAGGAGACTGCATGATCCATGATAATATAGACTGATGTACTGATCATACTGCCATGATATCTGACTGCAATGTGCTTATGACATGATTAGACACTTTGTTATTTCATCATCATCATCATCATCATCACCACCACCACCACCATCATCATCTCTCTAAGTATACATATATATATACACACTCATCATTGCAATATATGTATATACCTACATATCATCCTCTTCCTGCACCTCATCATCATCATCATCATCATCATGCTATAATATAAACATATCATATATACATATATATATACATGTATATATATACATGTATATAATATACCATCACATATATATATATTTATTCACTATGATGATCCTCATCTCCATCGGCACTGTTTCCCACGTTTTCTCTGCTGCGACACCACCAGCCCCTGGGCACGTTGCCAGGTGACGCGATGCGTTTGGGTCTGGGACTCGGATGGCTTGGGGATAACCAGCCTGAAACAATATGTTTTGCTATAGATAGACTTCAATGAAATCACATATATATATATTCGGATATATATATATATATGTATAATATATATATATACTTATTGTATGTTTCCTAATAGTCTATATAGTTACTTTATTACACTTTGATTTTCATCTTCTAGGTTTCAGTCATATATTTTCACATTTCAAAAACTGAACTTCATGGACGTCATGATTTTCTTCGCTACGCAACGAGCTGGAATCGTTGAGACATTCCGAAACGGCCTTCCAAGATCTTCCAAGAGGATAGACATAGACTTTCCCATAGGATCCATAATATAACCATTAATATACCATTAATGGTAACATTTACCATGAATATACCCCCAATGGTGATTAATATTACAGTAATATACCATTAATTTAATGTTACCATATTTATACCATTAATATATATCCCCAATGTTAGCATATATATACCATACATGGATCCTATGGGTTTGGTGACGTTGACCGCGAATCCTTCTGTCGTGAGCACTCTATGATCCCCGTGAACTTAGAACGATGGGAGTGGCACCATCCACAAGTGTGCAGCCTAAGTCAAGGAGGATTTGTATGTTTTTCACATATTGAATATCTATAGAAACAATATATCAATCACTGTCAATCACGTGATTTTGTAATGCATTGCCATAGAATATCCATAGAATATCCGCAGAATCTTTATTGGATTGAACTGATTGAAGCCCCGTATTTCATGGCTACCCGATGCCTAGCCGCACTGGAGGTGTCTGACTGTGAAGTTGCCGTGGATGCACTGCTGACGCTGGCCTGGCTCGCTGGTTTGGCACTCTCCGGTAAGCCATGGCCCATTTATAGCTTAGATATACGTACCTGAAAATTTTAATCATGTTCATTTTCCATATAGCTATGCGAAATTTCCAGAGTGTATATATATATATACATAATATATATATATATACATAATATATATATATACATATATACATTATATATACATATATACATTATATATATATACATAATATATATATATATAAATATACACATAATATATATATATACATAATATATATATATATATGTACAATGTATATATATATATATACATATATATATAGTTATATATATATATAAAGGAGGAAACCAATGAGTCTTGCAGATCCCGGAGATCCCGATTTCCCCAATCTTCAGCCCAGCCACTTTTCCTGCGCAGAATCCCAGCATGTCTCCGGAAGCGCAGAATGATCCTTGGCTCCTTGGACCAGAAAAGCCCAGGATACCCGGCCTGGTAAACGAAGAAAAAACCATGGAACATCACCATGTTTCATGGGAAAATCAACGAACTATATATATTATAAATGGCCATTTTCAATAGCAAACTGTTAGTCATTACCAGAGGGTACCCCAGGATACCCCAGGCATCGATATGCTTCCCACGTGTGCTGAGGCAGAGCCAGCTGATGTGGGACGGTGGTGGTGGATCCGTCCTGTGTTTGGGTGAATTTTGGGTACTTTGCAGGTGAGGGAGGTGGCTAATTGATCAATGGGAATTTCAGGATCCTAAAATGAAACTACTGTACCAATCTGTACCATATAAGGATATATAAGGCCATATTTTGCTGGGATATTCCCTTACACAGGCCTTATATATGGTAGGTACCTCCAATTTTGGTTCCTGACATGGCCATTGATGCCATGCCATGCAGACCATGCCATGCTGGGAGGGCGGAGCCAAATCACACAGCCAGGAAAGGCGTGGCCTTGCTATGTCCCTCGGACATGCAACTGGAAGGGGTTCGGACAGAAAAAGATGTTTGCTGCTTGATGGTTCCAAGATGTTCCAAGTATCGATATGTTCCGTTCCTCAAAACTTGCTTAAGGATTCCAATGACAACTTCCACATTTTCCGAATGGGTTTGAGCACTAACCAGTTTTGGGATGTTTTGGGTTGTGTTCGTGACAGGTGTTCATTGGCCACATTTGATCAAATGATATCGAAGTGTGAATCTGATCATTGGCCGCTTGAGCGGCTTGGGTCAGTTCTGATTTTCGAGTTTTCTATGCCGAGCCGTCGCCTTTGGACGGCTGGGTCTGTTCGCAGGCCTTAAGTGGACCTGCTCATATATTGGTTCCTATTGGGTTATAACATGGGTTCCAAAAAATCAGGGGGAATCATTCTGGATATTCTATGGATATTCCATGGATATCTATGGTGGATATCTATTTGGGTGAATCACCCCAAAATGGATCAAAATGGACTCTTCAGGCAGATTGGTGTTTGGTGCTGTGCAAACGTCCAGCCTTCCAGCTGCAGGTCATCGAGCAGGAGCCTCCCAGCAAGGACGACCAGGATGAGGATGATGGTCACGGTGAGGCTGCGCGACGAAGCAGGAGACGGCGCTGTCTCTGAGTTACTGGGAGGATTCTTGATGTGAGTAAATGCCAAGTGAGCCAGATGGCGTGTAGATTGTTCAGTTCATGTTTTTCCTGTGTCAAGACCATGAATGTTCGTATTGGATATGTATCCATTAACTATCATGAAACTACTGTAAATATCATTCTGCCAATGGTCTTCAACCTTTTCTGCAGGACCATTCTGAGAACCATGATCTTCAGACCTGTGGCTCTTTCCAAGGTAGTGGACCCGGTCACTGGATAGCGGAGGTCAGTCAAGGCTATGGGGTCATGACATGTCATGACATATTTTTCCCATGGTGATCGGGAATTTGACAGCACCAGATCACTGGTGGTTTTTAACCTGTGGAGGCATTCACCCAGCTGTTGATGCCAACAACCCCCAACATCCGTGTGAAGAAGGCCTCCTGTGCCATGCTGTTGAGGTCTTCCACTTCAGGTGGGGGGATTGTGGCTGGTGGCGTCACATCTCCATCGGTGATGGCTGACGAAATGGCGATGTCAAGTACAGGGTTTTCGTATTCTGAGGTAAAGCCAACTGGACAGGCTGGTAGTTTTGCATGTATCTCAAAAAATCTTTTGGGATGTTTTGGGATGTCTTGGAGATGTGCTGCCTTGCCACTGCGCAAGAAGACGAAACAATATGAAACAATAACAATGGTGGTCGCTATGGCTGAAGCAGTGGTGCCCGCCCGTGCGATGGAGGTATGGCGGCAACTTCACATTTGTTCAAGTGCCCAGGGGACGCAGGGGGACGCAGGGGAACGCAGGGGGATGGGGAGGTCAGGTAAACCACCAGAGACCGAACGACCTCAAATGACCTCGAAGTAATCTCAAAGGACCTGAAGATACTGTATCTGAAGATATCTGAAGAATTTTCTGAAGTACCTCCAAGGTGGCTGAGCCATGCTGAGCTGAGCTTTCGGATTTGTCCGAAACGAAAGTTGATCGGCCTGGGGAACGACTGCCATGGCCAGGTACGTTCGGGCAGCGTGCCCAACATGAAGTTCAAGAAGGAGAGCGAACTGGAGGACCGAGCGACCCGGGTGCCGTCGAGGAGTCACTCACTACACGAGGAATGGTGATCTTCAGCAGTTGCCAGTGATTCCAGTTGATCATTCATCATCATTCATCCACTTTTTTGTATGTTCTGTTACTAAGTTTAGATAAGTTTAGTATATATTCTGAGTATTCACAATTATCAACTCATGGTAGTACCATGATCCCCATGTGTCGCAAATGTCGATTTCAGAAGAGAATCCACCAGGAAATCCACCGCCAGGACCTAACTCAAGTGGATCGGAATTTGATCACCATCCGTGAGTTGAACTACCTGCTGTCAGATCGGATGTTTGCTCGCAGGCGCTTTAAAAACGAAAAGGAACAGCTCTTGAGAGCCCTGTTGGGTGATGATGAAGGTTGGGGTTTTGCATGGTTTTACATGTCTATGTTATACAGTACTATATCCAATATATTTTGGGAAGATCATTATCCATATCCATAGGAGGCATCCCTTTGAATCCAAACTGCCGCGACAGTTTGGACTTGATCGACTTGCGGCCGGATCAAGCCTTGATGGTGTATCAAAAGTGGAAACCTGAGGACCAGCCGCAGGAAACCAAGATTTTTGTGGGGAAACCATGAGAGGTTAGAAATGGTTAGAATTAGGATATATGATGAATCGGATGAACGGTGACAAAAAAAGGGATGTGTAATAATTACCCTCAGTGCCAGTTGGGTTTTTCACTTCTGATTCACAGCGTTCTTGACTTTTGGACTGTATCTTGATGATGCTGGAATACCCTCTGGTAAACTAACATAACTATGGAAAATCACCATTTTTAATGGGAAAATCCACTATAAATGGTCATTTTCAATAGCTATGTTAGTCATTGCCAGAGGGTACTGTCATAAAATGGGACCATTTTGGGCTCAGGCTTCATCCATTTGTGTCACCCCGGGCCGGGCCGGGTTCGTCATGGCGCTGAGTTCACGATGGCCCAAGCGTCAGCTGACCGATGGCGTGGAGGGTGAGAAGAAACGCCGTCGAATTCCGCTGGAGCAGGTGGTACAAGAGCTGAGTCACGCCGGGTTGACGCAGCCGGCGCTATCCTTTGTTCAGGAGGTTGGGGGATGATGTGTTAACAAAAACTACGTACCCTCTGGTTATTTAACATAGCCATGGGAAATGGCCCATTTATAGATGGTTTACCTATTAAACATGGTGATTTTCCATGGCTATGTTAAATAACCAGATGGTAGATTAAGATGGTCAACGCTTCTGGAATCTTACCGGCAGCCACAGATTTTCGCTCATCCCAGTCTGTAGAGTGAGAAGCCAAGCTCATCGATGTAGTATTTCTTCCATGAGTTTTTGTGTTATCCTTTTTCCACCCAACATCTCCAGGAAACCAAGTGCTTTTACATACTTTAACCATCCAAAAGGTTGAGGTGAACCCTCTAAATGCTTATAAAATCTTATAACATGTAAAATCTGAACACTGGAAATTTAATCAACATGAATCAAGTATGTTCAATGTATTTTTCAGCTACATGTGTCCTATTGTTTCCTCATTTTTCATGGGTGAACATCCCCCCCTAACCCCCGGCGCCGTCCAGGTCGACAAGCCGCGACGCGTCTCGTTGCCCGCGTTGCCGGATCGACCGAAGCGCGACGCGCAGGACTTGGTGAGCTGCGACGCCATGAAGCGACGAAGGATTTGGACGCCAAGTGGCCAGGTGCCAGTGCTAAAAGTTCCGGAGGTACAGGAGTTGCTTGGATCTTCGGAAAATATTTCTATAATTTTCTATATATTAATTTCTTGTTTGAGTTGACTAAAAAATGTTGTTTGATGTTTTGATTTTTGGGAGGCGACTTTTTTTGCTGATGGATGTTATGTTTTGTTTGTGTCCAGCAAAGATCTGCCATGGGGAAACCAGGGTGAATGTTGCTGTGCTTCCTATGCTTCCTGGCGGCCCAATTGAGCAACGATAACCGAGGTCGATGCAAACACAGCTCCTCCCGTTCAGGTCAGATCCTATGTCCCAGGTGACCCAAGGAGGGAGCAGCTTGGGACCCAGTACTGTGCAGCTGCTTCTATCGGGTGCCACGGGATTGAGACAAGTGACCATAGACTCGCACGGCATCATGTTCGAGGTTTATGACCAGGGCTTTATGTTCAGCAAAATTTGCATGGCAAGCGTTGCTGTTGTTTGTTTTTTTTTGTTTAGAGCCTTGAACTGGACTTGTTCTTTGCGGGTGGATATTTGTTCCTCTTGACTGACATACTTTTGGGACCTTGTTGTTCACCAAAATAATTAAGCCAATCACTGGTACAAGACAGTATACAGTGTATATATATATAATCCAATCAAATCCAACCAACGGCATTGTGATTGCATGCGATTCCGCTCTGATTTCCAGATGCTTCCAGTTTCAACATCTGATTTTGACCTCAAACTGAAATGAGATACGTGAATGTGAAATTCCGCCACCTAGGTGTCTTATGATTTCTTATGGTTTTATATTGTGGTGTTCCTTACGGTCAACTATGTTCTAGGTAACCATAGGTAACCCCAAGAAGATAGAACAGTATAGAAACGTAAACTTCTGCTAAAACAGAGATAACACATGACTCTTCATTTTTTTGGGGGAGGTGGAGGGGGTGATATTTTTTGAAAACGTAAAAATCGAAACCCATCGGACTCTTTTCACGCAGGTTGACGGAGCTGCCGCGCGGATGGCAACCCATCGTGAACTCGTCTGGCCGACTGGCGCGGGTGGCGAAGGTTGCCTTGGACTCCAAAGGCCTGGATGAATTTTTGGATGGCTACGGTAGCCCTCGGATGGTTGGATCCATGAAAATACCATGGAGAATAAATGGAGTACCCCCAGTTGTGGAAACCGGAAACTATATGGAATAGGATGGATGATCTATGATACATGATGATACAATATGATATAACTAACCAACTATATATTGTGTTTGTTAATAGCTTACGGAAGAATCATGGAATGAAGAATGACCGGTGGATGAATTCCCAGTTTGTGTATCCATTGGTAACATCCATTAAATATCCATTAACCATCCATTAACTAGCCATTCAATAGCTATTAAGCATTCATTAATAGCAATTATCCATGAACAATGACTGGATGGCGATGGAATTTAATGGACTATTTTCTGGATGGCAATAGTGGGGAAAGAATGGACATATAATGGAAATAATGGACATATTATAGGATATAATGGACTGTATATATATATACATATATTATACAATCACTGGGTAGATGATACTCGTATCATAACTAGCCAACTATATATGGGTAGGTTACTGTACGATACTATTACTGGAAAATTAATGGAATAGTCGTGGAATAGCCTCTGGTAATCAAAGGTGGCCTGGAACATGTCCCATTTAGCTCGATCATTTTCCCAGCTGCAGCATTGATTATGGCCTCAAACTCAGGGTTTCAGCTTTTTCAGGGGTTAGAATGATGGATTAGAATGGATTCATTGTAGCCCCAAACTTGCTGTTTGTTTTTTGGCCTTTTGGGGCATAAGAATGGGTTAGATGGATTTACCGTATATGTTTTGGATGGATGGACCATGATGGAACCATATTTTGACCCAAAAAAACTGGATTCATGTGGAAAAAAAACCCATCACAGTTCATCAATGAATTAGGTTTCATGTTTTCAAAGATGGTGCAGGGTCAGGAACTGTAGAACTTTGGGGTTTTATTCTTGGGTTGCACAAAAAATGCGGGACACTGGGACACTGGAAATGGCACACTGACGAATCAGGCGTGGGATGTAGAGATGCAGATCAGGTGGATTACAATCGATGGTTCAGTGGCTTAATTTGATGAAAGGGCACCCTTGAATCAAACCATTGCCCATAGGATCCATGGTGCTGGTATATATGCTAACATGACTGGGGTATATTGATGGCATCCATGTTACCATATATAGAAGCACCATGGATCCTATGGGTTGTGATGAGCTATGAAGATTGTTAGTTACACAGTTGCACAACGCCCGCAACAAAGACAGGGGTGACATTGATACCCTCAAAAAGCCTCTTTTTGCAGTATGGTTCATCGCTTCCAAGCTGTGGATTGATGGACTTCAAAATGGGAAATCATCATACACTTTCACTGAAAGCAATGGTGATGTCTCTCTGTAGTAATGACCATGGTGATGCACTCAGACCTGTTTTTTTCCCCATGTTTTCACCATCGCAGCTGCTAGGCACTGCCTATTTCCTCTCTGAAACGGGCGAACTGCTCATGATGGTTTCGGCAGTGAAGTATTTGGAGCGACCCTGTGCAGCCCAAGAGGAGATAAAGCTTGAGATCCTTGATTGAAAATGCGGCAGAAGTAGGAACGACGTCCAGAAGTTTGCAATAATTTGCACCACATATTTAGCTATTGCCAGGCGGTGTTTGTGGATGGTTGGAGGTTGGTTCGACTCATCATTAGGCCTGTTGGGGTACAACAAGTCACTTCAGTGCAAGAATCTCCCGCATCAAGTCAAAACGTACTGAATCCACCATAATAATCCTATACGATATAACTCATACATACTCATACTAAGTCATCCTATAGAAACTAGAAATCATCCTAAATCAGCCTAATCATCCTAGAAATCATCCTAAATCGTCCTGATTCATCCTAAATCGTCCTAACTCGTCCTGAATCCACACCTCCGAGCTAGTGACTAGCGCCTAAAAATCTGCAGTTCCTAAGTGACCCACATCTCCCACGGCGCTGAAATCGAGGTTTGTAGACAAAAAGAGCATCCCTTCCTATGCGCGTGGCGACGAAGAGCATTTCAGTCCATCCACCGTGGACCCATCGCCCAGTATCTCAGCCCTCAGAAAGGAAGTGGGGAAAGGAAGTGGTTTCCATATTTGGAAAGTAGTTTGTGGGTCAGATAACAAAATCAGATAACCCATTAGGAATTCGATACTCCTCAATCAATCTCTCATCTGGCCTTGGGCCCTTGGGCTAGCTATAGATTTTCTCCGAGCAACAGGATAAACATAATAAAGTATCCCATGAGAGGATTGGCACAGAGCGGATTGCCTTGAGACGCTCATCCCTCGACAGCAAACTTCTGGATTTGATACTTTGCATGAGTTGAATGGCATCCTTCTATATATATATAATATATATATTATATAATATATATATATCCTTCTTATGTTGCAAGACTTCGACATACTTGGACCGTTCCAGGGTTTGGTCTCTTTTTGAAGTCCCATCGTCCCGAAGACGAGGCATGGAAGATGCTACAGATGATGAGGTCATGGACTGGGAGGACGCACCCGAACTGCTGGGGTAGGCAGGTACTCGGTCGCGCTTCCAGCGCTGCAGACCCCATGCAGTTGACCGGCTGCTATTGGAGGCCTTAAACAGATGACATGTAGATCAGATGTAGTAGCTGGAGGCCTACTATACTACTATCCAACTTGTCAAAGGGGAGATATACGAATGGCAGGTGGGAAGAAACTCCTACCAATAAGAAGTGTGGAACAGCTAAGCCAGTCCTGGTAGTGGTAGCTTGCACATCTTTGCACTCTTTGTTTTTAAGCGGCAGCTTGATGCATGTGATCTCTCAATAGCAAGTCGGTTTGAAAGTGTTTTATTTTGTACAGGCGCACCGTACGGCTCATTTTGGAATTCAGCCCGATCACAAGTGCTTGATTATGATGCTTCCTGGCCTACATGCACTCTGTGCAAGAGCTATGCAAGAACAGTGATTTTTCATTTTTCATCCATTTTGATAATCACATTGTGTAATTTGAACATTTGCATGTATTTGTATTATGCGTATTCAGTCGTGCAATGCTCTCCTGCTTTTTTTGCTGACTTTGGCCCAAGGGCCACGAAAAACATCAGGCAGAGGTTCCCACATACTGAAGACTGTGCGGAGAGGTACATGTACTGTAAGCCTACTATTGGATCAAAGCCTTTGAAGTCTCAACTGAATTGTTTGTTCATATTTGGATTTCAAGAGCTACATTTCACAAGTTCATGCTTCAGTGCACCTTGGTGAATATGGGTGCGGACGGGTCCCTGCGACAGGGGGAACCCAGCTGATTCCAGTGCAGTGTCATTTAAGTGGAACCTCAAAACGCCGGCCCTGGAAGCGTTTAGAAAGATGTAGAAATGGTGACGAGGAGCAACACTGGCCACGCATGTGTGTCGTCGTGGAGCCAAGTAGGACTCTAAAGACCGTGCCAGAAACATTTCGAAGGGAAAACTGCCTGCCTTCGGGGGGGGGAGCTGTGACATTCTCAAGCTGGGTATCTTTCAATGGGAGACATCCAAAATCGAAAAGATGTAGGCCACCCTTGGGCCATCTCTGCGCATGGCCAAGACATAGTTGATGGACCAGGTCATGGAGACCCAATTTCTGACTATCTTAATATAATACATATAATATAATATACTATAATATAATATAATATAATATGATATTAATATAATATAATATAATGTTATATAATATAATGTTATATATATATATATACACCGTACCTGTGTTTAAAAGGTTGCCAGTGCCATATACCCACTTGGCTCACTGGAAGAGACACGCCTTCAATCTTCACCTGCCAGAAACCGAGGCTAAATCTGACCAACACAGAGAGGGTCAAGGCAGGATGTGGACGTTACCTTCGGTCACCGTGCTACCCCAACATGACCTTGTCATCCGGTGATGTGTCAAGATTGGGGTTCTGCATCGCCGATGGCCAATTGCAATTTGACCGATCTAATATCGGTCCAATCATGTTCAACTGCTCTACTGTATTGTTGTCGCTCAAAACATCATGGTGCTTGCTTGATTTTGTATGCCCTTTTGTATGTTGCATGTTTCTTGGTTTATTTGCCCATGTATATATGAATACAATTATTGACATACCACCATATGGTTGTTGGTTGAAACCGTGTGTTTCTTCTTAAAGCGTTGATGCTGACTGGTGTCCGCAAGTGTCCCTTTTCTAAGTATGGTCAGACATTTGCGACCCTGGGGGAGACCCACTGGCTTGGCTCATACCCATGGTGTTTGTCCCTGAGTACCTGCAACATCCTCTTGAGGTACGAATATGTACGAATATAAGATAGCTGCATTCACCAAACCAATCATGCCAACACTTTTTGCCAATTTCTGAAGTATCAGTCAGGTGTAATTATAATTAATTTTGAGCCAATCATTAATTATTACATATCATGTCAATATATGTCAATATATGTCATATCAGTAGAGTCAATCATTAATTATTACATTATGCTGGTATGACATTTTTGAAAACAATATACTATTGGCGTTGCTTTCAAAAAATGTCATACCAGCATAACGTTGCAGTAGGATGAACCATCATCTTCGGCAGATTGTTCTGTGGCTGCAGGATCACACATGGCCTTTCCACGCTAGTAGAGATGCGCAGCTATGACATTGTATGGTAATCCCTGCTGCTCAATCTGATCTGGTAAACACAATAAACCATTCAATTTGAATCAATGCCAGACATGTTTGCCATGTCCGTGCGTGTAACCTGCTTGTATGAACTCTTCCCCATCGGAGGTTTCCCGTTGGGTATAGCACATCGGATTTTCCACTCGGCCTGCGACACCGGCTCAAGGAATGGGGAGGTCAGGGGTAAGATCCACAAAAGTTCTAGGGTGCTTTGTCCACCGGAAAACTGAAAACCCTCTAGGATACATTCCTTCATTTCTTTTTGTTTTTCGAGCTATTCTCATGAAAATCTAGGGTTCCCAGACCAGAAACAAACAGCTTTGGGCCAAAATTGGTCCTGAGTTGTTGAACGAAGATATCAGTGCGCAAAGCACCATATATGCTGAGTCATGCATTCAGACCAGGGTCACTTTTGCATCTCAGGGTCACTTTTTGATCCCAAAAGTTCAGCCGACTAGCAAGACAACTGTGCTTTCACCAACGTTTGTAGAACACCTGCCTACTTTGGAATTTGGCCCCATATCCAATGGCGCAAAGTCCTTTTTCAAACGATGGCTGGAAAAGACCCCCAACGGAGATTGGCGATTTTCTACCTGATATACTGGAACCATGGAACATTCCAGCCTTGAAACATAGCATCAAACCAGAGTTGTCAGCTGATGTTTCCAAAATCTGCAGGGAGATTGATGAACTCTCCAGCATGCAGGAAGAGCAAGTCTTGGGAATTCTACGTGACGCACTGGTTCAGCACACTTGTGTCATTGAAGAGGATCCGCCGTGGCCCAATGCATTCAATGTGCAGATCGAGAACGATCGCTGCCAGTTTGTGAGAGACACGTCACTGCCCTGTCCTCAATACACAGTGAAGGTCACCAGGGTAGAGCTGGTGGGGTCACGTGGTCAGGGCACGCAGTTGACTGATTCAGACACTGACATCGTTGCGATTGTGCGTTTGGAGGGTTCTGGACATGTGCAACAGATGAAGGAACACTTTTTAAGCTTTGGCCACCGGGAGCTTTGCCAATCATTGTTCGAATGTCTTCGCAGGGCAGAAGGAATTGAAGTCTTAGATACATTTCCACACAAGAACAGAATCAGTTGCTGCGTGAAAGGAGCATCAGCCGATGTTTTGCCAGCACTTCCTCCGGAGAGCCTTTCATTTGAGGATTTACGCATGGATGAGCCAGGTGTTTGGATCAAAACCTATAGCTTAAATGTAGCCAAGACTCAGTGGGTGGCACGTCAGCCAGAAGTTGTTCGACATGCTGCCAGATTGATGAAGTTGTGGGCTCGTGCCGTGTGCCATCAAGAATTGACAGCTTCGATGTGCATGGAAGAACGGGATAGCCGAACCATGGAGGATCTAGAGATCAAAATCAACAAGCACGCGCTGACAGTGGTTATTGCGGCTTTGCACCAAAGTTGTCCTTCGGAATCTGCTCTTGAGCTGTGCGGGCGTACGTGGCAGCTGCTCAGTTCCTCACGGGTAGATTTGCTGATCCTGGTGAGCTTTGACACGGATTTTGCATTGAAACTCTCACGTGGTCCACGATTTCATAAAGAACTGTAAGTATGCATTGTTCAACTGGAGAGGAGATGGAATTACTGGATTGGCCATAGAAGACATTATGCAGCCAGACCGCTTGTACCGTTGTAGTGACACAATCAAACTTGAAACACTCGCAGTTTACGCTGCATGTGCCCTTTCCCGAGTAGTGACAGTTGAGAGCTGGTCCCAGATGACTCGGCCAATTGAAGAAACAGATCCGTGCTTGACAGACGTGTTTGCGGTGTTTGTTCCTCGCGGTGCATCTCATTTCTCCCTCTTCGTGGAAGCACGTGGAAGGACAATCAGATGTCCATCGGGACATGAATTGCTTCCAGGTATGCTCGAGAATTATATCATTTGCGATGACTGTCAGCTTACAGTCACAGAAACATTCACAGTGGGCTGCCGGCAATGTGATTTTGATTTGTGCAAAGACTGCGCTGGCGCAGATCTTTTTATGTCCTGTCAATTCCCCGTTCCATATCAGAATTGGCCCCCGGATGTGTAGAAACTCCTCTGAGTTGCAGAGGTTTGAGAAACTTTGCTGTTTGGGGTGGCTACCTTCGACAGGTAGGTTGGTGACACCAAGGACCACGAAACTTTGTGTTGTAATATGTGAGATTGAAAGATCTTAAAGGATCTTAAAGGGACCTTGAACATGAAACATCTCTGTTCTATTTGCTCAAGTTATCAAGATCATCAAGGATGATCAAAACGCTTTGGTGCGATTTGTCCAGACGTAGCATCCGGTTTCCACTTTGTAAGTCACGACGCAAGGCCACCCCTAAGCACCTCGAAGTAGCATTCGAAAGTTGGGTCCAATACCTTCAGTTGAAGGACATTTCAGACCCTGTCGGATTAAATTTGCTGCAAGTTGTATCAAGTTGTTGGAAACGCAATGCTGCCATTTTTGCGGTCATAATCAATAGCACCTCCAATTTGGAACCAGCGTCACCACACAAGAAATGCCATAGGAAGGCTGTCTCAAAATTGCGACCCTCCAAATCCGATGCATGGTCGATCATCAGGTTGTCAAAATGGCCATGAATTGGGTATCCTGCATGTTTGAGACAAACCCATATCATTCTAAGTCCAAGATGGTTGACAGAATTGGTTGAAAGGAATTGGTGTATTAAGAATTGGACATGCGTGGGTAAAAACATGTTAAAAAAACATGTAACACCAAGGATTTCCATGGATGTTCCTGAAATCAACCCACTAAAAGTATCTAAAAGTGAGATCCCACCATGCCATCAGATCACTGATCGCAGGTTCACGACTTCATTGAGGCCATCATGAGGATGAAGCCGGGGCCCTCAGTGAAATTAGATGGGATATGAACTGAGATGAACTGATAGAATCACTTTGATCACCAAAAATGAACAAAATCATGGTGATATAAATTGATAATAAATATCAGAATGGCCAGAATGGCTGTTCAATAATATCACCATGGTTTATTTGATCTGAAATGATATGGACAAAACCATTGTATTGATATTAGATACTGGCTCCTTGACCTGAAACGACACGAGGATTTTTGATGACAGGGATAAACCAGAAGCCCAACCTCATGATGATATGCCACGCTGTTTGACCATAGTTGACCAAAATCGAGAAGTTGAGCTATTTTGAATATAATATAGTGAAATGGAACAGAGATAACAATCCCAGTTTGAGATACCCAAATTTCACCCATACCTGCTGCCTCTTGATGTTTAGGCTTTGAAAGCTCTTGTAACCACCCAAATTTTAGTCTCCAAACCTGTCACTCCCAAGTCCACCGAAAATGATTTTCTCAAGCATCAACTTTGGGCCCGATGTTCAGACATACCCATTTCCATGATATGTATTTCATTGGTGAAATTCCTATTCTGGAGTGTAAAATCTGATTCTTTATGATTTTATGGGTCGGATTTTACGGGTTCAATCCCAGTTGCTCACTGTATTTTATCATTTTCCTTGATGAAATCCCTCATTGTTGCTGCTTACAGCACCAATAGCCACTAACTTTCATCCATTTTCCTCATTTTTGGTTGAAATCCACATGTTCCAACAGTTCAAACAGCCCACATCTTTAAATAGTTTAATTTACGTTTTGGTAGCTTATAAACGCTATAAATCGCCATAAATCCCCATGGCACCAGCCATTTTTCGCCCCCCATGGCACCGATCATCTCTGCTAGGCGTCCAGTGCAGGGCCTGGATGTGGCGGTGGCCAAAAGCCTTATGCGGCGCTTGATCCTGGAGGCGGGGGACGAGATACGTATGAGGTATGACATCAATGGTACCCTCTGGTTATGACTAACATAGCCATGGTATAGATGGCCTATTTCTAGATGGTTTACCGTTCTTAAAAATGGGTGGATTTTCCATGGCTATATTAAATAACCAGATGGTAATGGTGTTAAGATGTGTTAATACCATTAGAAAATTACCAATGGTGTTAATTTTACCATTGTTTTCTCATGGTAACACATGGTGATTATATATCATTACGTATTATTAATATAGATAATAGATAGTTAATACCATTATATAATGGTAATTGATATATGATATTCTAGTAGTGTTAATGGTAATTACTACCAATAGATATGAATAGATTATTAATAGATGATAAAAAAATGTCATTTCTAATGATACTATATATATATACACTCTTAATTATAATGGTAACAGTTCATTATTAACAATAGTATAATGTTAATTATTAATATAGGTATTAATATGTATCAATGCACTGTGACCATTTTACTATTGTGAATTATTAGCATTACTATTATTCACATCGATTAATACTAATATTTATTTTTATCATCCTATTAGTGATGACTAGTAGCTAGTATTGTATCACTAGCATGAATACTTCTAATATTATTGATATCATTATGTATATGGGAGTTGATCGTAGTATTACTGTCATTAGAAGTATTCTTATATTCTATTGATACCGTGATATCAGTAGTATTACTATTATTAATATCTATAATTAGAAGTAAGACAATAATGATTAGAAGAGCATCACAAATTATTCCTACTAATTGCTATTATTAAAGTATTATCATTAGAGACGATGATAAGATTTTTAGTGACAGTAATCATTATTACTATTATTAGATTATCATTGCTGGTAGATTGTCATTATTACTATGAATATTATCACTAATATTAGATTATCAATATAGTTTTCATAAGAGTTATTATCGATTATATGTTTACTATCAGCGATGGTACATAAAATTGTTATTGGTAATAACATGTACTAACCAATTATTATCATTATCATTATATCATATTGCATTATCTTACTGTGATAGGCTGTGACAATTGTTATTGTTAGTACTATTATATAGAGACGATTGTTGGAGAACTATCGTAATATTGGAGACTATAATCACAATACGATAAGTTATCAAATATTGGAAACTGATGGAAACTGTTATTACTACTACGTATTACAATTAGTAATCATGAAGTTAAGAATAGTAATTACTACCGGATAGAAAGACCAATACAGTAGTAGCCATACTTGTTATGAATAAAGACATAGTCACCTGCATTTTTGACTAGTAATTATCTTTTGGACATCAACAATTGACAATGGTTCTTCTAAAGCAGCATCAAAAAGGGAGAACAATCATAATTACTTTACTTCGTGTGATCCCCACCATGACATTTATACATTTTCTTACTGGCAAATCTTCTGGCATTCTATCTGACATATCTTCTGACATTCTATTTGGCATTCTATCTGGCATATCTTCTGGCATATGATCTGGCATATCTTCTGGCATATCTTCTGGCATTCTATCTGGCAAATCTTCTGGCATTCTATCTGGCATATCTTCTGGCACTCTATCTGACATATCTTCTGGCATTCTATCTGGCATATCTTCTGGCATATATTCTGACATATCTTCTGGCATTCTATCTGACATATCTTCTGGCATATATTCTGACATATCTTCTGGCATATCTTCTGGCATATCTTCTGGCATATCTTCTGACATATCTATCTGGCATATCTTCTGGCATTCTATCTGGCATATCTTCTGGCAAATCTTCTGGCATTCTATCTGGAATTCTATCTGGCATATCTTCTGGCATATTCTGGCATTCTATCTGGCATTCTATCTGGCATATCTTCTGGCATATATTTTGACATATCTTCTGGCATTCTATCTGGCATTCTATTTGGCATTCTATCTGGCATATCTTCTGGCATATCTTCTGACATTCTTTCTGACATTCTTTCTAACTTTCTTCTGCACATTCTTTGTCCCATATCTTCCTACATGAGGTCCGGCAGGGAACACTTGGCGTGGTTGAGGTCCGGCAGGGAACACTGGGCGTGGATGGTCGTGGTTGAGGTCCGGCAGGGAACACTGGGCGTGGATGGTCGTGGTTGAGGTCCGGCAGGGAACACTGGGCGTGGATGGTCGTGGTTGAGGTCCGGCAGGGAACACTGGGCGTGGATGGTCGTGGTTGAGGTCCGGCAGAGAACACTGTGGATCGCTGGTCGCAGTTGGACGAGGACGACGAGGACGACGAGGACGACGAGGACGACGAGGACGACGAGGACGACAAGGATGACAAGGAGGACGAGGAGGACGAGGAGGAGAGGAGGAGAGGAGGAGGAGGAGGACGAGGCAGGAGGAGGCAACTGACATAAAATCTAACAACCCTCACCTGGCAGGTGGGGAATAACAATAGTAGTAAAAATTATGATAATGTTTAATACGTGGTAATGGGAATAATGATAAAACATAATAATAGTCATTAATGAGAACAGTGGTGACAGACTAGTAGTAATAGAACAACCATGACAACTAGATAGTAACTGGTATACATAAGAAACATTGTGCTGATTACTGTAGTGATAATGACTATCATGATAATAGTCATCATACTAAATAATAATAATGTAGGTAAAACAATAATAAACAACCCATTTGGGGATGGTTTATTATTGTTTTAGCCACATTACTAGTGATGATGATGATGATGATGATGATGATGCACTGCTTTCAGGTTGAAGATCTTGCCACCAACAGCGTGAGGCCGGGCAAGCCCTGGCTGGATAGGTGATGGATGTGGGTCAGAATGACTTGGGAAATCCTGGGAATTCCTGGTCATATTCAATAAGAACATCCAGTTGGCATGTAAAGGATGGTAAAGGTGAGGAATGATGCAAAATCCACCCAGAAGCAACGCTTCCCAATGATCCGGTGAAATGGGAAGTCCTTCCCTGCACTGAGGTGTCAGGACTGTTTCCGAGGGATTGCCGAAAAGTTGCGGGAGGAGCTGGGGGGTTGGGATGACAATTGAATTCAAGTGATTGAAGCTGGAAGGGAACCGAGAACTTGGAGGTCTCCGATATTCTCCGATTTGTCTTGGTGGTTCCAAGAAATGTCAAGAATCATACTTCTTGAAGAGAACCCCGCCCAAGCGGTTTGTTGCAACTGGCCACAGCAGGTAGAAGTGGTGGATGCGGCAGAAGCAGATGCTCAGGTGGCACCTCATAGAGCCCTGGTTCAGTAGGTCCCTTCGGGGAACCAGGGAGTCATAAGTAGATGAGGAGCTAAAGAGCACCATTTTGTCCTCAAAAGCCATTGGGGATCGTAGCTCGGATCGTGGAGGTTAGTCAATGATCAGGACCGAACCTGTATGACTGGGACATAGTGAACATACCACGCAAGTTCCTAGCGATTTACGAACTTGAGGGGGGCAAAACCTCCTGACAATGAGGATGAATAGTGCCAAGCATCTTCTAACCCCAGACTCCAACAATTCTTGATTCTCTCCCTGTAGCTTCACCCACTGGCCTAGTTTCCAGGAAACCTATGAAAACCTTATGTCCTCTCGGTATTCACACGGACGTGAATCCAGAAAACCGCATTTGTTTGTCGTAGTAATTCAGGGCTCCTAACGACTCGATGTCCTTCAACCACACCTGAACTATCCTGAACCATAATATTGTAGACTATCTTAAACTATTCATGATGATTATTATTATTTTATATAATTCTTACTAATGAGATAGAAACACTTCACCACCAACCCCAAGAAAAAACCACCGCCAGGTGGCCACCACCGAGTCGCGCATCTCCCGGATCTCCGCGATGTCCGTGGTGCCCTCCGCCAAGGGCACGCCGTCGCCGCCGCCGCCCTCGCAGCCGCCCACGCCGTTGACGCCCACCACGCCGCTGCCGCGGACGCCGCTGCCGGGGGCTGCACCGGCTCTGGAGCTATCGCCCAAGGAGAGGTCCCGGCAACGGGTGCCTTGGAGCAATGCGGCTATGGTGGGGGAAACAACATGGGAAGATATGGGAAGAAGCAAGGTTATCACGACATGTTATAACAATGGTTTTGAAGGGGAATTAATTAAGTTCATGAATTTCTCGCAATCGACTCGCATGGAGTAGATTGAGTACTGGTCCATAGGCGAAAGCAGATTGCTACAAGGATAGTGATGAAATTTGACATAATTTGACAGGTCAATTGACATGAGCAAATTATTCCTTTGATTTGTGATCAACGGGTATCATTGAGACATGCACTGGCTGTGATGCAGACGTGTTTGCTCTCTCAAACACATTTCCTGCGAAACTCCAGGGTGTTTTCTTCAATTCAAGTTGAAAGCAAGATGATTTTTGATATTTCTTGATTGGCCCAACAGAGCATCGATGGGTAATGCAGCTGATCTTGACCCAGGCGCAGACATATTATGATGATTTGCTCAGAAGGAACAGGCCATCTCTTATATGATGCTTGGATAGCTGTGCATATTTGTTTTGCGCCTTCCTTTGGTTCATTCACCAACAATGAGAATTCGCATCACCACTTGGGGACGTGTATGATGCGGTGATGCGCATGTACTCTGCTACTTTCTTCATTTTTCCTCTGCTTCCTGCAGTTTGTGTCCCTCAATTTGGACAGGGCACTCGAAGTGAAAATTGCTTCGATCAAGGCCTTTGCCCAGAACTCAGCACAGCTCAGAACTGACAGATTTCTTGAGATCTTTATTTAATTATTTGCTAATCTGTTCTCAGTCACTTGCAATGCAGCTTGATTTTGCAATTCAAGAGCTTCCAACATCCACACAATTTATCAAAATTGGTCAAACATACAATGTTAATTTTGATTCATTATACAAATTATGGCATCATATATCATATACCTACATGATCCTGATTTGATTCCTATCGAACTTGTCATTCAGCCTAGGTGCAGCACGCCCGTGCGGAGGCAGAAAGAGAGGAGTCCGCGGAAGGCGCCGGAATTAGGAATCTGAAGAAGCAACAGATTGGATGTCGTGGATCATTGGATGGTGCAACGACATAACCACAGATGGAGATTTCATGAGATTTCCACAGCCATGAGGGTAATCCAATGGAGGATTTATAATGGAACATCCTATAAAAATGGATGATACCCCTAGTTTAGGATCCCCAAAGGCCTGGCTGCATCCGTGGACCTTGGCCGGATCCTTAAGAGGTTGCCACCTGGAGGGATTGGGATAGGTCCGACGTCTTGGGACCCTTTAAAAATGGGGTCCTGGGGTTGATGTTCATTGGTTGACATTGTTTGTTTATGTTTGTTTGATGTTTTTTTCTGGGACTATTTGGTTTTATTATGAGGTTTACTTTCAAATCTTGATGCCCTCAAATTTTGGATGTGCAGGTTTACCCGGTTTGCCCAAATTTCAGGGAACCCTGATCCGATCTAAGGTGATCCCACAGCCAAACGCCGAACTTCCTTGAGAGAAAGGAACTCCAACCACGAGGCAAATTGGTGGTGCGATATTCAAGGGGGTTTGGGCGGCATGTGCCAAACTTCGTTGCTGCCCCAAAATCTAAGACTCTGAGATCGAACCCCACGGTCCCACAAAAATGGCAGTGTTTAGCCGTAAAAAATATTGTGAAATGCTTCATCATCGTTCAAGTCATGTCAGTTTTCCAAGCAAAATCCATCTCACAGTTTGGGGCAGTACATGGTAGTTCCAATCTGCCTCCCCATCCTTAGGGACTGACCCAACCATGTGAGTTGCATAGTCTAGTTGGGTCGGATTGGTGTGAATTCACTTGGGTGAATAATGGTGAATAGATATCTCATTTTGTGGGGTTCCTGTTTGGGACGTGAACAAAAGGGTAACATCCTTCAGATGTATACTGTAGATTGCACAGATTGCATGCTAGTGTACCATGTCATGCTGCGTTCTCATCTCCTTTGAGGTTCCAGTTCTTTCCTTCAATCTCAGTCCCATGTTCATTTTCTGACTGCTTCAAACAATTCCAACCATGCCGCCGGTGTGAGAGGGCCATGCCAACTGCGGCAGATACTTATAAAGTTGTCATCATGGTCCCAAGTGTTGCACTGTCAAGACAAATCTTCCTCATTTCTCCAACATTTTCCAACTCAGAGTCCAAAACCCATGGCTTCTGAAGCCATGCCAAGCCATGCCGGGCTCCGCATGCCTTTCAGGTCCCTCGTCCTCGCTCATGCAGCCCTGGTTGGGACTGAGGGTAGAAGTCTCCCAGGCGGGATAAAGCCCAGCCACAAGGGGGTGAGATTTTGCTGTTGAAAAAGGAATCCCCATGATTGCTGTTATCAAAAAATATGTTTCTCCAACTGGGCAACTGGCGTGAAGTTTCTACTAGTAGCTGATTTCCAGCCATCATCCCCAACTGCAAGGGCCATAAAGCATGGCAGGCTACGGGCTCGAACCTGAGATATCACTCAGTGTGATCAGGGATGGATGGCGGTTTACCACGGTCAAACATATCACGATTGATCATCAACATTGACATGGGTAAAATATAGCAGCCTACAAGAAAGAAGGAAATTTCCACTTCTTTCGGTCGTGATACATTCTTGATTGTGCATCCTGTGAGAAGATGCAGGCAACCTGTGCTGGCTATGCAACTTTTGCACCAGTCTGGCCGTTGCAGCTGTTGTGGCCAGTGGACATCAGTAGACTTAGACATCCATCTCGGTTGCACCGCTTTAGTGAGATTCCCGTCCGACATGGGACAGGCTGAGGAGGTAGAGAAAGCGGTAAAGAAGGTCCGGGATGATCGCCTGCGGGCTGAGCAAGAACGCCGTGACTTACTTCAACGAGGTTCTCGTGAAGCCAAGATGAAGACGCAGTTGGCCTTGGCGACCAAACGTGCCAAGAAGGCGGAGGGTTTTCGGTAATGCTCATGTACTGCGACTGGTTGCGGTACCATTGTTGGCTTGCAGGAGCTGAAGAAGCAAAATCCCTCAATAATTCAATAGATGGTCTCACTAATGGAGGATCCAATCTCACCCACTGAGACTACCCAGGATGCCATGTTTGGTGATACAGTGACAGCATGATTTTCATTCCCTGGGAGGCCAAAACCTTGGACCTTTGCTTCGTGGTGGATTTGACTGCCTCCATGCACTGGTGGCTACAGACCTTGATTGAAAAAATGGAGGAGATCATCCAGGACAACCTGCAAAGCATGGGTGACTGGTTGGTGGTTTATCTTCATTTTCCACCCCCTAAACTGGGAGGATTCAATTTGAGTTGCGTATATTTGTGATGGTGGCTCAATCATCAACCAGGTGACCTCGCAAAGGTCAACGTGGGATTCGTTGGCTACAGGGATTATGAGGATGAGTCTCAGAACTTGGTTCATCCCTTCACAACGGATGTGAACGAAATGAAAGCTTTCTTGCGGAAGTTGGAAGCTGAAGGTGGTGGTGATCAGTGCGAAGATGTGCTGGCAGGCGACTATGTCCAAATATGAACAAAGTGACTGACTGACCCGCAAAAAAATAAAGAACATAGATACAGAGCATTACCAAGTCTTGGTTCCAGTGAATGATTCTGCACCAGTCGTGAACCAAGCCCACCTGCTGACAGGGCTGGAGAAGGCTGTACAGCTTGAGTGGTCATCGACTGCCAGGGTCTTGTGCCTGCTGAGCCAGACACCTCATCATGGCTGGCGCTTTCAACAGGACTTTCAGGCCAGAAATGGCAGAAGGCCCCCCAAAGAGAGAGGTCTATGAGGTAGGTATCCCAAACAATCAGCAACGCACAGTGTGTAAGATATACAGCACAAACAAACATTGTACATAAAAACATGGGCGTAGCACCAGACATGGCGAGCTCGCTTGGGGGGTCATTCATTTTCTTTGCAGTCGAGCTTCGACTGCTGCGCAGGTGGCAGCAGATCTGCAGACCATCCGAGCTGCTGTGGCAGCTGAGGAAGCCCAGAAATGGTTGAGCACTCGGTTCTACGACCTGTATGCAGAGGATCCACGTCAGTGGGACCCCATGGATAAGGCTGTTCAGGACTGGCGAACAGCTTGACCTTCTGCTCCCTGAGCACGTGTTCTGTTTGCATTGCAATTTGTTTGAGTTAAGATGGGTGAACTGTGACAAAGATCAGTCTTTTGATGAGCTGCAGAGATGCAGTGAATGCCATATAATTGATTGTAATTGTACATTAGCATGTCTCTCTACCACGAGTTTTGGTTTATCTCTTAAGAATCGGTTTTGCAATTATTGCCCTAATTATTGTCCCTAAGTTTGGGCAATTTGTGTCCCTAACAAAAAACTTAAAAACACATATTCCCAGACTTAGGGACAATAATTACCAAATTTAGGGACTTAATTATCCAAACTTAGGGACAGTAAGTACCCAAACTTAGGGATAATAATTACCCAACTTGGAAAACTAGCTCCAAATAAAATATGTTGAAGCACCATGCTAAATTATACACATTTGGCAGCCTGCTCTGTTGGTTTTGCTGTGTCTGTCTCGGGCTTTTAAAGTCAGTTATGTAGCTGGGATGCCCCCTACATCAGTGCATCGCATGTGCTCGCAGTAGAATGATCGAACTTGATCAACATGTGGTGCCCAAAGACAATAATAGACGTATTTGATGTGAGCCCTTGTGTCTCTGTTACGGATGTAACAGAACAATTCAACACTCGTCGACCCCACCACGCATGCAAGTTGCTGGCATGACCTTGGGTGACTTTAATACGCAATATAAAGAGCATCTATACATGTCTACATATATTCGGACTATACTACCTCAAGCTCCCAAATAAGATCTCCACATCCCAACCTCGCCTGGCATGAAGCCTCCTGCAGGAGCTTCAAGCAAAGGGTGTCCAGATGGTCGTGTTGCGGCTGGGCTCAATAACTGAGAAGATGATTGAGGTCTTTAGGCAGAAGTACCAGAACAGCAAGCCAAATGCCTTGAAATTGCAAGTCTATGATGCCAAGCAGGATGCAAGGCAGCTGCGCTTCATAGTGTCTTCTTCGTCAGTAGCCTCGTATGGAACTTCAATCTTGAAAATGAGTCAGGCGCCAACGATTCTTCGGGAAAAATTGAAGCTTCCAGTGGATGATGCTCCCCCTGACTGGGACAAAGTGCATGAATGGCAATCTGTGGATGCCCATCTCTACACCTACTTCATTGAAGACGTGGATGAACCTCCGAAGAAAAGCTGCAAAGCCTTCCGGGCCTTGATTGCTCCCAAACCTTTTGGTAAGGGTGCCATGCGATTTGCCTTCCACATGGTGGATGAAGAGAATCCCAACCGGAAGTATGTGGGCAAAGTGTACCAGTTTGACGACATTGCATTTCAACAGAAGTCCACTTATGAAGGGGACATGGGGTCGCAGGCAGTGGCCTCCTACCTAGCCAAGGAATTCTCTCTCCGATACCCTGAGAGTCCCATTGAATTCGTTCCAGCTCAGCTGTTGGACTTGGGTGCTTCCAGCGCGTTTCCTTTTCGATTCATGGCAGTAGAGCCGTGGATCCCGGGAAAATACGAGAAATACACTTCCAATGCTGGGCATATTACCAAGGATTCCCATGTGGCGCAAGCCTACAGCCATTACACCTGGGACTTCACAAGTGGTGAACTCATGGTCGTTGACATTCAAGGAGTTGGGAACACCCTTACGGACCCACAGATCCATTCCCTGGACACGGACCGCTTTGGCCGTGGAAACCTGTCCTGCAAGGGCATGGATGCTTTCTTCATGAACCATGTGTGCAATGACATCTGTCGAACTTTGAAGCTCGAACCTCATCCCCATCAGCCAGGATCCGCTCCACATGAACCTCCTCAGCATCTTCAATCCATTCTCGAAGATGAGGTGCAAAATGATGAAACTCTCGGAGGCCCAGAACTTCAGGTTGATTGGATGCCAATGCCTGACTCCAAGCTGGCTGCTTTCTTGGATGCAGTCAGAAAGGATGCTGAAGACTTGGCTAGCCATGCGGCTTCAGAGACAGAGAGTTCCTCTCTGGGTTCCAAGCTGGCTTCTTTCCTGCATGGAGCGGTACAGAACTCAGGGCCTCAAGAATGTTCTTGTCTAGGGGGCGCAGTTGTTTGCTGGAAAGGCGAAGGAGGCCCTCAGATTATAGAGGTCAAGAAGGACTCACCGGCAGAGAAAGCTGGGTGCGAATCTGGTGTGATGCTGAAGCTCGTGGGCGGCCAGCCTGTGGCACAGATGCCAAAGCAAGAAATCCTGCAACTCCTTGCGGCAAAAAACAACATGATTCTTTGCGTGGCAACTGTTCAGAAGATGCAGGCAATGTTTGAGAGGCGCAAGTTACAGGAACGAAGGCATGGTGGGTTGGGAGCTTTGCTGGCTTTGCAAGAGCTGCAGAGTAGGCTTGCATTGGACCTTGATCGGCATCTATCAAGAGCCAGTCCATGGCAAGGCTTGAGGGCCCTTGTGAAGGAGTTGGAGGAGGAGACTTCTGAGGAGCACAAAGTGGAAGTCCAAAAGCATTTCTTCTTGGATGCAGTTCGCGATGACGCGGCCAAACGAGTTCAGACGCCAGAAGCTGCAGATGGATGGGATGAGCAGCGTGCTGTAACGTGTGACACCTTGGCCGGAGCAACATTTGCCTGGACGTCCCCACCTCAGGTCACAGCAATTGTACCTGGTTCGCTTGCGGATGGGCTCGTCTCAGAAGGCAAGTTGCAGGGAATCAGAGGGAATCAGTGTTGGTTTGGGGTGGGGTAGTTGTGCTCGTTGTATGAACGAATAAGGTTGTGTATGCGTGATCCCTTACTACATATTTTCCTTTGCACCGCATGTGTGGCACCTTTTGTTTGTTTGTACTTTGGGTGGTGCAACACCGCGCAGGTGAAATTCTTCATGAAGTTGACCATATGAATGTCAAGTCCCTTACGCGTGAACAAATTTTGAAGAAGTTGCAAGGCTGCTCCAGCATGCAGATGCAGAAGCGAGAGCGCAAACCGCACAAAGAATTTCCTGCAGGATTTGATGGCCAAACAGGTTTGGAGACAAGTACCCTGGGACCAGTGGCTGTCACATGGTCTGACCCACCTATGGTTCTCGGCGAAGAGCCTGTCCCCCAGGTGCTTCTGGCCATCAACGGCAAGAGGGTCTTTGGCATGCCCAAACAGAAGATGATTGAGTTGGTTGAAAATTCGCCAGAGTCACCAGACTCTGGGTTTGAGATGGCTTCTGTGTTTAAGATGACTCTCCTTGAAGATTTGCCTGGCCACAGAGAAGGCATTAGGCATTGCCTCAAAACAGAAAAAGTCCCCGTTCACCTTGGTGTCCGATGCTCGGGTTGTGGCCACAAGCCTTTGGTCGGAGCAAACTTCACGTGCAAGAATTGCGCAACGCATTACTGCAGTGCTTGCTTCAAGGGCCGTGCCCATGCCCATTCACCTGCGCACAAGTTCGCAGTTCAAGATTTTCCAGGGACAACTCCCAGTGATGCACCTGTGGCTCCCAAGATCAGCGAAGGTTCCACTGTGGTGGTCATTGGAACAGGCAAGAAGCAGTTGGATGGGCAACTGGGCTTGGTCACCGCTTTGACCTCGACCTCCTCAGGTGCTCTTCCGCTCTGGTCCGTGCTGATGGATGGCAGCTGTGAGGCTGTAAATCTTGAGGCCAAGCACCTTTTTTTGCGCCCTGACCAGGAACGCCGAGCCAGCGCTGCTGCCTGTGAATTGCCTCTACCACCTGCTGAACCCAAGGAGGATCCAAAAGTGCCAGCTTCTTTGAAACCCATTGATCCTCTTCTCATGGTGCGTAAGCACTCTTTGAGGGAACTTCGGCAAGTTGAGGGGCAAGAGGCCTTGGAGCGCTTTAAATCCCAGGGAACTCGCATGGCCCGAAAGAGCTCTTTCCTGTGCAAAGGAATGTGTGGCACCATGGTGCCAAAGGACCACCAGGAGTACATCAAAGAAGGTCAGCTGGCGATGTGTGAAGCTTGCATGAAGAAATCACGAGATGCAGAGAAGAAGACAACTTGCGGAAAGTGCAAGCAGGAGTTTGTGTACTCCCAGTTTTTTGTGGATCTTCCTGAAAGTTCTGGTTTGCCATCATTGTGCCAGGAATGTCAAGAAACCGAGTGGGCAGTTATCAGCCCGCCCAAATCTGAGCCGTGAGTCATGGCCCAGCATGAAGATTTTCCAAAGGTCTACTGAGCAGCGCGCTTGGTCGCCCACAGGCTGCTTCAGAGACATTCTGCATTGAGATAGACAACAGAGCTGCAAAAAATGCATGGCCTTTGTTGATGTTGTACTAGGGTGACCAATCCCAGTCAGAACGTGATTAAACGGTTCGGAACTTTGTAAGTTTGATGATAATCCGTTAGACCAGGTTTGCCGACACTTATCACACCCAAGCAGCGTGACCGTTCTGAGCGCAAAGCCGCCTGAAAGCTGAAGGTCGCATCTTGCGGGAGAGGATGATCAGGTTGCTATTGCTTGGACTTGTGGAACAAACACATTTTTCGCCTTTTGCCGTGTTTATCCGATTGTTTTTGTTTTTTGTTTTTCACAAGAGCACCCATGTTTCTGTATGCTCGGCGCATTCTTTGCAACTTGGTTAAGGATTTTTGGGGTTATCAGTCATTCATGTCCCTTTTTTTCACGTGCAAGGGCTTGGGCGGCCTCTGGTGAGGCCTCTTAGTTGAAGAGTCTTTTGTGTTGGATAGTTTCACTACATTCGGGCATTTGTTGATTTTGGTTAACTTGGATAAGAGAAAACCATCCTAGTTTTGGGAGCCAGCTTTGCAGCAACACTCAATCCATTTTTTTCTCCAATATGGGGGGCCAATGTGCCTCTCCTGCTTAACCAACCCCGCATCTAAAACTGGTGCTTGGGTGTTTCACTTTGGCTCAAAGTATGCCATGTCGCTGGCCAAACTGGCCACGTTAATGAGATCTCAAGGATTCCAGTGGCAGGTTTGTGCGTTTCGCACAGGGGGCAAAGAAGAAGGGCATGAAACTAAACAAAAGCAGAGACATCAACAAAGCGGAATGCCAGCTTGAAGTCATGGGCAAAAGTAGCAATTACGCAGCTGCCACTGGATATTGCGAAAGAGAGGAACCACCGGTGCCAACCGATGGTGGAACCCAAAGCGGTTCAGGCGAAGAAACCGATTCCAAAGAAAAGTTTCCAGGGGGCTGACGATTTTTCTGGGAGTTATCTACGCGGGATGTCACTGTCACATTTAGGGGACCTAGAGGGGATCCACTGTATCAGAAGAACTAAATCCCAATGATTCAAACACTAAAGGTGATTTCCACAAACGTTTTAGCACAAATCTGGAGGATCTAATCATTGCTGGCTGTTTTCGAGTTCACTTCCCACAGTAGTGAGGGTGCTTCTGCTGTCAACACCCGCAGCCGCTGGAAACAAGTCTGTAAAGATCCACATGCAGAGTGACTGCAGATCGATGGAATCAACGCAGTCAGATCAGTCAGCAGATGGAAACGGATGATATTCTAATTCCATCATGTTCCATCAATTCGCTTGCAGCAACACACTAAACGGAACGCAAACATGGGGCAAGTTGGATGCCCATATTAGACCCCTGGGTTAAAAACTGGGAGCCATATCCAAAATTTCAGACATTGAGAGAATTGAATGAATTTCAGAAGATGTCCTTGTTGCGAATGATCTAAATTCTCAGCTGTATAATTATTTATTCAATAAATATATATATATAATATTATATTCTATCTCCAGAATGGGATGAACACTTTTCTTTGGGATGACTAATCCATACGTGTCTTTTGAGATGTTGTCACAAGGCTGACCCTGAGGGAAGGTCCGAGCTGAGACTTTTTCAACCCACCTTGTTGTAGCAATGGAGGAGGTGGTCATAGACAGCACTCAGGCACCGGGTGAAATCTGTCAGCTGTAGATCGGGAAACTGATGGCGAAGCTTGTGTGCCACAGTGTCTGATTGGCACAAGGGGTATCGGTATAGGAGTCTATATAGGTGAACCCTACGGTGAAAAACCACTAAAAACCTATTTAAGCTAACAGGAACCATACATCAAAGAGGAGTTCCCAGCCAGGTTAGAACGATTAGTGGAAGGTAGGTACGATGCCAGAAGCGGCTGATCCTTACACGTGGCATGCAGCTTTGCTTGGAGCCATCCAGTTGGTTCCAGGAGAAACCAAAGGAGCTACTCATCAATTGCCCAAATGCTGTTTCCCGTTAAGAAGAGTGGATGTTTCCAATACTTTCCATTAAGATGGAGGTCACTCATTTGCACATCAAGATCTTCCGTTCAATTCACGATATTCATAATCCTAGTGATTTTCCTGGTCCAAAATCAGGATTATCAGATTATCAGCTTCAAAATCAGGGATTTTCCCTCAATCCAACATATCCAAATCAAGATTTTCCCATGATTTCCCAGTTTTTGGTGGATTTTCCCTCGGAAAAACCGACCAAATTCTCCATGGCAGGAACATTTGAATCGCTTGAGCCATGAGGTGATCTACCAACAGGCCAGGCATCGATGGAAAGAGGTGATTTACCCAGCCAATGGTGAAAACATGGGATTTAACACTGGTGAAATCATGATCAATGGGAAAAAATCGCCCCAGAATCTGCCCCAGAGGGATTTATAGATGGATTTCACATGATTTGAACCATCGAAGATGATGAAACATGGTGCTTTGGCCATGAAACATTGGGACTTTATCCATGAATTGACAAATGGAGATAGTCTTGTCATGTTTTGTTCGAAAAATGGGGAATGGTTCCCCAATTTAAGGCCATAATGGAACATGGGCCTTTTTGAGACATAGCCATGGTGTAGAAGAGCCAAATTCGTAGACACCAAGGTCAAAGGTCAGAGACAGATCATTTTGCCAATAGCAGAGACCAGAACCTGCATCCGGTGCCCGGCATTGTCTAAGTCGATCCATAGTGATTGATATACGATGGGACTATCCGAAAATAGAGGGGTGTATATACCCCAGACCCACCATTTGGTGTATTTTCGAAGGTCCATTTGCATCCATTTGCATCCATTTGCATCATCCAACTACCAAAATCTTAAAGACATCATCCCAACACCACCATGTTTTCTGAGTTTCATCTCCCAGACTTGGTTTCAGGGACAATTTGAGCCAGAAACTCCAATCAATTTGATGGCAAGACTCTGGTTTCAACCCTAGATGTTCCCCAACAAAACCACTCCATTCACCATAATATCCATATCAATGTGGCTACATATCCCCAATCATATACCCCATATGTTACCCATGATAGCATCATATTTCATATATTTCCCCCATCACTTTCCCCTGTGAAACTTCATCGCTTCATCGCCTTGCGACGCCTCGCAGGGCCTAATTGCGGCCTTGCGTCAAGATGTGGAGAGCTGCAAGGACCAGGTCGCCGCATTGCGCGATTGCCTGCACAGCAATGGTGTCGCTTTGCAGCGGTTCAGTCGCGAAGTCCAATGGGACTTACTGGGGGATTTAATGGGATCAAAATTCGATGGGGATTTGATGGGGATTTAATGGGATTTTTTTCAACAATGAATAGTGGATATGGGATATATGGGCGTGGCAATGGAAATGGGGGACTTACCCCCAATATTTGTTGGCTACTGCAATAGGAAAAATGCGGTTTTATAAACCAGAGGATGGAATGGGGTACCCCATGTTCAGACCGGCAATGGGTTTCCACCTGATCAGCTCTGCATTGGCTGAGGTTGTGGACGGCATGCGCTTCCTTGTGCACCTACATCGACACAAATTCGAATCAGCATGTCCCTTGTGCCACAACTTGTGCTGGGTATTGTTGGGCATTGACAAATTGATGGTGGAAAAACTTCATCGTGTCTAGAGGGTTTCACATGGTTTCACTATCTCTTCCTATCATGCAATGTGACCCCAGAAAATCGCGACACATCATGATATTTGATGATAGTTGGAGATCACGTGTGCTTTCCATATTGCATTTAAGCGTTGTCTGAGAAAATGGAAGACTCAGTCGCCCGTGTTGGGGCGACTATGGGCAAACCTGGAAATTCCATTGGCCCATCCACCATCGATTGCTTTTCCAGAGCGGATCACCCGTTGATCCAGCATGGTCCATGGACAGAATTGTAGGAATGTATCGGGATGCACAAGGTCTTGAATTTTTCTCACCCCAAAATCTATAAAAATCCAGCAAAATCCAGCTCCTTCACGGCTTCGCATGAAGTTTGCTTGTCCAAAGAGCTTGTCTCTTGAGGTGCTGCCTATGGTCTTGGTCCACCGGCCTGGATCCAAGTGATGCTGCTTGAAACCTGATCGTTGCCCCCATGGCAAACAAAGTTACTTTTTTATCCTTCAACAATCCAGAATTGGTGAGATGCGTTGCATAAGTTTGAGGGATTAATCGTGATTGATCCATCTACGGCCTAGTCCCATTAAGTCCCAATGAGTGATCCATCATCTCCTGATTCCCAGCGTTCCCTGTGGCCCCTGGGGGCCTCCATGGGCCTCCCCTCCGCCGCTCAGTTGCCCCTGGATTTCGTAATTGACATCAGGGCCTGGCGCTCGGTGCACCTTTTTGAGTGACCCAACTTTGTCAGTTAGCCTAATAGTTGTTAGTCACGACATTGTAAGTTAATAGAAGTCAATTCTCTGAGTTTATGATTCGCTGGTAAATTGTTAACTATCTCAAGTTTACCCAATATTTACCAATTGTTGATGGTGGTTTCACCCAATTTCGCCTAGTTTTGCCACGGCCATTCCAGGCTGTGGCTATGGCCGTGGGCAGCTTTGCAGGATACTCTGCCATGCGGGCTTTGCGTGAGGCCAGCCAAACCTGGTGATGTTTACCAAGATGGGGATTGACTTGACACTTTGCACTCTTGGGAATGTAGAAAGGCTTGGGATGGTACGGGAATGATGGAATGACCTACCAAGGATTTTGGGGATTTATTTCGCAAGAGTCGGGATGAAATCAAGAACTGCTTTGTGATTTGTCCTGTTGATATACTTGTAGTGTCCAGAAATTTCAACAATTTTCAAAAGCTGGGATATGTTTATATTTTGTTTGGGTTGCAACCACCAACAGCAATCAGTAGACAGGGATCGTCGGACTGGACATGGTGCGAGTTGGTTTGTAGTCTTTATGGGTGTCAACGTGCGTAACAGGCAACAATGTACTGTACCGGTACAACCTGCTCTTCGGCAGGTTTGTTGGTAAGATAGCAGCCCAGATATTTCAACAATTACTAACCAAATATTCCAAGTGTATTCAGAATTCTAACTATAGGTATTTCAGTTGATAGTTCAACCATGTTCAGCCAATATACCAAAATCTGTTTGCAAATCCCAGTTTGCGCCACAGCTGGTTCTGCGCCTAGGTCTGTCAATCAACAGCTCCAGCAGCTGCTGATGCATTGGAACGACTTTCTCCAGGCGATTGGTTGCGGCAAGCTCTAGACATTGGGTTTGCTAGTGGCAATTGGTAGATGGGATGTATACAATGGGTATCAATGGGTATACAATGGTATATAATTGTATTGTATATTATATGATATTATGATAATATATATATATATATTATTATATTAAATATTTTTAAATTATCTTATGCTATATTATATTATGTTATGTTATATGATATTATACTATATTATATTATATTATAGTGTATTATATTATATTATAGTATATTATATTATAGTATATTATATTATATTATACTGTATTATAGTATATTATATTATATTATATTATACTATATTATAATATTATATGATATTATGCTATATATTATATTATTAGATTATATCATATTGTATTATATTATATGATATGATATTATATTATATCATATTATATCATATTATATCATATTATATTATATTATTATTATATGACATGATATTATATTATATTATATAGGTGTTTGAAACTTGGGACATGGACACATATTCTGGTAGTTCTTGGAACATCAATCTATACGTCTTGGATAGTCTCGGTTTTAAAACATCTGTTTAACTATAGGGTGTGTCTCCAGGTTTGAGACAGACCCACCATGTTGAACTGAATAGCCTGGAATTGTCGATTTTATATGATGTTATTTCAATATTTCAAGTGTCACTGCAATTTCAATGATCCCAGATTTTTTGTACCTTGGATCCACGTGATATGCCGGCGACCAAGGGATTTCAAGGGGTGAATCTTCAACGGTGGGACTTCCAGGCCACCTCTACCTGTGTGGTGGCTTTGAAGGCAGGGCGCTACAACTGTGATTGCTTGCAAGATCTTTGGGGTTGTATCAGGTTGTCTCATTTTTTTGGAAACAAGAAAACTCCCATGGATTTGAGCCAAGCAACATCCCATTATAATATAATATAATATAATATAAATTAAATATAATATAAATATTACATCTGTTTTTTTTGCCCACCTTTCAGTGACAATGCATTGGGCTATCCACCATTTTGAGACAAACCCCTGGTTGGTTAGTTGACCACTTGCTGTTTGCCAGTTCCTTCCAGGACAACTGGCTTTGAGCTCTGTGGAGCGATTGGATCCCCACGTGTCTCGCAAAAAGGGCAGGTAAATGCTTGGAAGATTTGTGAATCAAAAACTGAATGGAGTGGTTTAAGGGAAATTTGAGAAGAACATCATTATTTGATAGTAAAAGATGGTTAAAAACCATGGTTTCCGATTAAGATTTTCCCTCAATCCAGTCCATTGACACACAGGGAAGAGCAGAAATTGCAGATTCAGCCACTGGCGGGACAGAACCAACTTAGTTTGTTTCAAAGTCACCCAACAGGGCACAGTACCAGGCCGTGTGGAGCATTGGTTCATGGTTTCGCTTCATGGCAGGTAAGTATCCATGTCCATACATCATCCTCATTGACATCCATGTAGGGCCCCCATAAATCGTATCCATATTGTATCCATCAATACATCATGAATATTCTGAATAGCATCGATATGAACCACTTTGAATAGCCATTTGCTGTGTAATGAACGTAATTAACCACTGGATATGATCAATACTGGATAGTTTGGCCGGGGAAGCGTCACCAGAAATCCAAGTTGTGACCACCAAGGCTGGCCAGTGGGAGGCTGGAAGCTTGGGTGCTTCAAAAATGGCTGATTCGTCAACCATCAGCCCCCTTGGACTGGTATGATGGTCCAAACTCCTTGTATTTGATATTACCCTCTGGTAAACTAACATAACTATACATAACTATGGACAATCACCATTTTCAATGGGAAAATCAACTATAAATGGCCATTTTCAATAGCTATGTTAAATTACCAGAGGGTATTATTTGATGATATTTGATATTTGTAATTTTAGGTAGTTGGGTAGCTTTGGATTTGCCCCTCTGAAAGCTTTTCAGGTGCTTCCTCCCATGATGGAAGCGCGGCAATACACTTCCGCAGGAGTGGGGATCATCCTGGCTGAAACAAAACAGGCATACAGCGAGGGTCTTAGACATCTCACATCCACATCCATGTATGGTATGTTATGGTATGTTTACCTGCACCTGTCACGTAACCAAGAAATAACACTTAGATTCGGTGCAGGCGGTAAATATAGCCTTCCTGGATTATAGCATATTATAGCCATTGTAGCCACATATGGAACTTTAACCATCCAACATCATCCACCCTTTAATCGATCACAACGTTCCAGGGGACCCGTTGTGTGCCCCCGGGGCCAGGAGTGATTGGTGGAAAGATCTTTGTTTGTGGCGGTGAGGAGCTCAAGATCCAGGAGAGGATGGATTCGATGGATGACTTGGGGTTGCTATGGCCATTTCCATCCATTTCCGCTGGAAAAATGGAGGTTCCTCATTGAACTTAATTACGAGATTTTCGCAATGTTTGATCAATGTCTGGGCATTGGATTTTTGGGTCAAATCCGAATGGTGCTGCTTGTAGATGGCAATAGTCCGAAGTGAGACCCCTGAATGGTTTCCGGCGATGTCGGAATTGTATGGAATTCTCGGATCAAGCCCTTTGCTCCAGCCATCACGAAGAATGGTTCTAGCACCAATTATTTCCAACAGGTTGATGGTTTCAGGTAATGTTGTTGTTATTTAATGATATCCCATTCATACTTCAAATATAGTCATCAAAACATATCAAATCAACTAAGTAGTGTTGAGTTACTAAAAAAGTAACCTATCATTGATCATCAATCAACACCCATCATTTTTCAGGTTAAACTTGGGGTTGATTGAAATCAGACGCCGCAGACAACAAAAATCACCTCGAGGTTGGGCCGGGCCACAGCCTGTGCGCAGCGTCGAGTGTTACGACCCCACAGTTGATAGGCGCGAGTCGCGGATGTTAAAAAATGGCTGAATGGAGGGCTGCGACATCCATGGAGGGCTTTCTCTGAAAATGGAAAACGCCGAAAAAAAAATGCATTTTGTTTGGAGGGACTATGATTAATTGAAAATTATCGAATGGATTTAGGGCTGCGACATTTTCAATGATTTTCAGACAAAGCCATTTCAAGTGTGCTGGTTCAGAGTGATGCTGAAGATTGAGATGGATTGACGAGCCGTCCTGGGAGATGGATACGTACAAACAAGTGTTTCGAGAAATGATGAGAAATCAAACAAATGCATACAAATGCACCATTCACCTAGGAGCTTTGTGCAAGCTGAGTTCAAAGACATATCAGTGAAAGCACATGTTTCTATCCAATGAAGAAGGATGTATTAGTTGTATATCACTGTCATCATATCCCCATACAATCACCATAAAATCACCATTAAAACCCTATAAAATCCCCATGACATCACCATAAAATTCGGAAAAAAAATCACTGTTTTATCCCCATGGCTATGGGATCGACCAGCCAGGTGGTCACCGATGCCTCCCATGTTGGTGGCGAGGTGCTGCCCTCGGCTGTGGCCATGGGAATCTTGGGGAAGTGTCTGTGGAGAACTTCATGGTCTTCTGTCGTTCATCGTTGGTCATCGTTCATCGTTGATCATCATCATCATCATCATCAACCATTAATATCTAGTACTAACCATTACTAACCACACCATCACCATCTCCGATAACAGGGTCAGTTGAAGCGTTGTTCCAGGTGGGGAGCAGGTGCAGGTGCCCGGCCGGGGCAGTTTCACTGGCGCCAAAAATGGGTTGAACGGGGTGGAGGAAGAAGGAAAAGTGTGGAAAAGTGATGAAAAGTGTGGAGAGGAGGTGTCAATTGACATAATTTAAGGCATAAAACTTCTGGTCGTTGGATCAGTTTTGCCATGAGTTTTGCCATGTTTTTTTGTCATGTGTTTCCCCAGTTACTCGTAGTAAGTTAACCGGTTTACCCTTAAAGCCTGCCATGGACCTCAAAGGTGATCATCGCAGCCGTTTTAGAAACGCGCCCGGATGGCGGGTGAGCAGGATCCTACTGCAGCCACCACTTGTTGGATTCACAGGTGGGGTTGCAGAAAGTCGCTTGATGTCGCTTGCAGAAAGCTGGGAAACGTATGAGCAAAACTGAGCAAAACCAAGAAAAATTGAGCGCCAGTCGAGGAAAGTCCATCTCAGCACGCCAATGGTGAACTATTGAAGGTTGGGTCAACTTGGGTTTTGGCTCAAGCGCTCAAAGGAGAGTTTCTTTTCAAATTGGTTCTGCTAGCTAGCTGGAGCCATGTACTTTCCGATTCGCTTGCATTTGTTGGAGTTGAGGGCCGAGTCCATGGAAGCCATGTCACTCTTTGTCCCTCTTTGCCATGATTTGATGATCATTTCTATCACTTTGCAGCTGATGCTGATTGCATTGCTGCTACTGTACAAAATGTGGAGAGCCTTTCTCCATTGGCGCAAAGGAGTGGTGTTTTCATCCACCCTGGTGCCGACTTTGGACCAGCTGGTTCCATTGCCACATCCAAACCCTGTGTTGCTTTGGGCAGTGGAATGGGATTCAGACATTCGAACGATGGTGGAGGACCTGAAGAATGAAGGGCCCTCTGCGGTGGAACGCTACTGTCAGAATGAGGCCTTCATCCTGAAGCTCAGGAAAATTCTGCGCAACGTCGTGTCGAAGAACGACATGAGGCGTATTACGGAGGAGGTGATGATGAAGGAAGAAGTGGCGAAGTTTCACACGACCTGTCAGAAATCTGCTAAAGAGGAGGATGAAGACTTCAGGGCTTGGCAGGCCATGATGCAAGCCATCGATGGTCAGGGACCAAATGGGACCCAGCCCACTGAAGCCAATGTTGGTGCCGTGCCAGCGGCACAGCAGTGGCAACAAAAAACAGCTGCAGCCCTCGAGGAGGATGATGCAGAAGCGTTGCAGGAGATGCTGGCGGTGATGAATCGAAAACCCGGGGATGCCGGAAATGGCGCACAAGCCGCAACAGTCCTGCCAGTGCCTGCGGCACCGACAAGAGAACCAAACATTCCAGCGTCAGAACTGGAGGAAGAAGATGCAAGAGCCCTGCAAGAGATGCTGGCAGAGGTAAATGGTGAACCAACACCAGTGCAGGTGCCACCAGTCGCCATGAGTCAACCAGCGATCCCAGAATCAGAACTGGAGGAAGAAGATGCGAAAGCGTTGCAGGAGATGCTGGCTGTGATGAACCGAAAGCCGTTTGAGGCAAATGGAGCGACAGCACCAGTGCGTCCAGTGACTCCAGTGCCTCCAGTGCCTCCAGTGCCACAGAATCTGTGAATGCAGCATCAATCCTTGAAGATGATGAAAAGGCGTTGCAGGAAATGATGGCCGTGATGTCCCGAAAACCATGTGAGGCAAAGAACGTGCCAGAGCCAGAGCCAATGCTCAGTGAACCTGCAAGTGCAGCGTCAGCCTTTGATGGAGATGACGCAAAAGCATTGCAGGACATGATGTCCGTGATGAGCCGAAATCCGCTTGAGGTCCAGGAGGAAGCTTTGTCTGAGCAAAGTGACGACACTGCTGATCTTTGGGCTCAGATGGAGGAATTGGAAGACCAGGGTGCAACCCTGGAAGAGCAGGCTCGCAAGTTTGTGTCCTTGTGTATGCCCAAAGGAAAGCTTTCATCTCGTGATGAGAAGAAAACCACCACTCACTTTTTCATTGGTGAGTCATTTGATGCCGAGGAGGAGCAGGAATTCGACAGTTTCTGGCTTGCCCTGGACGAAGATCTCTGCAACGGTGCTGAGATGATGCCGCAGGTTCAGAAACTGCTGGACTGCTTCGCCAAGCCGAAAGGCGCCAAAAATCCCAAGGGGCCACCCATGAGCGCCCAGTGTTCACATTTCTACATTGGTGACGAGGTGGAAGTCACTGAAGTCACTGAAGTCACTGAAGTCTTCAACAGTACCCAAGAGCAAGATCAGCAAGGCACCGTGCAGCAGTTTTACATTGGAGATGAGGATGTGCCTGAGATGAGCTTGCCTTGACATGCCTTGACTCCAACAACTGGAGAAAAAGGATGAAAAAGGTACTTTGCAAATCTTTGCAAGACTTTTCATCTCACTTGCAGTGATCATCCATGTTATCATGGATTTTCATGGATTTTCCATGAAATAAACCATCCAGCTACTCGGGTACCCCCATGGCTATCCATGGCTCTCACTTCTGGCTATTGATATTCCAGTTTCACCATTTTTCACCCACAAATTTGATGTTTTGTTTCCCATTTTCTCCCACAGCCACGCGGTGGCACCATGGCCGCGGCAGGTGGCTATGCCGAGGACACAGCATCCTGTCGATGGTGAGCATCCGGGGGACGGGGGATTTATGGTGAGCCAATTGTGTTAGGAATGTATGGTTAGGGCCAAAGGCTAATACTCAAGATGGACGGATCCCCAAACTTGGGTCCTTATATGTCCTTATTCACATCCGCAACAAAGACTTGTTGATAGGGTTTGAACTTCAATCCATTCCCATGTCCCATCCTTGAAACAACTGGGGAACGTATGAGCAAAACTGAGCAAAACCAAGAAAAATTGAGCGCCAGTCGAGGAAAGTCCATCTCAGCACGCGAATGGTGAACTATTGAAGGTTGGGTCAACTTGGGTTTTGGCTCAAGCGCTCAAAGGAGAGTTTCTTTTCAAATTGGTTCTGCTAGCTAGCTGGAGCCATGTACTTTCCGATTCGCTTGCATTTGTTGGAGTTGAGGGCCGAGTCCATGGAAGCCATGTCACTCTTTGTCCCTCTTTGCCATGATTTGATGATCATTTCTATCACTTTGCAGCTGATGCTGATTGCATTGCTGCTACTGTACAAAATGTGGAGAGCCTTTCTCCATTGGCGCAAAGGAGTGGTGTTTTCATCCACCCTGGTGCCGACTTTGGACCAGCTGGTTCCATTGCCACATCCAAACCCTGTGTTGCTTTGGGCAGTGGAATGGGATTCAGACATTCGAACGATGGTGGAGGACCTGAAGAATGAAGGGCCCTCTGCGGTGGAACGCTACTGTCAGAATGAGGCCTTCATCCTGAAGCTCAGGAAAATTCTGCGCAACGTCGTGTCGAAGAACGACATGAGGCGTATTACGGAGGAGGTGATGATGAAGGAAGAAGTGGCGAAGTTTCACACAACCTGTCAGAAATCTGCTGAAGAGGAGGATGAAGACTTCAGGGCTTGGCAGGCCATGATGCAAGCCATCGATGGTCAGGGACCAAATGAGACCCAGCCCACGGAAGCCAATGTTGGTGCCGTGCCAGCGGCACAGCAGTGGCAACAAAAAACAGCTGCAGCCCTCGAGGAGGATGACGCAGAAGCGTTGCAGGAGATGCTGGCGGTGATGAATCGAAAACCCGGGGACGCCGGAAATGGCGCACAAGCCGCAACAGTCCTGCCAGTGCCTGCGGCACCGACAAGAGAACCAAACATTCCAGCATCAGAACTGGAGGAAGAAGATGCAAGAGCCCTGCAAGAGATGCTGGCAGAGGTAAATGGTGAACCAACACCAGTGCAGGTGCCACCAGTCGCCATGAGTCAACCAGCGATCCCAGAATCAGAACTGGAGGAAGAAGATGCGAAAGCGTTGCAGGAGATGCTGGCTGTGATGAACCGAAAGCCGTTTGAGGCAAATGGAGCGACAGCACCAGTGCGTCCAGTGACTCCAGTGCCTCCAGTGCCTCCAGTGCCACCACAGAATCTGTGAATGCAGCATCAATCCTTGAAGATGATGAAAAGGCGTTGCAGGAAATGATGGCCGTGATGTCCCGAAAACCATGTGAGGCAAAGAACGTGCCAGAGCCAGAGCCAATGCTTAGTGAACCTGCAAGTGCAGCGTCAGCCTTTGATGGAGATGACGCAAAAGCATTGCAGGACATGATGTCCGTGATGAGCCGAAATCCGCTTGAGGTCCAGGAGGAAGCTTTGTCTGAGCAAAGTGACGACACTGCTGATCTTTGGGCTCAGATGGAGGAATTGGAAGACCAGGGTGCAACCCTGGAAGAGCAGGCTCGCAAGTTTGTGTCCTTGTGTATGCCCAAAGGAAAGCTTTCATCTCGTGATGAGAAGAAAACCACCACTCACTTTTTCATTGGTGAGTCATTTGATGCCGAGGAGGAGCAGGAATTCGACAGTTTCTGGCTTGCCCTGGACGAAGATCTCTGCAACGGTGCTGAGATGATGCCGCAGGTTCAGAAACTGCTGGACTGCTTCGCCAAGCCGAAAGGCGCCAAAAATCCCAAGGGGCCACCCATGAGCGCCCAGTGTTCACATTTCTACATTGGTGACGAGGTGGAAGTCACTGAAGTCACTGAAGTCACTGAAGTCTTCAACAGTACCCAAGAGCAAGATCAGCAAGGCACCGTGCAGCAGTTTTACATTGGAGATGAGGATGTGCCTGAGATGAGCTTGCCTTGACATGCCTTGACTCCAACAACTGGAGAAAAAGGATGAAAAAGGTACTTTGCAAATCTTTGCAAGACTTTTCATCTCACTTGCAGTGATCATCCATGTTATCATGGATTTTCATGGATTTTCCATGAAATAAACCATCCAGCTACTCGGGTACCCCCATGGCTATCCATGGCTCTCACTTCTGGCTATTGATATTCCAGTTTCACCATTTTTCACCCACAAATTTGATGTTTTGTTTCCCATTTTTCTCCCACAGCCACGCGGTGGCACCATGGCCGCGGCAGGTGGCTATGCCGAGGGCAGTGGAACACAGCATCCTGTCGATGGTGAGCATCCGGGGGACGGGGGATTTATGGTGAGCCAATTGTGTTAGGAATGTATGGCTAGGGCCAAAGGCTAATACTCAAGATGGACGGATCCCCAAACTTGGGTCCTTATATGTCCTTATTCACATCCGCAACAAAGACTTGTTGATAGGGTTTGAACTTCAATCCATTCCCATGTCCCATCCTTGAAACAACTGAGTACCCAGTGATGCCAGCGAGGTCGCCATTTATGCGCATCGCAATTGGTGGAGCTGTCCCAAAAGGGCCGCGCTGAGTAGGAGCCCCTGAAGCAGGGCCTGCCCCTGGAGGAAGAAGTGAAGGTCGCCAGCCAGTTCGATTCTTGAACAGGAAAGGCAAGAAATGACCCTCAGTCAACAGAGACATGGAGAGACTGATACTCCAGTTCTGCTGCGGATTTGATGATATGTGGGGCCTTTATCTCCTAAGTATGATGCTGATTGTACAAAGCTGATTGTTTGATTGTTTGCTTTTGGTTTTTGTGTTTCCGTTGCGGTTGTTCCTTTTGTTTCCTTTTGTTCTGTTCGCTCGCCTGAGGAACAGCATCTCATTCCAGAGCTGTGGCCGAGCAGCAACACTGTCAAACTCAGCAGGACGTGGCTGGTATAAGTGGGGATATTTCTGCCAAAAAAAAAGCACCAGCACAATTGAAACATCAGCCGACCTACTGTTTGTTATCAGAAGAATATCAGGATTGATTATAATATATCAGGCGATCAATGGTGATCAACAAGTTTGAGAGTCTCTAAGCTGATGGCAGTTGTAATGAAATCTTTCTCAGCAAGTAGCATGACCTCTACACAATTGATCACAATTCTACCCACTTTTTTCGTGACCAACTTGACCAACTGTCCATGTTATCATCCTCGGTGCATGCTGAGAGCAGCCGTAGGAGTGCGATCTTCGATTGTCCAGCAGGTTGTCGATAGAAGTGGCCGCTTGGATCCAATATGATACAGTGATATCATGTTATATCAGTCACTATATAGTATATCAGTTGTCTCAGTTACATCAATGGTTATCTCAGATTATATCAGCTATATTGCTTGTAGACATCAAATTGGTATAAATTGGATTGAGTATAGAGAGTTGAATGCATTGAATGGAGGAAAGAGGAATCAAATGTATCCATCCAGGTAAGACAGCAAATCCAATCCGGGTAGACCTCCGACAGCTTGTTTCGTACTTTAATTTAACTGACTTTAACTGACTTTAATACGGTGTTTTATTTGTTATTTTTCTCGCTGTATGTTTATCTTTTGATCAATACTTTCCTTCTTGCTGATATACTGGTACAGTACGTATAACATTGTATAACATGATTTCATCATATTACCACACAAGTATACACTCGTATATACTCGCGTTTCTTATGGTCAGAGTATGCCAGAATGTCACAAATCAATCCCGAGGAAAGATCGTCACTGCCACAAGGCCCTCCCAGGGGACAGTCCTTGGATGGTAGACCTCACGTCCTGATGATCTCGTCCTGGTCATCAGGACGTGAAGTCTACCAGGTCTACCAGTTGACCTGAACAAGAATCATCTGACATTTGACATCTTGGCCCAGGGGCGGAGTATTGGCTGATCTTCCTTGCACGTGTCCCAGACACGACGCCATACCGAATCATCGGTGCAGTTCTATCGCCAGGCTGCTGACATGGAGCTTTAGAGCTGTCCTGCGAAAGTGTAGGTCGAAAGGGGAGCAACCCCCAACAGCACCAGATAGTGAGTTTTTTTCCGAAGATGAGACTATGAGATCTGGCACAGCTTAACAGCTGATGGTACTGCAAAGGCAGCACCGGTTTCACCCTGGAAAGCTGCTTGGCTTCAATCTGAAAGCACAAGATTGGCCATAGTGACTCCGCTGAGATTATGGCAGTTGTTGGGCGGCTCGGATCATCTCGGATCGCCGCAACAACCCGGGGAATGGTACGCAAGCGAGAAAAATTCTACGGGTATTCCATAGCATTCCAGCATTTTAAGGAAGTATTGACCACTCTGGCAGTTCAGTTTTTTAAAACTTCTTCGAAGATTGCTGGCAGTGAAGGGTGATAAATTGCTAATTGCAGGTGTCATCAACAAGCGGCTCTACATTTGTGGTGGGTTGGATGAAAGCAGGCACTGGGAAGTCGATTCTGGTCCCCAACCGTTTTTGGCACATCCAACTACTGGCTGCTGGTTTCAAAATGTTTCATGTTTTTCATCCACATTATTTTACAACATTTTACAACTATATTTGGGATATTCCCCAAAGACCCTCAATATTTTTTGGCATTTCTTGAAACTGTCAATCAGCAAATGGATGCAAATTGTGTCTTGAACTTCGGTTTTCAGGATATTTGTGTGGGAAATACAGACAGACATACTCGTTGGGTATTCAACGTATTCAACATCATCTTCAACCTCATTGTCGTCGTCATCAGCACCATCATCACCATCACCATCATCATCACCATCACCATCACATCATCATCATCATCATCATCATCACCACCATCATCACCATCACCATCACCATCATCATTGCCGTCATGTTCAAGAAAGAGGAATCAGGACACGTTTGAAGCATCGGGATGCCATCAGGCAACCTTTGAATTCAGTGGAGGCCTTCACTCCACCAGGTCCGGGATATCCGGGATCGGCGCTGGGTGAGGGCGACTATAGGGGATATCGCCGGGATATCAATGGATAAATATCACATATATCAATGGATAACAATGGATAACCAAGTTAGGGCAGTCCTCCTTTCTCTTCCAGATTCTTATTGGGATTTCCCCCTGCAAACCTTTGACATCCTTAGACTATGGGGAATGGGGATTGAAACATCAAAACACAGAGTTTAAATCTAAACGCTAGAGTGCAGAGTTGATATCGCAAGAAAATTGAATGCCTCAAAAAGTTGCGTCCTTGAGACAGAATTCGCTTTTTGACACACCTGACTGGTGGGTCATGTATCAGCGCCCTGCATGGAGGATTCAGTACCACATGTTGTTTGGATCGTCGACTGGCTCCTTGTTGTCGTGCCTTTTTTTTCTTAATCGTTTCTGCAGGAAACCCTGTTTTTCCCGGACAGCTTGTTTTTAGCATGTGCGATTCAGCATAAGTTTTGCAATGGAATGCAAAGACTCAACACGACCAATCGTCCCTTCTGGATATCCAAAACTATTTGCATCTATGAATCATTGTTTGCATCTTTGAATCTGAATCTATTTGCCATTGTTTGCATCTCTCCCAGATTTGTCAAAAGTACTTTTACATCTTCCGTTTCGGTCTCGGCCGCCAGGAGTCTCGGTGCAAATGCCCCACTGCACTCCACGGGAAAGACAGGCCACAAATGTGATGTCCTGGAATGGCGATCTTTGCGGTCTGAAGTCTGGCATGGCATACCTCTTTGCAGACCATGATCAAAACTGGAGGTTTCCATAAATGAGGGTATCCTCAAAATGCTTGGTGTATAAGGGAAAAGCGGAAAATCCTTTATTAAGATGGATGATATAGGGCTACCCCTATTTCAGGAAACCTCCATTTTAGCTTGATATACGTACCTTGATTATTCAATGTTGGAACTGGAACAGAAATGGAAAGCGCAGTGTCGATGGAAAGCGCTTGGAATTGGGAAGTCACTTTGGGGATGGGATGGCAACTGGAGAGTTGCTCATCACAGTTGTTGACTGGACCTAGATACAGAGCAACCCCCCAAAACGACAGGTTTTGTCTGAAATGAGCTAGGAACATACCAAAACCGATGATCAAAACTTGAGTTCCCTCTAAATGACACTCAAACCAAGGCAGTCATTCATCAAAAGACTAAGCCATCATCCAATTGCGCCATGAGGCTGCAGCTGGGAACGGCAACTGGCAGGCCCAAGCGGGCCATCCAGGATGGTGTCGATGGTTGGTCAGATGAGTAAGAAATGCTTTGTATGATGTCACGGACATGTGACATGTTTAATCTTGCAGAGATTTGCTGAGTTTCCTTCCTTTCTTACCCATAGGATCCATGGTGCTGCTATCTATATATATATATGGTAACATGTACCATCAATATACCCCCAATGTTAGCATATATACCATACATGGATCCTATGGGTTATGTTTTCCAGAAGCTGAAGAGTCTTAAAGGCCCTTTTGGTGAACAGTCGAGGTTCCTTTTGATGTGAACCTGTGGGAGGTAATGCCTGCCATGGCAGAGAGACGGGGCTGGCCCGCGGCCGTATCCTTACAAGGCAGGTGGATCAGCGGTTGATGCGGTTGATGCAGGCCTCTATTTTGAAGAACCAAGAGCCAAGTGATGTGGAATTGAACCACGCCAGGTCCCGACCATCCTCTGTTTTCGCAATTTTTGGCGAAGGGGACTTTGAAATTGCTTCGTCATCTTTTACAATGATGTTATGATATGTTCTGATGTTGAACAGTTTAACTACTCGTACCAAAAGTTTAACGACTTCGTGGAGCGGCCAAAATTTTCACCCAGATCGGCGTTGGGAGAAACCCGATGGATTCCTAGCCTGGGAACATCCTGACGCCCCAAGAAATGGCCAGCCCCTTCTGTGGCAAGGACTTCTGTATGTTTGTGGTGGAAGAGACGAACAACGTGAACCCCTGAGTAGCCTGGATCTCAGGGAAAAACACCGGCTGCTCTCAGTTTTACAATGTTTTACAATGGTTTACCTTGTCCCTTTGTCGTCGCATATGTTCGAAAAAGCGCTCATGATTGGCTTCTTGTCCTTCAAAAGGCCTTTAAGTATCTTTAAGTTCTCCTTGCCAGTCCAGGCATGATGACTGTCCAAAAACATTCCACTCGCTGAGGTGTGGAACGCTTGAATCATTTCCCGAGCATTTGGCTTCCGTTTGCGCCTCAGCTGCCGTCGACAAAAATGAAAATTTGCGGAGTTGCGCTGATTTCGATCTGAGGCTTCCGGCAATGTCATCCCAACGCGCAGGTGGAGTTGGGAAATGTTGAGAAGAGAGGTTGAACGGTTGTGGTATGTTGTGGTTGTTGATCAAGATCTATGATATTCATTTGATATTCTATGATACCATATCAATCCATATCACCATATCCATTTACCAACTAGTTTGGTGTCCAAACCAGGAGATTCAAGGGATTTGACCCTATAATATCCATATGGAAATTACTGCCTTTTCATGACATATACGTCATCAATGATCCACTATAGATACTCTTACATACTATTATTACATACTATCGTTTAGAGAATGACAACTATGTTATCGACAGTCCAGTGAAAATCACTCCATTTCAGAATGATTCATGATACTTGAGGGTTTTTTTGGCTACAATGAATGGAACAAAACATGTCCATGTCGCGCCTGAAAAGATGCGACAGGGAGTGGATCAAAGAAACAACGCTGAAGCACCGCCAGTGATTCTGCGTGTTTGGCTGAAAGATATGTTGAAAGTAGTGTTGGTGACAGCTTTCCCTATCTTTCCCTTGGTTTTTAGGATCACCATTCCCAAAATGTCGGGGATGTTACCCAGTCGCCAGGTGCTTCTGCTGCGGCCTGCGGAGGGAGGCTGGGTGGATCAAATGCTTCGGGCTGCAGACAAGGTTGAACACCACTAATGTAAGGTGAGGTTCAGTCCCTTCAAGGTAGGAAGGTGTAGGACTATCTACTATATTCTACTATCATATAATATATAATAATTATATCTATTCTCCTGTATCACTCAGACCATCTCCACCAGTGGATCAACAATTGATCAACGAAAAACAACAGGAAAACTCGGCCATGGAACACCTCAATCTGTGGCTCTGGGTGGAGGCTTTATGTTTGTGGTGGCGCCTTTGGTGCTCAGATGTTGAATTCGGTCGAGCGCTTCGACCCAAAGGCTGGAATTCCAATGGAGAACCTGGGATGGAAGAGTCGTCAAGCGCTACATTGGGGAAATGTGTGGAATATGCATGAATATGCGTTTATTTTGTACTATATAATATTAGTATTGAATTAATATAATATATCGATAATTAAATATGTTTCTTAATCATGGTTACTCTCCCAAATTATCTAAATGTCTTTAGGTACTGTGACACGTGTCAGGTGGCGAATGTATTGAACAGCCAGGTTGGAACTTGGGAAACGTTACCTCCAATGACGGCACGCCTGGGGCCCAGTCTTGGCAGCATTCCAGGCCTAAGCTGCCAGCGGATGTTTTCAAAACAATGATTTAGCTCTATTATTTCAGATGATTTCAGATTCCTTTCACAACCCGAATGATTTTTTAACAGATCGTCCAATAAAGTTTAATAGCTTAATTAAGATGTCTTTCTTCAAATTATAAGATAGATTTCCTGCGGAAACAACCTGATGCCTCCTCTTGCTGCCTCTGAATCTCTTGAAGGCCGCGCATACGTGGCTGCGGCAACCATCGCTGGCACCATTCACGTCTTTGGCGGCAGTGATGGGGGCCAGGCTTGGACAGTTAGATCATGCATGATCCATTTGGGATTGTTTCAGCCATTGAAGAAAAACCTCTTAATTGGTGAGGATTTAATCATGAATTCTAGGGATTAGATGAGGTGTTAACTATCAAACATATGTGCTTATTGATAAATGATGGCTCAGGCTTATTTTGCAATGGGGGATTATGCTAACGCTTGGAGATTATGATCACCTAGAAAGATAACCCGTGATGAGCTACGTCTTCGTTTAAAGACTGGCGCACCTTAATACTAAGTACCTCTAAATACAAAAAACTCCTCCAGGTGGTGATTATTAGGGGGAGGACCCCGGTTTAGTATTAGGGGGAGAGGACTATATACATACCCCTCATATGTTCATTGTCTATTACTGTGTATATAAATGGAACCTGTTGCCTTCCACAGCCGGTCTGCGTTGCGGCACGCGGCCAGTGCTTGCTGTCCTCGGAACGTTTTGATCCGACGCTGAATACCTGGAGCCCCTTACCCGACATGAATGAGAGGCGGGTGGAGGGTGGTTGGGAAAACATGGGGGTAAGCCCAGAGCGTTGGAGCGTTGGAGCCTTGGATTAGTATATTGCTTGGATGATCTTCTCGGGTCTGGTCTTCTTTTACTTTCTTTGTTCAGGGCTTGGTGAATGTCCTGTCCTGTGGGATTTTGAACATCACTTTGAAGTATCTGTTGGAGATTTCTTCTATCCCCAGTAACTATGGGTGATGTTCAATTCAAAGGTTTACATGGTTTACCACCCCCTGTTGTTGAAACACTTGAACCACCTCAAGCAGCAGTGACTCACGTTTCTCAAACGGTGAGTCGCCAGGAGATCTGGTGCGGCCTCGGTGGCCTTGATGATATGAGGATCACCAGCCTGGCTGGGTGCCCCTGCATTTCGCTAGCAATAGAGGGGCCGGTTTGGTATTCTATCTATCATCATTTACCTGTTGTTAAAGGGGTAAACAAACCCTTCTATTAATCAACCAACCAATGGGAAAAGGACATCTATGTTTGTCACATTCCCCATGCTCAAGAAAGAAAGAAAGAAAGTGAAGCTGAATATGAAGCTTAGATTCTAGTCTCAGTTCCCAGTTATGTGTTGCCTGTTTAAATTCTTGGTCGGTCAAGAATTTCAGAGTGACATACCAGGTCAAAAGTCAAAAGTGTTGATTTCCAAAAAGGATAGTCGGATAGTCTATAGCTCAAATGACCAACAAATCTGTGTGTGTGCGCAGCAACATTTGGAGTTGTAGGGGTGTATATTCCCTTGACGTGTTTGATCTCCTTCAAGCAGCTGCTTTCAGAGCTGCAGGCCTTCCCGATTTCTCGACACTGAACGGTTTCACCGAAAGCAACGCGCCGCGCCGGGCGCTGAAGTTGTATCAATAGGAGACTCTCCACAGACATCAACAAGGAACCATCACCAAAAAAGGGAAGGTAATGTCCAGAACAGCTAATAGATTTTGGTAGATTTTTGGTACCCAGGATATCCCAAGAAACTGGTCTATTATCCTAGACTTGTGGTGGATGGTAGTGGATGCTTGGAGGAATGCCAGTAGATGAAAGAAGATCATAGTGGCACAGTGGTTATTGACAGTGGATGACAGTATAGCATAGTATAGCAAATATGATAATTACTGTAATTAGTAAACATAGGATAGTGGCAAAACCAGATAAATAAAACCTCTCCCTCTCCCCCCCTGTCAACAAGCTCCGCACGGTGAGCGCCTTAAAAATGGGCTGCCTTGGGGGCATTTGGGCCGAGAACTTAGTCATGTAATGTGGATGGATCAATACCTATCGAATGCATTCGAATGCCATGTTTGATGGGGATGATCACCTCAAAATACCGGCTTTTCGGGGCTTCATCAGAATACCATGCTTTTGACCCACAGTCATATTATGTATGTTAGCCTCAAAAATGGTAGAAATTCCCCCTCCCACATTTCTTGAAGGCCACAGTTGTCTTGTCAAATGTCCAAGGAGGAATTCAAGGATGCTGCTAGATGCCTCCCATGTTTGAGGCAGACAATTTTGCGACACGTGAACATAGGATACAAGATCCACATTCTTTGATCTACATCCACTATAGTCACTATATCTCAAGTATGTGTGGTCGCGTATGTCTTTTTTTGACATGACTTCGGGTTTGGGATACGTGAAACGTCAGGAACCACAGATGTTGGTCCTTTTGCCGATGATTCAGATTTGGGGTATCACTGGCATATGATCCCTTCAAAAAATGGGGAAGAAATTGACCCATGCTTGGCTGATTCTTTTTCTGGGTATGTTTTTTTTGTGATGTTCTATCTTGAAGGATTTTCAATGATTTTTCGCAGAGATTTCACAACGGAGCCCCCAAGAGTTCTCCTACCTCGGCCCCGTCGAGCTCAACTGGCCCTGAGCGCACACCGCAACGCGAAACCCGCGCCGCGCCGCCAGGAAGGGGAAGGCTTTGGGACAGTAGATGGCAAGTCTGGAACAATGTTTCAATGGACAATGATTGGACAATATCTCTCAAAGATTGGAAAATATCTCTCAAAGATTGGAAACTGTGAAAAGGATTAGACACTCAAAGATCATTTATGGAAACTGATGAGGCTCAAATTCTTGAAACATATATATATATATATATACAATATATATAAACGCTGTTCTCGAAATTCACACCGTTCGAAACATATACACCTTTCTAATCCTTTCTAAACATATACACTCTGAACACAGACACACTTTTTACATCTTTTGACAATCTGAAATAGAATCCAATAATGAAGATGAAACCAACCAAACAAGGAGGATGTTGTAAAGAGTTTGAATAGTGGTTGATCCCTGGTTTAAAGGCTGTGGAAGTGAGTGACCCAGCGATTCCAGTGACAACCGTTTCGGTTCATGTTTCCAAGTCCTTGAACCGTTTCAGATAGCTACATCACATAATCCACAACAAATACTACGCATTTACACATTTGATGTGCTTTGCAGTATAGTCACATGTACATGCCAGAATGATAGATGATATAGATTCTGAATCATATTTGTATTATGCTGACATCTCACATCTCTAACTACCTATCTATACAATCTACCTATATCTTAGTCCTTATGTTTACCTATCAAATCCATCCAAGATCCATCGATCTAAGATCCATCCAATCCCTGTAGCAATTTTCTGTTTATGTTTACATCCTCTGCGGACTCCTCTCTGCAAAAAATAAATGTCCCAAAATGGCTACATTAATTGGCCCATTTGTCTAGGTGTTGTTTCATGTGAGATTCATCCAATTTCATAAACCATCCCCAAGTCATCACCATTTTTAATGGGGGTTGGATTTCATTTCAACCATCCCCAGTCATAGATCCGATTTCTGGCAGCCGGGTTGCCCACATTACTATTGCTGATCGAATATGATAGGGGGTTGTGTACCTTCAAATAAACCTATCGGGGACTATGAGAAGCCATATCATCATCGGGATACACAACCATGAAAATAGGTTAATAATATGCATTTCAAAATGGGATAGTGCATTATCATAGGGACAATTATTAATTCGCCTTCCAGGATGGATTTGGCCTTTGCCGTGGGCAACGCTGGAGCGTCGAGCGACCTGGGCCTCGCCCGGACGTTGACGGGACGCGGGGAAGCTAAGTCCCCTTGGGTGCTGGTTTGTTACTGGTTTATAGTACAGTAACCCCCAAAAGGGATGGACAAGTTAAATCCTACAGAATCCTACGTTTCATAGATTGGTGGTACTGGAAAATGAGTTGTTATCTCTGTTGGGTGTTAATTACTATGTAATAATGTAATACAATATATATATGATTATATATGTATTTATTGATGATTTACCATTATGATTTAGCCGCTTTAATCGTTCTGGAAAATGTTTATAAGTAATTATCAGTGTATATATATAATTTTATATATCGGTTTACTTGCAATATACCATTGTTTATCACCTTAGTGACAAGTTGATAACTATTTTAAAAAAAAACATAAACTATAAGCCCAATGAGAATGCCCAAGATAATCATACAGGTTTGCCAGTATAATTATAATGTATTACTATTTTTTGGACCCCCCAATTCATCAATCTGGGGTTGACATTGTTGGGACCTATATTTCGTAAGTTGGGACCGGGATTTACCACTAATTAAAATGCTGCTTAAACATGTTGGCAAAGCCCACATATTGGATTATAAGTTGAACCACGTGGATGTTCATCAGCAAAAATTGTGTGCAAAGCCAACGAAAATGAGGGGGTATGGGTCAAACCAAAAACCACGCTTTGCTTTTGGAGAAAATCGTCGCAACTTTTGCCAGGAAATGACGGGATGTACAGCAATGCAAGGTACCCCCTACCAAGACAGTTTCCCCAACTTTGGAACACATTGATTCATTGATGCATCCAACTGCATCCGAGTGTCATGGTTTCAAGGTTTCAACAAGGATATGTTTGACAAGTTCCGAAGTTCTTTCCATGATGTGTCGATTCCTGGAGTTTGCTGTAAATCAACAATATATTACATTGTATGACAATTTGTTGATCTCTACAGGAGACAAGTAAACGACGCTAACACTTGTGTCCATGCTTGGGTTTTCCATATCGTTTCATGGGATGTGGTATACCTTCGTCAATCCCGCAGCGCGATCCAGGCAACAATGGGCTTCAGCGCAACTTGCGCTTAAAGGTCCCTAGTCGATCACTTCCAGGCACAGACCAGGTGGCTTGAAAAACTCTTCTCCCATGGTTCACAACGTTTTTGGAACCGAGGAATGCTTTTTTGGGTGAAAAAGGGTCACTGTAATCATCACAATTGAATCATAATAATGCCTGCTCCCAACCTTCCCACGGTGAAATATAACGTTTCGCACAGGCACTGCCTCGTCAAGCTCCGAATCTCAGCATTCTGGAAAAGGCGGAAGCGAAAAGTGGATGCCGAGAATGGATAGTCAACCACAATGATGGCCCGAAATACCAGTGAAAAGTCAGTTATAAGTCACCATTTAATTAATTAATTATGTATAGTTAATGATATGTTTGTTTGTTTTTTCCCTATGGAATGATAAGCCCATTTATAAGCATGTAAACTGCCAATATTCACTTTGTTTGTTAAAGGACTTACTTTGACTGTTTGGATCTCTTTGGTAAACTAGGCAGCAAACGACCATAGTAGATCATAATAATGCAACATCGCCCAGTTGTTTGATGCTCACCCACTGAAATCACTGCTTTTCCATCTGTACTTTGACCTTTCAGTGTTGCTGAAATCCCTTGACGGTAGGGAGTGCTAGCCTGACTGCAGGAAAAGCGTTGGCTGGCTTTGCAGCTGCTGCGGTGGCTGTAGCACTTCGGCTGATTCTTTGGATATTACATGGAGGGCATGCGGTGAAATGTTAATTCAATGTTTCAACACGAGTTTTAGCCAGATTACGTTTCATTCAAATTGTTGTTTCTGGTTTCTGGTTTCAGATAACGTTGACCTCTGATTAATAACCCACCCACCCCACTGCGTGAAGTTAGGATTGCCAATACATTATCGAATGCATGATTGGAACATTTTGGAACTTTGATTATTTAGTAAAGCCCTCCCTCTCCCCTACCTGCCTCCCCCCACTTGTTAACAAGGTGAACACATTCTATGGGGTTGAACCCTGTTTTGTTTTTTCTTCCGCATCCAAAGTGTCAGGCAGCTCTCATTAGATAATTAGTAACTTTATTTAATCATAGATCAACATCACTTGCTATTATTTTCCACCAGGGTACAGAAGTGCACCAATCCCAGACTTAGGTTTTAATCAAGACTTGCAGCCACCCCCCCTCATGTTCAAGAATGAGAACCATATGCTCTTCAGTACAGTTTTCCCCCAAGAATGAATCAGTGGGTTGTGGTGTATTCATCCCATTGCTGAAATCCCCAGCATTGCTGGTGAAAACATCAGGTTTTCCCTTGAATCAATCCATGGAAAAACATTGTGTTGTGAGATGTTACATGGTAAAAATTCCATGGCTGAATAACCTTAGATTGCCTGAAATATGCTTACTTCAATCCAATAAAACACAGTTGTGGTTCTATAATTTTATAATTTATGATTTTATTACATACAAAAGATGCGCCAATAAATCTAATGCATTTTTTGTTATGATGTATATGATATTGACAATTGTATTGTGATATATCGTGATAATCAATGGATCTCTAAGACAATGGTGGTTTCTTAAAATGTTGGATCCCCAAAAGCTTTTCCAGTACTAAAATGGTGAAAAATCTTGGATGATTTGGGGGTACCTCCATTTCAGGAAACCTGCATAGAATTGTAATTACAATTCTAATAGTTTCTGAATTATCTATGTACAAATATGTATATATAATTTGATTTACCCACTGGGGATCCCTAACATAGATGTGGAAAACCCATGGTTTTCCTATGAACACACTCTACAAATAGTTGATTTTCCACATCTATGTTACTTTACGATAGGCTATATGATAAATAAATAAACGTGTTATTAGAAAATAGATTATATATAAGGTATATATATATATATCTATACTATATATCTATACTGTATATTATATGGTGTATCTATATTTTATTACTATCTATCGATTGGGGTTTGTCCCCTGCTGGGTCCCAGGCGGCCCGTGGCCTCCGACGCCTCCGACGGATCCGACGCCGGCAGGCGGCAGGGCCTCAGGCGCTTCACCTGGCTCCGGCTGCATGAGGGTCATTATTGGTAAATAGTAGTGGTCATTACCCTCTGGTAATGACACATAGCTATTGAAAATGACCATAGAAATAGTGGATTTTCCCAGCTATAAAATGGTGATTTTCAATAGCTATGTTAGTTTACCAGAGGGTATCACTAATGATCTTAAATGGTATGGTATGGCAATTAATAGTGGACATTATCATTTGTATTCATTTGTGATTAACGATGGAATGATGAATGGTGATTAGTGGAATGATCAATACCCTCTGGTAAACTAACATGACTGTGGAAAATCACTATTTTCAACAGGTAAATCAACTAATTATAACTGGCCATTTTCAGTAGCTATGTTAGTTTACCAGAGGGTGCCCTCATTTTTGATGGGTAAATCAACTATAGCTATTATGATGGGTAAATAACACCCCTATTGTTTAATGGACTAGAATGTACAAACTAACATAGCTATGGAACATCCTTATTTTTGATGGGAAAATCAACGAACTAAATGGACCATTTTCAATAGCTATGTCAAATTGCCAGTTGCCAGAGGGTAGTCCATGATATCCCATTATTTTTCCATTGTATCCCATTAGATATTATGATTGATATTTCCCCATATAGTCCATTACCATCGAGTCATTGTTCATGGTTAATGGCTGTTTAATGGATGCTTAAGCTATTTAATGGCTAGTTTATGGATGGTTCATGGATATTTAATGGACGTTACCAATGGATACACAAGCGGGAATTCATCCACCAGTCATTGTTCATTCCATGATTCGTCCATTTTTCTAGTGTGTCTGTATTCACAGACACAATCTAGTTGATTAGTTTTATCATCCATCCTATTCCATTATAGTCCATTCATATTTTATACCCTCCGGTAATTTAACATAACTATGGAAAATCACCATTTTTAATGGGAAAATCCACTATAAATGGCCATTTTCAATAGCTATGTTAAATTACCAGAGGGCATTTGGTGATTTCTTTAAAGTGGATGATTCCCAAATCACCATGGCTGTTGAAAAATACTAAAATTGGACCTATAATTTAAGGATGATTTGGGGTACCTACCTCTCCAATTTAGGAAACTTCCATGTATCTAGAATATATGTAGGTCTATATATATATATTATAGATGTATGAGGTATAGGTCTGAAAATATCTTTCACTTGGAAGAATCTAGATTTTAGAAAGTAAGAATTCTGTTGTGACTGGCTGTGGAGGTTTTACCTTCACTTTTGGGTATATAGATGTATGAGGTATAGGTCTGAAAATATCTTTCACTTGGAAGAATCTAGATTTTAGAAAGTAAGAATTCTGTTGTGACTGGCTGTGGAGGTTTTACCTTCACTTTTGGGTATATAGATGTATGAGGTATAGGTCTGAAAATATCTTTCACTTGGAAGAATCTAGATTTTAGAAAGTAAGAATTCTGTTGTGACTGGCTGTGGAGGTTTTACCTTCACTTTTGTGGTGTTCATTTGCTTTTGAATGGGTCCTGGGTCGTGGCTCACCATGGAGAATGGATTGGCCCTTTGAATGAAAATCAGTGCCAGGCTAAAAGATTTGGGGGAAGTATTGTCAGGATGTGGGGTGAAGGCGACTAATCTCCGCCAAAAATATCACTAAGATAACTTAGAATAATATCAGAGTTTATAAATCTAGTGATATGTTTAATCCCTAAATATTATCCTTAGTGACAATTGATATTATCCCTGGTGATGAATGGATATCCACTAAATATCCATTGAACATATCTGCAGACCATCGACATCGCAGGTGAGCACCAAGTTGAGCCCCGAATCCTTGGGTCGCTGGGCGATTGGGAAGTTGGAGGCAACACTTTCAACAAGACACTTGTAGGGATTTAACCAGAAAATATGGGATTCTAATGGGATTTAATCATGAATCACAGGATGTTAATGGGATTTAATCATGAATCACAGGATTCTAATGTGATTGAACCATAAATTATAGGATTTGAATGGGATTTAACCATCAAAGGGTGGTTTTAGTTGGATTTAACCATCAAAGTGGGATTTTAGTGGGATTTAATCATCAATTATAGGGGCTCAACCATCAAACATATGGGGATAACATTGATAAATGATGATTAGTTGATGGTTGTTTGGGGGTTATATTACCCAATAGATATCAATAGATTGTTCAAACAATCATAATGGGGATCGCAGTCAGCCACACTTTGGAAAGGATTTCCCAACAAGTTTTGCACACTGCTCAATTAAGGTGGACGTGCGAGTTGCAATTTGATCTAGTTGGATTAAAACACAAGTAGTTTCTGTTGCTGATGTCAAATTTTGTTGGCCTGCTGATCTACAAGTTCTAATACCAACTATGATAACTATGTAAGAAAAGGTTTTTGTTGTCCCGCGCACATCCAACTTGGTGTCGACAACCTTACAGAGCTCGGGCAAGCAGGACTAGAGCCAGAATACACATGTATGTAATATTATATTTATATATTATATGTATTATTATATTATTATGTATAATATATATATATAATCATATATATATACATATAATCATATATATATAATCATATATATATAATCATATATATATATATAATCATATATATATATGTAATGATATATATATAATCTCATATATATATATAATGATATATATATACATACATACATACATACATACATACATACATACATACATACATACATACATACATACATACATACATACATACATACATACATACATACATACATACATACATAATACATACATACATACATACATACATACATACATACATACATACATACATACATACATACATACATACATACATACATACATACATACATACATACATACATACATACATACACACACACAGACATACATACATACATACATACATACATACAACATACATACATACATACATACATACATACATACATACATACATACATACATACATACATACATACATACATACATACATATAATCACATATATATATATATATATATAATCATATATATATAATCATATATATATATATAATAATATATATAATATATATAATCATAAATATATAATGATATATATTCAAAATCCATACATGTATACATAAATAATGTGTGTTAGTTTGGTTCAAAATTTGGTACCATGGTACCCTTTGCGAAGCCGGATGGAACACCAAGCTCAGGTTGGAAAGTGGACGACGATGCTGTATTGAAGCAACGGCTGGAGTTTGGGACTCAACTTTTGATTCATAGATGGACCTGACTCTTGCTGCATTCCCAGAATTGGTATCGGTAATCCCATGTAATCTCCATATAAAAAACTCTGGTAATCCCATGGGTTTCTGACGATTTTCCCTTGAAACCATTGACTCACCAGGTTGGCTTTGGAGCGCGGAGGCTTGAGCGGTACTGCTCTGAAGCAAAACAGGCGGGAACTGGATCGATCTCAGGGGACGGAGGGGACGGGTCGATACCGGCTGCACCATTTCCAGATCCCACCAGTTAAGAATTGCTGCTGTAATTCCATCTCATTGGAAGCTAAACTTAGGTAGCCAAGGAGTGTTTATCAGATCTATCAGATCTATCTTTCTAGTTTTGTTGCTCATACCTGTAGAGTTACTCCTGTGAACAATTTTTGTCACAGTAAGATGTCATGATCTACCTCTCTTTCGGCGTGAGATGATCCAGATTGTGGAGATGTGGTGAGAGTAGAATTATGACCCCCAGAAAATCCAGAAATGATTTAAATGGACTGTCCACATAATTCCCATATTGTTTGATGGTTAAAACCCCTTAACTATATAAGTAGACTGTTTCTTACTAAAATGGAAAAATGGATTCCTATTGGATTTTCTACAGGATTTCGACAATGGACTTCTTGCTGCAGCCGCAGTTTCCTAAGTAGCACACATCAGTGGTTCAGGCAATGGCCGAGCAAAGCAGAAGTGCTCCAGGCGATTCCTAAGGACACGGGGATGAGTGGGGTGAGTGAAGCTTACCCTCTGCGAATTTCCAGAATCTGCTTGGGGCCCATTTACATCCATTTTTTACTGTAGATGATTTACCCATTCGAAGTGAATTCGATCTTGAGCTGCAGCTCAATGACCAGCAGGGGATGGGGACTCAAACTGCAGGTGATTTTCACAGCAGGGGATTCCACAGGTTTTGACCCAGAAGACCGTTTTTCATCTAATGTTGAGCTATATTATACATGAGCGAACATGCTAACCAGCCAGAAGGCGTTTTGGCCCTTTAGGGCATCTATTAAATACGTGCGCAGACAATCTAATAAGATATGTTTAGGGTATTTTAGGGTATTGAAGATTGGACATCGATGACCCATGCGAGAATGAGGTGGGGATTGGGGAGTCCTGATGCGACGTTCAGCCACGAAGTTCCCATGGCTATGTGAATATACATCGACCAGTTGTTGATTAGCTCCTTGACAGAAGATTAATTATATACCCTCTGGTTATTTAACATAGCCATGGGAAATGGCCATTTATAGATGGTTTACCGTTCTTAGAAATGGATGGATTTTCCATGGCTATGTTAGTCATAACCAGATGGTATTGCCAAATGCTACCTCCCCGTGGCCCCACGGTCCATCGTCGTACATCAACTAGTCGTTTTCTGGATTCTTGCATCAATGTCAATGTTCAAAGAGGCTCGCCATGACTCACTTGTCGGTGCCAAGTGGTTAGCCTTGCCATGCCAGGCAAAACACTCAGAATCCAATCTGGTTAGTGACAAATCCCCCATAGATGATCTTCCCATTTCAGCACTGTATCAGGGATTTTGCAGCCATGTTTGGGGACACCGGAGGGTATGTTTCTTACCGGCATTCAGTCGACAAAAAAGATTGCTTTGAATCATGATCCATCACTTATTCGGCAATTCTTGCACCAATCAACCACCAATCAACCACCAATCAACCATCAATTAACCGTCAATTAACCATCAATTAGCCACCAATCAACCACCGATTAACCAATCATATTCACGATGATCCCAAGTGACCCACCAAACTGTCAGTGGATCCCAGGACTGCCTGGTGAAGCAGCACGGATCCCCGTTGCGGCACGGGTTTTCCTCCAAGCGGTGAAGAAAAAAATGTGCAACCTGCATTGAAGCAACTATCTACTTGGAACCCTGATAGAATTTCCCGCTTTCAATCTTAGTCTTATCGTCCATCTTCGCAATGGTGACTCCGATTGCCGAGACTTGAAATTGTCTAGATTGGCTGCAACCATCAAAATCAGAGAATCAGATTGCTCCGATGACGGGGGGAGCTTTCAAATTTTGGAAAGCACATGAAAAAAAAACACAAACATAGCTGCCCTGGACACTAGCTACCACTAAGGACAGGACGATCATTGGCCCATGCAGCGGCTTCCACCCTGCAGGTGCAAATTGATGAAGTCATGGCAGAGGTTGATGTTTAGAGATGATTTTTCTTGATGAACTTTACAAAAGTTATGGTGAAACCCTCCCAGTTTGGGTGAAATGAAAAATCTTTGGAGCTTTCTTGAATGGCTTCTGGGTATCATATTTTTGGGAAAAGCACGGCTTCAAAATGGGTTTTGACCCATAGTAGGCAGCTCAGAGTTGTGTCAATTGTTTCAGGCTTAAAAGATGTGGGAAAACCAAAGGGGATAGCTTTTTCATACCTGGTTGGTGATACTGATTTTTGACCAATCAGGTGAGTTTTTTTTAGCATCTCATACACAGTTTCACAGCTTGCTGGTTTCAATTATTTGGGAGACAGACAACCCCGAGGATAGATGATGATCAGATGATCTTTCATAGTTTTTCTGCTTGGTGACACCACCGTTTGCAGTTGCACTTGCCCTTGGGATTTTGGGGTAGGAAATATCTGTGACATGTCAGCGCGTTCACTTCATTGGCTTGCGTGCCACTTACAATATAGGTTGCCTCCGAGTTCTGACACTCACGCATGTGAGAAACAGAAAGTCCAGCTTGCAAGCTATGACAGCAGCTATGCATTTTGTATCGAGTCGTACCGAGATGTTCCAGATACTGCGAAGCTATGCATTTTGTATCATGGTGTCATGGTATTTTTTTTTTGTGGCAAGGTTACCCTCTGGTAAACTAACATAACTATGGAAAATCACCATTTTTAATGGGAAAATCCACTATAAATGGTCATTTTCAATAGCTATGTTAAATTACCAGAGGGTAATGTCGGTTTTTGCCACGCATCATCCCGAAGATTCATGGTGGATGACCCGAAAGATTCTCTGCACGGAATCAGTTGATCCCTCATGGCAGGTGCTTTTTTGTGGCTATCTTGCGTGGAAGTACATTCCAATGTGCGCGGCTCATTGAATGTCTCAGGATTTCATATGGATGACAGTTCATGAAAGTTCATTCTTTTGTTTAAAGCCAGGCAATTTTCAGACATATCAGTTGATATTCTTCCCAACAAATGCTTTGACGCATCATGAAACTGTCAGATTGAAAGTCAAGACTCTGGAAAGAGTTGGTGCCGAGTTTATATGAATATATATATATATAATATTATATAATTATATATATGTCCATTTAATGATGTTGAATAGAATGGTGATGGGTCTGAATTGCCAAGAGAACCCAAGCATTTAACGATGGTGTTTTCAGCATTTCTAATCCATCCATATACTGTGGGGTCCCCAATATTGACCTTCAAATACTCGAAGAGCTATAGAAGCATTATAAAATATATAGATCATGTTCATTATTGACAAGTTAACTCTAGAAATCTCTAGATCCATTCAAGTTAAGTGTAGAACCTATTCAAGTTTCTGTTTAGAACCTATTTCAGGTATATCCAATGACAAATGACTATTGATTTCCACATTCCCAACTCAGCACGTGCTGAGGACAACAGCGGCCATTCCGCTGTGGATTATCTATGCAGTCGTCCAAGGGACGCTGGCAACTGGACCCTGGGTCATTGGTTCCTTGGACTTCAAGGGCTTGCGATGCAGGAAACCCATGGAAACCCATGGGTTTTTACTGATGAAACATATGGGGATGGGTCAAAACCCTTGTACCCCTGTAGTTCACATCAAAATAGCTGGGATTTATGGATGTTCATCCCACTAAAAATGGTGTTAATAGGTATTGACCCATACCCATATTCCAATAACAAGAGCTGAGTCTTATCATCAAGATCGAGGGCGTGTTGGGATAGTTGTACAGATGTGTGCCTTTCTTCGAGGATTTATCCCGGTTTGATGCCCATTTGAATATGGGACAGCAAGGTTTTAAGCCACTGACCGTTGTTTCCCCCACAAAAGAATATGTGCAAGGCCATATTATACAATGGTCCCGGCTCAAAACATCATATTATACTGGGTCCTTGGTCAAGCTTGGGCACTTCCTCCATCAACAAGTTTATGGCTTCAAACCGTGCTTTCAAAAGTCCGCAAAAATTGTGAAGCGTTGAATAAATCATGTAACTTCGACAACTTTGGTGATAATATGGAAATCAATTGTAATCAATTTAATTAAAATCAATAATAAACTATCCCCGATTGGTCAACAAAAATCACCAGCATCTTGAAAGCTCTGAGCTCTAAGGCCACGAATGTGGCCACAGCGCCTTCTGCGATGAGAAGTGGCTGCAAACGACGGTGGGCTACGTACCTGCGCCCAGTTTTTCCCATGGTTTTCTATAAGCAGATCATTTGTGGGTTGCATTGGATATAGTGAAAGTGTAATGGGCTATATATAAAATTAGGAGATTAACCTGCAGTGGTAATGGGAAATCCCCAGATGATGTTCTCATGAATGGTCACTCACTAAAAGTGATGTATGCATGCATCCTTTCATGATGGTGATGATGGGTCATGAAAATCGCAGTAAGAACCAGTATCATCATCAATATTGAAACAGCATCATGATGCGAAACCGATTTTGGTAAATACGATATCAAGGTATATCAAGATATACCAAGATATCCCTGCTGTTTGTTGATGATGCTTTAAAATTTTAAAAATCAAAATCCCATACTCTTCGTTTATTTTGCTGATTAGTTTTCCTTTTGAAACTTGCCACGCTTGTTGGCACCATCTTCAAAACTCCGTCTTGGTTTTGTTTGAAAATAGCCGACCCCTACACTTGTTGGCAAACACTTATTTTCCATATTAGATGTGCATAGAATGGCACAGATTTGGGCTAAAATGGTGCTAAACCCACGATTTGGTACTTGCTGAAACCGATAGACAGAAGGGGGGTGGGGAAATTGGTCATGTTATTTCATGATTCATTTGCCAGTCTGACTCAGTCTTTGCAAATGGAACTCTGTTTGGCCATTGAATTCCTCCGTGTTTTTCAACGGAATCAGGTCCTGCACACGGCTTTGATGGCTCGGAGACTCAGGGGATGGGGAATCAACGGAATCCAAAGATGGTTCAGTTGACCTCATCAGTCATGGGTTTTGGAGGTACTTGAAACGGTGAAACGGCCATAGATCAGTTTACATGCGGGAATGACTGTCCAGGTCCGGTGACAAATGGTGAAGCCATGTCCATGCATTGCACGGTGTTTAGAGCATCCCAAAGATCCAATTCATATACTTCATCATCACTTTCCATCATTTTTCCCAGATGTTCCCTATCATTTGATGGCCATTGGGGGCATTTCGCCCTGAACAGCCACGGCGCAAGCGGCCGAGGTTCCATATTTTTCCTGGCAGCGCTCCCATGCGGTGCACCACGCTAAGACTAACCACATGACCGAGGGTGAGACACACGTTCCCAGGTGACACAGTTGATCCGGGGCTGGGGGGCTGGGTGGATCGCAAATAGATGTTGCAGGTCGCTTGGAGATATATGAGATATGAGTTTTAAATCTGTTTGATGATGTTTGATGCATCGGAAAGTTGCACAGGGTGACGGATCACCAATCCTCCAATATAAGCCAGTGACTCATGTGAATCGTCGCGGCAGACATTCACTTCCACTATCTTCCACTCGGACTCTATATCGTTTGGTGATAAATTGGTTTTCCGAGATTCAGCACTTTTTTTTTCCGCAGCGGGCAGGTTGCAGAAGGGCGAGAAGAACAAGTACAAGACGATTGCTGGTTTGCTGGGTCAGATCCTGAGAGTTGGATTGTCGTGCCGCTTTTTGTTCTTCTGATCGATTTGGTGAGGCGCAAGTCCCAAAAAAGATGTTCGTTAGTAGAATCCTACTAAAATAGTGATCATATAATATAGACATATAACTTATAACATATATACAATTATATATAATCATGTTATATCCTTTTATCTATTTGCGGGTTTACTATCGAGGTTTCCAGGACTCTCTATTTCCAAGATGACCTGATTTTTTGGCCAGTCGTGGGTATGGTGGTTCCATGGCCACTCACGGTCCATCGGTCCTGGCTGGTCCAAGGTCAAAATTTTGTGGCCTGCACTCGCCTCCTCACCCACTTGGTCATGGGCTGGCCGGCGTGTCTCGACAGAGACTTTACCACGGCTGGTGGATGCTGGTGGTCCAATGTTGTGTTTTTTGGGAAGTGTCCAATTTGTCCAATGATCCAATGTTGTGTTTTTTTCCCGACTCGTATTTGGAATGAGGATGACGATGATGATATGATTGATGATGATTGATGATGATTAATGGATTTGAATTCGGCAGGAACCCAGGCCGCCTCATTTTCAGGGAGGAGACCCGGAAGGGTCATGATTCTTTACCAAGGGGCATTTTGGGAGTCTTTGTGGAGTTCAGAGGGCAACCAGACTTGTTCTTGTTGCCTGGGTGACTTTTTGAAGAGCATGTTAGACCCCACTGATAGCATATGATTCTTTACAGATGAAATGTTATGGTCTAACAGCTGGTGATCTTGGGTGCCAAAAACTGTCGGTGGTTAAGGGGTGTCCTTTGGTGGTTCCTTGATGTTACTTGTATTTCTTGACTTTTTTGATTTCACGTGATACGTTCATCAACAAATCCCGCAATGTTTTGAGATGTTGCATAGCTCTGCAAGTAGTTACACATCCTTTCATGGTGAAAACCAGGTGAGCAATCGCGCAGTCCAATGGTGTCCAATCTCCAGGTACATCGTTGGTGGAGCCACTGGTGGCCCTGCTTATGGAAAGACCAACCACATGTGGTGGGAGCCCTGGGATCCAATGGCTTCCACATGGGATCCACATACCCTCTGAAAATGGCCATTTATAGTTGATTTACCTATTAAAGATGGTGATTTTCCATAGTTATGTTAGTTTACCAGAGGGTAGATCCAATCATTGCCAGAGGGACAAGTTTGATGGGCAATGTTCCGAACTATATTTAGATTATTTAGCCAAAGAAAACCCCCCCTTGAGCAACCTTGAGCAACCTTGAGCAACCAGCAACCGGTTGCAGCGGGCAGTTGATGATCTAAGATCATGATTTTGCAGTGTTCTGGGGGCTTCAAGACCCTGATTGATTGAAGCTAGTTCAGTCCTACAGCACGCAATTTCCATGGCCCAACACTTCAATTTCTGATCTGAAACCATCTATTTGTCATTGCTGGATCCACATTCCTGCATACCTCTCTTCTCCAAGGCCTTTCGCGCCTTTCAGCAACGGAGAAAAGGACCTCTTTCCTGGCATGTGGAAGAAAAAGGCCTGGGAAGTGGGATGGTCTTCGAAAAAGGAAGGGCGTCCTATCAGGCATGAAAAAGTGTGACAGCTGTCCCTTGCTTCTCGAGACATCTATGAGCTGTAGCATTTGTAGCATTCTCCGATCACTGTATTCCTTGTTTTTGAGGCAAGAACCCTATGCTTGATCATCAGAATCAGAATGAATCTCCAAATGATATATGTTCCGTATAGTTTCACCTGCAGGTGAACTCAAATTTCTCCATAAATTCTGCAGTGATTTTCACTCAAGGAATTTCTGCCATATCTTCATGATAATTTCCATATAGTTTGCAGGCCAATTTGCAGGTTCCGGTGGTTCCATGTTTTTCGCCAGGTCTTAATGTCGGACGTGGGAATCCTTGGCATGGCTGGCCTCTTGTTCTGGTGGGCCTCAAGCTCAGCCGGTGGCTCAACCATGAGTTATGAGTTAGATAAGTTGACTATGTTCAATCATAAATAGATGGTTCGTTAATATGTCATTAGTAGAAGATGGTTAGTTATGGTTGGTTAATATATATATATATGTTAATATTACGCTATTAATAGAGTTAACGTATCTAATGGTGAAGCATGAATGGTTGAAATATATATAGTTAATTATAATTATATATATATGTAAAAGTTTGTAATGGTTAATCCATTAATATAGATGGTTAGTTAATACTATGCTATTAATAGATTAACCATTAGAAAAGTGGAGAAAGGTCAACAATTCATTCCATTCTTCAACCAAATCAGGTTACGGTCCTGTCCAAGAAATATCCATAGGTCATTGACGGTCATTGACGGTCAAATTCGTCCACTGTTCTCAACCTGTGCCTCCTGATTTTGTCCACGTTATCTTCAAAAATCCTAAAATCATTTGACGTCACTAAAGTCATCTAGTCATCTGATGATGATATTACTGACTCATGCTTTTTCCGAAGTAATATCCTGGAATATCAGTAAGTATCAGTAAGTGATATCACTGAAAAAGTCATCTAAAATGCCAGAAAAAATCATCCAAAATTCCTGATTCGATCCCCTGACTCCGTTCACGTTCGACGTTCGTTCTCCGATTCGAGGCCAAACATGCAGGCTTCGCCAGCGTTTTCGCGTTGTACCTGGCGCCTTTGATGGTTCGGGATCCTGGAGATCCCATTTGTGGTGAGTGATGGTCCAACTGGATATGGGGATGGGTTAAGTAACCATAAGTCACCATATGAATCATATATTGGGTAACCCTTTCCAAGATTGGGACTGGGCTAGATGTTGATCCATAGCTGCCATAGCTAGTGTAGTTCTTGAAGGAAAACTGTTGTTTCATGTTGTTTCTACAAAGTAAATCTTAAAGTAAAGCTGCTAAAGCTACATGAAACTCATCCCATGAAAGTTTCACACGCCTTCTGGGGAGGCTATTGCTGTCATACATTCCAACCTGGGATGAGATGACCATGATGACCATGCCAGGTCACAAACTGCTGGCTGGTCTTGTACACCTGGTTGCAGCATACTGACGTTGACATCCCACACTACGACAAGGCCGTGGCCGATACCGACCGACATGGCCGAACACGACACACAGCAGAACTATGAAATCTATGAAGCTGCCATGGCATTTTCTGGTTGCCATATGTGATGATTCCCCATATATGTGCATATGTGATGATTCCAATGTGATTCCCATCCATTTATAGCATGCGATCATTTTTTCGAGGGAGCCTCCGGTGTCATCATGGCTGTGGCAAGCTGGAGAATCCCCCCACGTTTGATGACACCGGAGGCTATTGATGGTAGGTTCATATTGTTGATGAGTTACATCATATATCATCATGTTACATCCCATAAAAATCTCTCCATTGACCATTGAATCCCATTGGAAGCTAGTTTTATGACAGTTTCGTTGACATTTTTCCCTCCATGGCATCGTTCAGGAGAACTGGACCTGGGTGAAGGGCGCATTCCACACAGTGGACCGGCCCTATGGCCACTTGGCGATGTCGATGCCATGTGGTGTCGATGCCATGTGGTGCCGGTTATGCCATTTTTCATGTTTGTTGATGAGTTGGGTATGGGTCAATACCTATAGATACATTTTTAATGGGATGAACATCCATTTACCAGCTATTTTGGGGTTCACTAGGTACCAGAGTTTTGACTCATAGCCAGTTGTTTTGTTGAATCTCTTCCGGAAAACGGTCCGGCCATATGCCAATGTTCCTTGCACTCCAGGCCCAGTTTTGGATTACGTCCACCACAGGCGCTGGAAACGATTCTTTGTGTCTTGTGGAAAGACTGGAAAGACCAATGACTGAAGACACTATTGTCCTGACTCATCATACACAATTGATTCTTGCCAGCTTATTTTCTAGCAACATGGACTGCTCAGACCCTGATGTAAAAGCTAGCAGCTAGATCACTACAAGTCCCCAATCCCATTGCTATTCTTGTTTGAATCACCATGACATGAACGATGCACCAATTTCTTCAACTTATCCCGAACTCAATGGAGGTCTCAATGGGAAAATCATCGGTCCGTACATGGTGAATTCTCCGAATCCATGTTTGACCTAAGCCATAACAAGCCATTATAATATATATATATATTATATTAAAGCCATTACAAGATATTATAATAAGCCATAATAAGCCATCAATCTGACAATTTGTTTAATAAGCCATTATAATAAGATATATTATTAAACAACTTATCATATTGAAGGACTGTAACCTGAAAGGCACTGTAACCTGCCACTGAAAGCTTCACGCCAAACGTGCCAGGATAGGCTCCACACACGTGGCACATCATGTGTGCGCAGCCATCCCCTTCTACAAGGCGCCAACCGGTGCAAATTCCTGTTGTGTAGTTGCAGGCAACTCGATGTTTTTTCCAATGTTGTTCATGTTCTTTATGTTCTTTCCATATTGTTCCCCAGGTTTTCTCCATGGGAAACCCATGTTTTCTGACAATTTTTCCATATCTTTTCCCAACATGTTCCACACCTTTCCCTACGTTTTCTCTATGGTTCCCCAATGTTTTCCCTCTTCCCTCTGGGGAGAAATAGATTGAAGCTCACGAACATCACCTTGGCACACGGAGGCTAGAAAAGCTACTGAAGCGCTGAAGGTATGGGAGGGCTTCATCAACCATGACTTAACCCTGATGTTTTCATGGCCTTTTATTTAGGTAGATAGATAGATAATTAGGCATATATGACATATAGATATAGATATATATATATATACATATAAAGATAGATGTTTTATTGCTAAATAGATGGGACAGATTGGGATTTTTTTTTATATGTTAGTTATCTCTGATATTCCCATGAAATTTTAGGGGTGTCCTATTTCTAGTCAAGGTCACCTGGCCACTTTCTATCGCATCCTGCAACGACGGCATTTCAGCGATGAAAAGGTGACAGGTTGCTGATGGTGAGAGCAATGGAACATTGGACAGGAGAAGTTCCCGGATCTCTACCTGTATGACCCCACGCCGATCCACAAGGCTGCGGGCAGTATGGCACATGGTAGTATCATGGTAGCCCTGTAGGTCTGTCATGGATTGTATAGGTGTGTTGCAACATGGGGTTGCAGACAAGGAAAGTGGACATTTGGATACAGTTGGAGTGGATACTAAACCCTTGACATGTGACTGACACATTCTCAAGCCTTATGAAAGCTACCCAGACTTGCGGATTTATCTCAACTGTGGCCGATTGGGTGACTCCAAGCTGGCCCTGAAGGCCTTGTGGCGAGTTGCTTCTCGGTGCACCGCTGTCCAGAAGGCAGTTGATATCAATTGATGGTTTCTAGGTTTCCATGGGTTCCCCAAACCTTTACTCAATCAGATAGAACTGATATAACATGATATAACATGATATAACATGATATAAGTCAATTTGCAAAAATCTTCACCGCAAGGGTGAAACGGAAAAAAACCAGAGTATCTTAAAGTCACCAGCGAGGAACTTGGCCATGGGAGGCCCGGGATTTTCCACATCCAAGGATACATCGAGATGATCGTATTAAGAAGGTATTGGTGAATGTCAAACAATAATGGAGTTGGTTTCGATGTTTCATTTGTGTTGATACTTTTCCGGACACCTCAATTTTAGGAAAGGAACATCCGAATAGCGTGGGAATCCACAACGCGGGAGAAACAATGAGAAACATGGATGGAGATACCAAAAAAGTCACCAGCTAAGTCAGCGGTGGCACCTCTCGCGCCCTTCGTCAGGCCAAGGGCGGTGAAAAGGGCACGTACATTTTTACCTGAGTTCCGCAGGAGAATTTTTGTGAGGTCGGATGTGCACCCCTGATCTGCTTGATCAAAGACTAGCAATTGCCGAAGGGCGGTGCCAGAGCTATTGTCAGCTGCCCGACCCGAATGGTTTTCCAAAGGTTTCCAAGAACCAAGAATGTCGCTACCGTCGACTGGATCGTTCAATTCAACTATACAGTTTTCTCCATCTGCCAATTTGTGCTTTTGAGATGGTATTTACTCAGCGCTGCCGGTCCGAAACCCCGCTTGATCACAGAGCTTTCGCTTTTCCTGATGTCATTGTGATGTGTTTCGCTTCGCCTTTTTCTTGGGAAATCAGAATTGGCATGCGCAGGAGGACATACCGAGTTATTCCATTTTCACGGCACATGACTTTGAGTTCGAAGGGGTGTCACTCTGGCCATATTGCCCATGGACACATCAAGATGATCATGGAAGGATTCCCGTATTTGTCCTTGCAATAGGTCTTCAATATTTATTTGAATCCTAGGAGCAATGTCTTTCTCGTGCTGGTTTTAATTTGTTTTTTGCAAAAATCTATAGGTTAGCCAGTCATACAGATTCACTCCGGTTGTTGTGTTTGAAGGTCACATCCCTCCGGCGGCCAGTCCAAAACGGCTGCGCTACGTTTTCGCCATGTGCAATTTCAGTTCCATTTCTTGGACGTTCTTTGATACCTTCCTAAACAGGGAGGAATTATCAAATATTCAAGAGAAATGGAATTACTCAAAATCAACTAGCGATCAAAACATATCTAATATGAATATAAAAAGAAAAATATATAGAAAAATAAATTATAATTCCCCACCTGCCAGGTAAGGGTTGTTAGATTTTATCAGAGTTATTCTTCTCCTCCTTTTTCTCCTCCTCCTCCTTTTCCTCCACCTCCTCGTCCTCCTCCTTCTCCTCCACCACTTCTGCCTCCACTTCCATGTTCACTTCCACTTCGCCAACTTCCGCACGCAGTGGGCACTGCTGGACCTCAACTGAGAGGGTCTGAGCGCACTGGGCACTGCTGGACCTCAACCTGGGACCTTCCGAGTTCAGTGAGCACCGCTGGACCTCAACCTGGGACCGTCCGAACTTAGTGAGCACCGCTGGACCTCAACCTGGGACCCTCCGAGCTCAGTGAGCAGTGAGCACCACTGGACCTCAACCTGGGACCCTCCGAGCTCAGTGAGCACCGCTGGCCCTCAACGGCCAGATAAAAGCCCAGAAAATATATTTAAGGGCTGCCGCCCCCTGCCGCCGACCCCGGAAGAAGTCATGTTGAGAAGGTCATGTAGGGAAAGAGTCATGGAAGAAATATGAAACATATGTAGTTGGCGTTATATATATATATACCAGGACTTTGTCCTTGGAGGTAAATACATATACATATCATATGTATCTCTATGTCTATATATAGATAGATCGAAACAGTAACTAGCCTGCCGGACAGGCAGTGTCCCGAACAGGGCAAACATACCCCTAACTGCATTGCGCCCTTCGGTGGCCTCAATGTCATTCTCTCGGGCGACCTGTGGCAGCTACCTCCACCACGTGGAACGTTTCTCGGTCAAATTCCCTGGCACCTTGTGACAGGCGTCCCATCTAAGAAGTTGCCACTAAGCTTGCAAGGCCAGCAGATCGTATGGGCCTCCAGCGTGCAAGGTGGCCTACAAGGAGTTACCGAACTAATACGGTGTGAACGAACGCAAGATGTCTGGCTACAGGAGCTGCAAGCCGAACTTTGCGTCGGACACCTATCCGAAGACAACCATGCATTCCTACATGGCCGACCCACAAGAGTCCCGGGAAGCTGGTGCGCACGAACGCAACGGCCTACTTGTGGAGAAAATATATGCTATCGCTTGTACAAGAACGGTTCCACGCCAGCAGCAATTTTCGTATACGAATGTGCAACCTGCCGCGCCGAACGAGAAAGTAAGCGTTTGGTTGCGGTGGCTCTAGACGATCCTCGGTTTGCCGAGGGTTTCAGCTTGGCCCGAGGTATTTTCCATACGAACGGGGTGAAGTGCCACGTAAACAAACTTCGCGCGGAACAATGGGCGCGACAGCGTGGGCAAGTTATTTATTATGCAGTGACTACGGACAAAATCTCAGCACGAGCGTTGCACGAGAAACCCGACATCGCCCACGACAAGCTCAAGTGGCTGCAGCGCAGCGACGCCGACTGCGGCAACCGGTACGGCGTCCTTCCGCTGTGCGTTGGTATGCTAGTGCAAGCACGAGAGCATCTCTACCGCAAGGAGTTCAAGATTTTGAAAGGGTGCCATAGAACAGTTTGCGGGTGGTTTCCGCGTTGAAACAGACACAGCATCGGCAGATGGAGCAGTCATTTGGAACAAACTTCCCGAATATATCTTCGTGCGTTTTGAAACACGCATACGGTGGACTATCCCAGGCATCGATTAAGAGAACGTCTTCCCAGTGAGCGTGCAAAGTGGAATGTGGTTTTTGGATGCGGGCCGCACCAACCCACAATTAAAAATCACCCGGTATTAATTTCCTATCGCGCCCGACTTCGCTGATGCGTTCTACGGCGCGTAAGGAAGCACAATAGAGCCGGGCGTGATCGTTGACATGGTCGGTGCTGACCTAATAGCGGCGTACATTGGGATGACGCGGAGCCGCACACGGTAAAAGATTTTGATCTACCGACCGTTCCCGCTGGCGCCTTTTTAGGGGGGCCTGCCGCTCGGACGGTAACTTCTGCTCGACGTGTGGAAGCAGGAACCGGTGGACTGGGACGCATTGCGCAAGAAGTACTTGGATGAGAGGCCATGTTATGAGTGCGGGGAGATGAAACGCAAAGATGCATTCACCAAAGCACAATGGAAACAGGAAACTTACCGTGTCTGCAAAGAATGCATAGCGCAGAAGCGTGAGGCAGGCACACTATATCGGTGCACGCAGTGCGGCCTATGGCACGCTGCTTGTCACTTTGCCAGCAAGCATTAAAACCCGCGGTGGAGCATGTACCGCGTTTGTCTGTCGTGTGATGCAAAAAAGCAATGTTTTTTATGGCAAACAAAGCAGACAAAAGAATATTTTACCGCGTTAGTATGGAAAGCAAGCAAACCAGAGAGGAGGGTTTGCCTGCATTGTCAGAAAAAAGGAAAATGGAACCGTGGATACTGCCACCAAAAATTGCCAGTGCAACAATTTTCCCAGTATAGCAAAATGCGCCCCGCCGGCGGCCAAAATGGCAGACAAATGTGCGATGCGTGCCGTGCAAGCTACTGTCCGTAAGCGGGCTGCGCAAACAACTGCGCAACGTGTGCAACCTCTGCGCAAAAAGCTGCGTCTGCAGCAGACCCTCCGCGAAACATGGGAAGCCATTGCGACACACGTGAACGCAAGACTGCAACAACAACAACAACAACAGCAACAACAGCAACAACAGCAGCAACAACACCACCACCACCAACAGCAACAACAACAACAACAACAACACCAACACCAACAAGAACAACAACAACAACAACAAGAAGCCCGAGAACGGCAGACAGAGTTGCAGGCTAAAGGAGACGACGCAGACGCCGCCGGCCAGGAAAAAGGACACTCGGAAAACACGGTAGCAGCAAACGTCCGTTGGCGGACGTATCGTTGTCCTGCATGCAATGCTGAAGTACAATCGACCGTGGTCAACGGGAAAGGCTCCTCTCGGAGACACTGCGGTCGGCAATTTCGAGTTGCAGCTGGTGTGGTGTGCCGATCCTATTTGCATGCTTGTCCCATATGCAACACCACGGTTGAATCAATAAAACCTGATGGCCGCATTTAAAAGCAGCATAAAGATAGCACCGGTCGCCTTTGCAAGACACACCAGTGGAAAAGTGCGGGGCCCGTATCTGATGCTTAAACCTGTGGCGGCCGATTCCGAAACAACAAGTGCAGCCCCCATGCCCTCGAAACAGCTCCCAGCGAACTTCTAGCGGGCGATCCCGAAACAGCAAAACACCATGGCACTGAAGGACGGAAACGGCGCCTAGGAAGCAGGCTCCACTGCCTAACGTTGCCTTCTGAACCGACAAGAAAAAACCAGCTCCAAAGTGCAGCTCCCATACCCTCAAAACAGCTCCGCAACGAAGTTCTAGCGGGCGCTTCCGAAACAGTAAAACACCAGGGCCCTGAAGGACGGAGGGCCTCCAAAAACATGCTGCCCCGAGGCTTGACGTCCCTTCTGGATTCTGGTAAAAACAAAGCGAGTTCAGTTGCTGGGCCTGCTGGGCCTGCTGCTGCTGCTGCTGCCGCCGCTGCTACTGCTGCTGCTGCAGGTGGTGTTGCAAGCCTCCAAAACGCACCCTTAGCCACACCGAAACATGCTGCTACTGAAGGACGGAATGACCTCCAAAAACATGTTGCCCCGAGGCTTGACGTCCCTTCTCGATTCTGGTAAAAACAAAGCGACTTCAACTGCTGGGCCTGCTGCTGCTGCTGTTGCTGCTGCTGCTGCTGGTGCTGCTGTAGCTGATGCTGCACGCCTCCAAAACGCCTTTGCCACACTGGAACGACCTCCAAAAACATGTTGCCCCGAGGCTCCACTGCCTAACATTGCCTTCTGAACCGACAAGAAGCTATAGCTCCAAAGTGTAGCTCCTATACCCTCAAAACAGCTCCACAGCGAAGTTCTAGCGGGCGCCTCCGAAACAGCAAAACACCAGGGCCCTGAAGGACGGAACGACCTCCAAAAACATTTGCCCCGAGGCTTGACGTCCCTTCTGGATTCTGGTAAAAACAAAGCGAGTTCAGCTGCGCCTGCTGCTGCTGCTGCTGCTGCCGCTGCTGCTGCTGCAGGTGGTGCTGCAAGCCTCCAAAACACATCCTTAGCCACACCGAAACACCCTGCTACTGAAAGACGGAATGACCTCCAAAAACATGCTGCCCCGAGGCTTGACGTCCCTCTGGACTCTGGTAAAAACAAAGCGACTTCAACTGCTGGGCCTGCTGCTGCTGCTGTTGCTGCTGCTGCTGCTGTTGCTGCTGCTGCTGCTACTGCTGCTGCTGCTGCTGGTGCTGCTGGTGCTGCTGGAGCTGATGCTGCACGCCTCCAAAACGCTTTTGCCACACCGGAACGACCTCCAAAAACATGTTGCCCCGAGGCTCCACTGCCTAACATTGCCTTCTGAACCGACAAGAAGCTATAGCTCCAAAGTGTAGCTCCCATGCCCTCAAAACAGCTCCACAGCGAAGTTCTAGCGGGCGCCTCCAAAACAGCAAAACACCAGGGCCCTGAAGGACGGAACGACCTCCAAATCAATTGCAAGAACAAGTTCCCTGGGGGCCGGAACGTCCCTTCTGAAATCGTACTAGAATAGTAGAATAGAAATCCTCTCTATCCTCTCTAATCCTGCTATATCCTCTCTAATCCTGCTATCCCGTCTCCTGCTATCCTGCTAGAATCCGGCTAGAAATCGAATCCAATAGAAATCGGTTCCCTGGGGGCCGGAACGTCCCTTCTGAAATCGTACTAGAATAGAATAGAAATCCTCTCTATCCTCTCTAATCCTGCTATCCCGTCTCCTGCTATCCTGCTAGAATCCGGCTAGAAATCGAATCCAATAGAAATCGAATTCAGACCAATCCATCCAATGTTGACGTCCCTTCTGGATCTTGTTAACAACAGTGCAACTGCTGTTGCAGGCTTGGAGTAGTAGTAGTAGTAGTAGTAGTAGTAGTAGTAGTCGTAGTAGTCGTAGTAGTAGTAGTAGTAGGTCGAAAACCACGCCCAAAAAAGTGCCTAACGTTTCGTCTGAAAGACTAGAAGAGAAAAACAACTTTTGTTCGAGCGATTTTTCGAGAGATTCTATTGCCCGTGGCTGCTCGCAGTTGCTGCTGCTGCTGCCGCTGCTGCTGCTGCTGCAGGTAGTGCTGCAAGCCTCCAAAACGCATCCTTAGCCACACCGAAACACCCTGCTACTGAAAGACGGAATGACCTCCAAAAACATGCTGCCCCGAGGCTTGACGTCCCTTCTGGACTCTGGTAAAAACAAAGCGACTTCAACTGCTGGGCCTGCTGCTGCTGCTGCTGCTTCTGCTGGTGCTGCTGGAGCTGATGCTGCACGCCTCCAAAACGTCTTTGCCACACCGGAACGACCTCCAAAAACATGTTGCCCCGAGGCTCCACTGCCTAACATTGCCTTCTGAACCGACAAGAAGCTATAGCTCCAAAGTGTAGCTCCCATGCCCTCAAAACAGCTCCACAGCGAAGTTCTAGCGGGCGCCTCCGAAACAGCAAAACACCAGGGCCCTGAAGGACGGAACGACCTCCAAAAACATTGGCCCTGAGGCTTGACGTCCCTTCTGGATTCTGGTCAAAACAAAGCGAGTTCAGCTGCTGGGCCTGCTGGGCCTGCTGCTGCTGCTGCCGCTGCTGCTGCTGCTGCAGGTGGTGCTGCAAGCCTCCAAAACGCATCCTTAGCCACACCGAAACACCCTGCTACGGAAAGACGGAATGACCTCCAAAAACATGCTGCCCCGAGGCTTGACGTCCCTTCTGGACTCTGGTAAAAACAAAGCGACTTCAACTGCTGGGCCTGCTGCTGCTGCTGCTGCTGGTACTGCTGGAGCTAATGCTGCACGCCTCCAAAACGCCTTTGCCACACCGGAACGACCTCCAAAAACATGTTGCCCCGAGCTCCACTGCCTAACATTGCCTTCTGAACCGACAAGAAGCTATAGCTCCAAAGTGTAGCTCCCATGCCCTCAAAACAGCTCCACAGCGAAGTTCTGGCGGGCGCCTCCGAAACAGCAAAACACCAGGGCCCTGAAGGACGGAACGACCTCCAAATCAATCGCAAGAACAAGTTCCCTGGGGGCCGGAACGTCCCTTCTGAAATCGTACTAGAAATCTTCTCTATCCTCTCTAATCCTGCTATCCCTTCTCCTGCTATCCTGCTAGAATCCGGCTAGAAATTGAATCCAATAGAAATCGAATCCAGACCAATCCATCCAATGTTGGCGTCCCTTCTAGATCTTGTTAACAACAAAGCAACTGCCGCTGCAGGCTTGGAGTAGTAGTAGTAGTAGTAGTAGTAGTAGTAGTCGTCGTCGTCGTCGTCGTCGTAGTCGTAGTAGTAGTAGTAGTAGTAGTAGTAGTAGTAGTAGTAGTGATTCCAAAACCACGCCCAAAAAAGTGCCTAACATTGCCTTCTGAACCGACAAGAAGCTATAGCTCCAAAGTGTAGCTCCCATGCCCTCAAAACAGCTCCACAGCGAAGTTCTAGCGGGCGCCTCCGAAATAGCAAAACACCAGGGCCGTGAAGGACGGAACGACCTCCAAAAACATTTGCCCTGAGGCTTGACGTCCCTTCTGGATTCTGGTCAAAACAAAGCGAGTTCAGCTGCTGGGCCTGCTGGGCCTGCTGGGCCTGCTGGGCCTGCTGCTGCTGCTGCTGCAGGTGGTGCTGCAAGCCTCCAAAACGCATCCTTAGCCACACCGAAACACCCTGCTACTGAAAGACGGAATGACCTCCAAAAACATGCTGCCCCGAGGCTTGACGTCCCTTCTGGACTCTGGTAAAAACAAAGCGACTTCAACTGCTGGGCCTGCTGCTGCTGCTGGTACTGCTGGAGCTAATGCTGCACGCCTCCAAAACGCCTTTGCCACACCGGAACGACCTCCAAAAACATGTTGCCCCGAGCTCCACTGCCTAACATTGCCTTCTGAACCGACAAGAAGCTATAGCTCCAAAGTGTAGCTCCCATGCCCTCAAAACAGTTCCACAGCGAAGTTCTGGCGGGCGCCTCCGAAACAGCAAAACACCAGGGCCCTGAAGGACGGAACGACCTCCAAATCAATCGCAAGAACAAGTTCCCTGGGGGCCGGAACGTCCCTTCTGAAATCGTACTAGAAATCCTCTCTATCCTCTCTAATCCTGCTATCCCTTCTCCTGCTATCCTGCTAGAATCCGGCTAGAAATCGAATCCAATAGAAATCGAATCCAGACCAATCCATCCAATGTTGGCGTCCCTTCTAGATCTTGTTAACAACAAAGCAACTGCCGCTGCAGGCTTGGAGTAGTAGTAGTAGTAGTAGTAGTAGTAGTCGTCGTAGTAGTCGTAGTAGTAGTAGTCGTAGTAGTAGTAGTAGTAGTGATTCCAAAACCACGCCCAAAAAAGTGCCTAACATTGCCTTCTGAACCGACAAGAAGCTATAGCTCCAAAGTGTAGCTCCCATGCCCTCAAAACAGCTCCACAGCGAAGTTCTAGCGGGCGCCTCCGAAATAGCAAAACACCAGGGCCGTGAAGGACGGAACGACCTCCAAATCAATCGCAAGAACAAGTTCCCTGGGGGCCGGAACGTCCCTTCTGAAATCGTACTAGAAATCCTCTCTATCCTCTCTAATCCTGCTATCCCTTCTCCTGCTATCCTGCTAGAATCCGGCTAGAAATCGAATCCAATAGAAATCGAACCCAGACCAATCCATCCAATGTTGACGTCCCTTCTGGATCTTGTTAACAACAAAGCAACTGCTGCTGCAGGCTTGGAGTAGTAGTAGTAGTAGTAGTAATGATTTTAGCTACTTTTTTCTCCTGCTGCTGAAGACGCTCCTGCTGCTGCTGCTGCTGCTGCTTGCTAGCTGCGACGCCTAAAAGCGAACCACTCCCAGCGGCAAATCCCCATGGCAGTGAAGGACGGAAAAGCTTCGAAATTGCATCGCAAAAATGCCTAACGTAACTTCTGGAACCCATAGAAAATGATGATTTTAGCTACTTTTTTCTCCTGCTGCTGAAGACGCTCCTGCTGCTGAAGACGCTCCTGCTGCTGCTGCTGCTGCTGCTGCTGGTGGCTAGCTGCGACGCCTAAAAGCGAACCACTCCCAGCGGCAAATCCCCATGGCAGTGAAGGACGGAAAAGCTTCGAAATTGCACCGTAAAAATGCCTAATGTAACTTCTGAAACCCATAGAAAATGATGATTTTAGCTACTTTTTTCTCCTGCTGCTAAAGACGCTCCTACTGCTGCTGCTGCTGCTGCTGCTGGTGGCTAGCTGCAACGCCTAAAAGCGAACCACTCCCAGCGGCAAATCCCCATGGCAGTAAAGGACGGAAAAGTTTCGAAATTGCACCGCAAAAATGCCTAACGTAACTTCTGAAACCCATAGAAAATGATGATTTTAGCTACTTTTTTCTCCTGCTGCTGAAGACACTCCTGCTGCTGCTGCTGCTGCTGCTGCTGCTGGTGGCTAGCTGCGACGCCTAAAAGCGAACCACTCCCAGCGGCAAATCCCCATGGCAGTGAAGGACGGAAAAGCTTCGAAAGTGCACCGCAAAAATGCCTAACGTAACTTCTGAAACCCATAGAAAATGATGATTTTAGCTACTTTTTTCTCCTGCTGCTGAAGATGCTCCTACTGCTGCTGCTGCTGCTGCTGCTGCTGCTGCTGGTGGCTAGCTGCAACGCCTAAAAGCGAACCACTCCCAGCGGCAAATCCCCATGGCAGTAAAGGACGGAAAAGTTTCGAAATTGCACCGCAAAAATGTCTAACGTAACTTCTGAAACCCATAGAAAATGATGATTTTAGCTACTTTTTCTCCTGCTGCTGAAGACGCTCCTGCTGCTGAAGACGCTCCTGCTGCTGCTGCTGCTGCTGCTGGTGGCTAGCTGCGACGCCTAAAAGCGAACCACTCCCAGCGGCAAATCCCCATGGCAGTGAAGGACGGAAAAGCTTCGAAATGGCACCGCAAAAATGCCTAACGTAACTTCTGAAACCCATAGAAAATGATGATTTTAGCTACTTTTTTCTCCTGCTGCTGAAGACGCTCCTACTGCTGCTGCTGCTGGTGGCTAGCTGCGACGCCTAAAAGCGAACCACTCCCAGCGGCAAATCCCAATGGCAGTGAAGGACGGAAAAGCTTCGAAATTGCACCGCAAAAATGCCTAACGTAACTTCTGGAACCCATAGAAAATGATGATTTTAGCTACTTTTTTCTCCTGCTGCTGAAGACGCTCCTGCTGCTGAAGACGCTCCTGCTGCTGCTGCCTGCTGCCGTTGCGCTTCCTGCTGCGCAAGTAGTAGTAGTAGTAGTAGTAGTAGTAGTAGTAGTAGTAGTAGCAGTAGTAGTAGCCGTTGCTCTTACTGCTACTGATGCTGCTGGAACCCTAGACAAAAATTCTATTGGAGCTGCTGCTGCTGCTGCTAGTGCAGCTGACCCTTCAAACACAGCTTCCGGCAAGGAAACACCATGTTAATGAGAGGCGACAGCGACTGCTGCTGCTGTGCCCACAAAGGCACAATTTTTCGAGAGATTCTATCGCCTGAAGGTGTTCGAGATCTCGCACAAAGTTACCATCGAACTTGAACCTCGAGGATGCGGCCTCGAACGAACAAATCAGGGCGGGAAGGGCAACCCAAAGAGCCCCACGTATCTCGAGGAGACTCCGGGAAGGACCCCCCACCGGTAAAACAAAAACCCCGGAGTCAATGAATCGACGTACGTGACCGGTGGGAGGGGGACCCAACAGGGTCCCCCGGCAAAGGGTCATTGTCATTGTTGTTGTTGTTGTTCTTGTTCTTGTTCTTGTTCTTGTTCTTCTTGTTGTTGTTGTTGTTGTTGTTGCTGTTGCTCTTGCTGTTGCTGCCATAAAATAAAATTAAAATAGAATCCTGCTGCCTGCTGCCTGCTGCTGCCTGCCGCTCCTGCCTGCTGCTGGCTGCTGCCTGCTCCTGGCTGCTCTATTGGAGCTGCTGCTGCTGCTAGTGCAGCTGACCCTTCAAACACAGCTTCCGGCAAGGAAACACCATGTTAATGAGAGGCGACAGCGACTGCTGCTGCTGTGCCCACAAAGGCACAATTTTTCGAGAGATTCTATCGCCTGAAGGTGTTCGAGATCTCGCACAAAGTTACCATCGAACTTGAACCTCGAGGATGCGGCCTCGAACGAACAAATCAGGGCGGGAAGGGCAACCCAAAGAGCCCCACGTATCTCGAGGAGACTCCGGGAAGGACCCCCCACCGGTAAAACAAAAACCCCGGAGTCAATGAATCGACGTACGTGACCGGTGGGAGGGGGACCCAACAGGGTCCCCCGGCAAAGGGTCATTGTCATTGTTGTTGTTGTTGTTCTTGTTCTTGTTCTTGTTCTTCTTGTTCTTGTTGTTGTTGTTGTTGTTGCTGTTGCTCTTGCTGTTGCTGCCATAAAATAAAAATAAAATAGAATCCTGCTGCCTGCTGCCTGCTGCTGCCTGCCGCTCCTGCCTGCTGCTGGCTGCTGCCTGCTCCTGCCTGCTGCTGGCTGTTGCTGGCTGCTGCTGGCTGCTGCTGGCTGCTGCTGGCTGCCTAACGCCGGCTGCTGCTGGTTGCTGCTGCCGGATGCTGCCTGCCAGACACGTACTGCTGCCTGCTGCTGGCTGCTACTGGCTGGTGCGGGCTGCTGCTGGCTGCTGCTGGCTGCTACCTGCTGCCTGCTGCCTGCTGCTGCCTGCTGCTGCCTGCTGCTGCCTGGCAGTATAAAAGTAGCAGTGCAGCACCTCTTCTTCCCTTACGCGCTCCCCCTTGCATCGGCCAGGGTCAGCGAATTAAAATAGAATCCTGCTGCCTGCTGCCTGCTGCTGCCTGCCGCTCCTGCCTGCTGCTGGCTGCTGCCTGCTCCTGCCTGCTGCTGGCTGTTGCTGGCTGTTGCTGGCTGCTGCTGGCTGCTGCTGGCTGCTGCTGGCTGCTGCTGGCTGCTGCTGGCTGCCTAACGCCGGCTGCTGCTGGTTGCTGCTGCCGGATGCTGCCTGCCAGACACGTACTGCTGCCTGCTGCTGGCTGCTACTGGCTGGTGCGGGCTGCTGCTGGCTGCTGCTGGCTGCTACCTGCTGCCTGCTGCCTGCTGCTGCCTGGCAGTATAAAAGTAGCAGTGCAGCACCTCTTCTTCCCTTACGCGCTCCCCCTTGCATCGGCCAGGGTCAGCGAATTATTCTTATTCTTTCCTGGCAGCTGTGTCATAAACTCTTTTTCCCTTACGCACTCCCCCTTGCGTCTGCCGGGGTCGGCGGATATATATCATTTGAGATCTAGTATACACACATATGTATCTATAATGATATAGATACACCGTATTATATCATTATGACGAACCCATTTCTATGAAGAACCCATGTTTGATCCACCGCAAGTGAAACGGACTATTGCATAGAACCATTCTGAAAAAAATCCATGGATGTTCAGACATGGATGCTCTCTGAGGCTTAGTCGATTTGTACTGCGAGATCGCGGTCGTACGGTGCAGCCCCTGACGCTGCACGCACCACTACAGAAAAGCAAGCTTTGGACAACTAAACAACTTTCAAAACGAGAAGCATTTGATAATGTTTGATATTAAATCATCGGAAATCATCAGAAATAGTGAGTAACACTAACAGATAGCAGTGATAGCAGCACTGATCCTGTGGCTCTTGAGGTTGGTGCAGGAGTTGTGCTGGCCGTTCAGTAGCGCCAAACTCAGACCCGCACAGCCCATTCCCATTCGCGAACAACGGAAGTTTGTCAACCGGTGGCTGTTCCCTTTTCAAAATTTAAGATCAGCTGTTTGATCTTGTCAAGCGGCGATCTGTGCAAGAGAGGATTTGTTTAAGCCTTGGCATCACAGCTACATCACTTTAAAAACTGGCACTTTGATCATGTCATTCTTTGCCCAAGTTTCAGACAGATGATACTGCTCACATCCATGTTCTTGCAGGTTTGATGCCGTTGAAATCACCACGGTGTTCAGACGCCAAGAAAAAAAGCGCTGGCTGCAGCATGCGTGTTTGTGTTCTGTTGCGTCAGATGATATGCGCACATGCAAATCTATGCCTTGACATTTTGATCCGCGAGAAAACCATTGCGGGTCAAAGGCCATTTTTTTTCTATTACCTTCATGATCTTAGGATCTTCGCAGAACTCTGAAGCAGTGCCAGTTACCATGTAGGCCATGAGATCCGAGACGACCCACGATAGCCACGCAGGTCGCCACCAACTTCGAAACGTTCGATGGAGGTGGGAGCGGACCCAGGGGTCACATTCCTCAAGGCACATTTTTCGATGACCCATATTGGACCCTATATATCCCTATATATCCCTATATATCCCTATATATCCCTATATATCCCTATATATCCCTATATATCCCTATATATCCCTATATAATATCATTATATATCATCATAATATCCCAATGTATCCCAAAATTGCGGACCCGATCTCTGAAAACCATCGAGGTTCGGCATAGTTATGCAGTAGTTGTGCGTTTAGGGGCACTTCAGCTACATTCTGCCGCCGATCAGCTCAGGTGACTCAGATGGCCCCAGTGGTACCAGAGTACACAGGGGACATCACAGCAGCTGGGTGGAATTGGATCTCTTTTTTTGCTCGAACTTGTCACGCGGATTGTTTGGTCCCATGTTTGAATACAGTATATACGTATCTCAGCCAATGATATGTTAAATATGATATATAATCTTGAATATTATGTGTATATGATTCGTACATACTTCTGATTTGTATTCATTTGTGCTGTCTTTTGAAGTAGCTTTTTCCGTTTATCTCAAAAGGGCTTTACAGCGTGTGTTGGGGCTGATGTCGATTGTATCAAATAATATCCCCATCATACAGAGTCATACATCTGCTACGTATGTTTATATATATATATACACCATATATATATATATGCATACACACACCATATATATGTACATACACACTATAATATATATATACTACTATATATATACTACTATATATATATATTATAAGATTTCGGATGGACTTTTCTTGGCTGCTGTTGATGTTGTATCAAACTCCATCGCTCAGGCCATGGCCGCCACCATGCTGAGCAAACATCAGACGCCCGGATATCGGGAAGCTGGGCACTGAGGCAGCCGGACACCGACCCTTTGGATCGGTTTAGTCTTACCAAGAGAAACCATAGGAGAACCAACGAAGATGGGATATAAGTGGATAACCACTTGGCAAAAGTCGGTTCTGGATGGCTGGATGGTTCTGGTATATCCAGTCACACAAACACGCCTGGTTTTCAGCGTACCAAGGCGCCCATGGACCCTGCTCCGTACGTGGATGCCTTGGGCAATCCATTGCCCCCCATTCGCAAGCTTGATGACCTTCCAAACATCAAGGAACGTCCGGGGCGAACGGTTGGAGATGGTTGGAGATGGTTGGAGTGTTATGGAGATATGATGAGATAAGATATGTACGTGTGGAGAGGAATGGAGGTTGGGATGGAATGAAGCACATGTTCATATTATTTCATATTCTTCACTCATGTTTCTTGCCAAACATGCAAACCTGCTTTGATCCACATCCTTTATGCAGAGGCATCATTGGCTGAAAACAGTTTCATCGCCCCACAAACAAAGTTCAGTGCATCAACCCTGCCCGGCCCTGTATCCATGCAGGACACGCCGCCTGAATCGAGTGCCGCTGAAGTCGAAGGTGTGGGGCTTGTGATAAGCCATCCCTCACAGTAGCAAGGTGAAGATTCTTACATTCTAGGCTCCCATGGTTGGATTAAAAAATTAATGACAATTTCATGACTCATGTCTTATTTTCACCTACAAACATGCGTATGTGTTACATTCATCTATGATGGGCAGTTGCGGTCCCATATGTTTGCATAGTTCAAGACTCAAGATGCTCAACGGTCAGTGTGTCTTGAGATTTGACTCCATACTGCTGCGAAGATGCATATGTTGGCGGCGTCTCTCAGAGACTACCCATTGGCACTTTGGCAGTTGCCTACAAGCCATAGTTGCCTATCAAACCACGGATGATCAAAACCGCAAATGAATCACTTGGTGGCGTTCAATTCTAGACGTCTCCAACAGATTCTGATGACTCTGGTATCTCTGGATTGAATTTATTGACCTGTGATGACCTGTGTATACCTTCACCACTAGACGTTTAGCCTCGTTGAACGTGAAATCCAGGACCGATTTCTGGCACAAGCGCTTTGATCCAGGTGGGAACAGAAGCCTTTGTCAAGCCAATTGGATTTGCGCCAAAATTGGGTGCCCCAAGATTGGTTGGTTGAAAACTCACATACAACCAAGTACTTATAACTGGTACACAACGGTTCTAATTCGTCTTCTATGATCTATGGCGTTTCGAAATCCTCTTACTATGCCGTTCCACAGCATCGTCCGACAGAAGCTGAGTGGTCAGGTTGATAGCGGACCTTCCATTTCACAACCCGAGGACGACGAGTTGAGAACATGGAAATCGCCTGCATGTACGTCCCAACACACCCAAAGGGATGGTAATTTGGTGCATTCAAAACATGGATGTGGCATGATCGGAATATTAGGAAAGAGAAATATCGGTAAGCTCATTATTTGGGGGAATGATGTAGTCGCTTTCCAGGGGGGTTGAAACCAAGGCAGGTTGGTTTGGCTCTGGGTCATCAAGTCGACATCTTGGGTTCAAATCCCGACGCGATGTATTGAATGAAGTTTACAATTGCAAGAGATCCCTGCTGAGCTCTGCAGGAGGACTCTCCACGCAACAAGGTGGGTTGAGTGGGCATTTTTTATCATTTGTTGTGTCCATCCAAAGTTGACATCGCCATGGAGACTGGTCCATACTGTACTGGCTAATTTTGGCATCTTTTTGGATTCAAGCTTTGTCCTGCCAAAATCATCCTGCAGGATGCTAAAAGATTGTTGAAGGCAACTAGCAACAGCCTTCAAATTAGGTTCCAGGAACTGATAAGGTTCAAATCAAGATTGCTGGATGCTAAAGGTTGTTCACAACCCTTCAGCTGGGCCCGAGAGTATCTTCTCCAGGCCCGCTCCGCTCGGTTGGATAAGCCTGCAGAGAAGCCTGTGGTGCCTGTGGCTGTAACGTTTGTCATGGACGCCACGGGGGAAATTCGTAGAATTTGGACCAGATGTTGGTGAATTTGAGGCTGTGATATCTGAAGCTGTAAGATCTCCGGTGTAAAAAATGCAGCGGTACCAAGGTTATGGTGGCACATGAGCGCGTCCTGCACCTAGATCCTGGGACAGGGCTGCCATAGCGGTGGTATCAACGATCCAAGTGTGTGACGGCTGAGGGGCCTCCCAATTCCTCCCGCAGCGACCGGCAGGAGGGGATGTGGTAGGATACATTTGGATCTGGGTAAATTATAACGACCTCACTGTTCTCCCTCACTGGAATAATGGTTAGTAAGATTTAGTAAGGGAAATCAATGGAAATCATCCCCAAATGGCCTTAATTCAAGTTAGTGAAATATTAAATATTATAATTTACTCAGATTATATGGGGGTTTTCCATAAATGATGGTTTTCCATAACTATAATTATAGTGAGTTACTATAATTAATTAATTAATTAATTAATTAATTATTTCAGACGGAAACCTGTCAATGCAACCGATGTCATATGGAGACCATCGGAACCGTCCATCGCTTCTGGATCCCTCGCTCCGCAGGGCTCACATTCTTCAGCTGGCAGCCGTGGCAGCCGCTCAGGTGACCGGTGCAGAGCAAGAAAAATGCCGGTGATGTGGCTCTCTAGTTTTAAAGCACCTGAGCATTGGCTTGGGTATATTATACAATACTTTATACATTTTTATACATGAATATGTATCGAATCATATCGAATCATATACATATGTTCATATAATTTCATATATACATAATACATCCATTCATACTTTAATCAAAGTGATGATCTTTTTTGCATTCAAAGTCTGGCACTCCCGAGAGCGACGACCGACCCGGTGGCCGCGACTTCCGCAGGCGTTGATGCTGCAGGCGGTGGCCTTGGTCTGACATTTGAAGAGGAAAAATCATGAAGATATATGAAAATCCATTGGAATTCTTCATCAACATCATCAATTTTAGGGCTAATTATCCGGATTATCCCCTAGTCTCTCAGAAATTAGATGCCCCTGACATTTGGATGATTGGTACATATTAGTATTAGACAACAGAATCTGCGATGTGCTTTTTTGGCCTTTCAATATTGACATATATTGACCCATCGACAGCCGAACTGTGGCCATTTCACTTGTGGCCAGGTGAGGGCTCCAAGAGTTCCAAACCTCGACCGAAGGCACGAGTCTATTGGGTTTCAAACACGGAGCTTTTTCGGCATGCTGGATTTCCGGAAAGGAGCATCAGATTTATATTACAGATCAAGTTTGCTTGACCTGCTTGACACGTTGCCCCCAGCAAAGGCATGAGAACTGACTGATTCAGGTAGCAGCATTTCTCATTGTTTGGGGCGCAGATGGTGTACTCCCCAACAAAATCAACCGATATCAAACAATATAAAACGAGAATTCACACAATTTTGAGGTTTCCCAATGTTTCCCAATCAGCATTGCTATAAAGTGAGGCCCTGTCAGTCCTGTTTCACCAGCTGCCTGTTTCACCGCCATGGCGACTCCTAAGCCCAGTCTCACTCGATTGGAGACCAGAGCCGTTGAGGAAGATGCCAGGCGACGAGTCGTTGGAAAATCATGGAAAGCTATGGAAAAAAAACATGGTATAACTTCTATGTTTAATCCCAAAGAAAAGAAACCAGAAATAATCTTCGTGTGTTTTTGGGGGTCGAGTATTTGAAGACATGCCTGCTTTGATGATCTTTGATGCTGGTTTTGGAGATGGGGCTGTAATCATTCAGCCCAAGAGTGGTGGCCCATGTGGCCCTTCCCTTGTCTCCTGGAAGCGTAGTTGATCCATCTGTCAGGAGCAAATCCACTCGGCAACTATGGAGGTTCGAGTTGGGGTCATCGAACTCGAGATGGTTTAACCGTTAAACCAGGGAGCCCCGAATCCATTGTCATTGCACCATGTTTTTGGAGGATCGAGAGTCACGGTTTCCCTTTGCTTCCTAAGACTCAGTGCCAGTTGTGTCAGGAAGTGGTACGAAGAGTTTTGCGAATGGATCAGAAACCGCGGCCAAGAACTGGATTACGTGGATCTCGACAATCAGCTGTCCGAGTATCTGCGGGAGAAGTACTTCGAAGGGAGCCCAAGGTCGTTTGCTGTAAGCGTGGTGAAAGCTGTGAAGTTTGAAGCTGGGAACAAACATGGTTTCTCCGTTTTCCAACTGTTGGCGACTCTTGCATACCAGTTGTTCCCCAACAGACCCCCAGTGAACAGTCAGTAGATGTGTCGCTCCGAATCTCCAACTCGATCCAAAACTTGGGATGATCTCCAATGACGATATTTTCGCTGTTGAAAAGACCAGAAATCGACAGGAAACCATTTGGAGTAAAAGCTCTGTTTTTGTGTAGACTAATCAAAGGGTTGAATCAATCCATTCTTAGTGGTGTTATACCATCTTATACCATCTTATACCATGGTATACCATGGTATACCAACAATTTTGGTACATCAAATCCTCCAAATTCCCATACGTATCCCTGAAGTCTGCCCCACCCAGGAAGTCCCGCCAGAATTGGGCCGCAACCAACTCTGGAGAGCACGAAGTGCTTGTGCCCGGTGGGATTCCTCCTTTGGTCCATGGACAGAAAGTGATCCAGAGAAGGTGAAAGCCAACGTTTCTTGGAGTCCCGGAGCATCAAAGCTGCAGTGTAGTCTTCCCAGTCCCAGATGGATTGAAAGACCCATTTCTGATAAGTCATGGGGGGGTGTTGTATTGGGATTACCACATTTAGGATTGGTACTAACCACACAAAACCCAGTAGAGACTTGCTTTCAACCTATTTATATTATTTTATATTGAACCACCCATTCCCGTAATCACCATGTCTGTTAGACCCATAAAACCAAGCAACATTTTACAGCATGTCGATTAACCCCAAGTTCACATGACCAGCTCCCTCAGGGTGCTACTCCCCCAGTTATAAGTTGGTGTCCAATCTCCATTGACTATAGACTACTATAGATATAACTGATATAACCCCCATAGACCCAACAGTTATTGGACTTTTTTTACATATTACAACCTGGGGTCCCCATTACTCCATTAACTCCATTAAGATTATTTGGACTACAGACATGCCCAACAGTATCCCAACACTTATGTTCAGGTTCACTGGGGTTTACCATGGTTTACCTGAAGCACCACACCCTCTGTCAGGTTTCGATGGCCTTCCGCACCCCCGCGCTGTTGCACTTCCTCGGCTCCTCACTGGGCCTCTTTGCGCTGCTCAACACGCAACGGCTCTTCAAAGCGATGGTGACGGCGGTGGATAATGCAGCTGGTGCTGTCGGATTTTGTTTCTTAAAAACTGGGTGATGATGGCGATGTTGGTCATGTTCAAATAAAAGGTTCAAATATGATCAAATATGTGTATACATGTGTGTGTACACATATGTATATGTACACATCATCAATCCCTTCTTGAAATGAGTGGATCTATCCATTTTTGTAGAAACAGATGTGTGGATGAGGATGGGAACGATGCTGATGATGCTGCTAAGGAGTAGGAGGTTTTCAAGGATGATGTTTCAATATGTTTCAATTGGTTCAAAGCACCAGGCAATTTGCCGTGTCTATGCGGATGTGGGTATCACTGGCGGTCACAAGCTGCTGGAGGATTTTCGACACTTCTTTACCCGTCAGATGTTTGGAGATGAGGAGAAAGATGGTAACACGGAGGTGTGCTTCAGTTGTTTTTACTTTTTGAAGTCTCAATGGACTGTATCTCAAGGATATGCATTAATTATATGTATTAGTATATAAAATCACATGTTCATATGGCTTGTCTGAAAATTGGCAAATTGGGCAGCACCCATCCCATGGATTTATCATCATGTTCCCGATTGAAAAGACCAGTGGGGGGTGTCCCCTATTTTTGGACCAACCTTTAATTCCCGCAACATTGTGCTGCAGTTGGCATTTGCTTCATTCTTTTCCGGTGACAATCACCCCGTGCCCTTGCTGGTGCACTGCGTGCCCGGCACACAACAAGGACCATCCCTTTCGGCGCGGCGACATGCGGCCATCCGCTTGATGATTGAGAATTCTCCGGCACTTTGCAAATGGAGATGATGGGTTCGGCTTCCTGGCAGACGGAGGGCCATTTCTTTTTGTCCCTTGGCGTCGTGGACAGCTGGGTGAGATCTTAAAGTGAGATGCTGTCTGTTGAATGATGCTGTGTCAGTGAGACTTTGGTGGTTGGAGAAGCATGCCTGAAATCTGTGACATTTCAGAATCTCTCGAAATCGGCTCTCTGTGCACATCTGGATCCAAATGAGTTTAAATCGAAAACAGTCCAACGCCATGTTTGATGATGCTAAAGGCTGGGGATACAGTAGTGCCTCTGAATGATCCATTTTCAAAGACCTGTCCAGCAACAAAGAAAAACATGCGATGATGGTGATGGCGATGGTATGAACATGTATGAAACATTGCACACATTTGCAAACCAATGACACATAGATCGTCCAATTAAGATCTGTTCAATCGATCTAATAGATCTGACATGGAGGAGACATCGTTTTCCCCAGCTCAGATAGCTCAGGTTTGGCCAGGAGCTCTGCGAAATCATGATTGACACCGTGGGTTTGCTGTTCAACCGCTACCACCGGCGTTTTCAGGTGACCCACGGGTTGAACCTCCAAGATGGCAACAATTTGGAGTGGACCATCCAAACTGGTGGATCCCAAGCTGATGTCAGCTTCCTTGGCGAGAGCTTCCGGCGATTCTTGGATCCCCAGCAGGTCTCGGATGTGCTTCAGCTGTTGAACCCCAAAAGCCTTGCCACGATCTCGCAGCTCTTCCCAGATGCCAAGTATGACGTGGCATTTCTGCAGGAGACCTTTGAAGCCTTCAATGAAGATGCCGTTTATAACTTGAAGGACACCCATTTTCTGCATCAAATCCGAGGCACGCGCCAGGAGTGTTATTTATCACGGCCGAAGAATGGGGAGTACCTGCCGGACAATATGAACCACTTGTTGAAGACACAAAAACATTTGGATCCCACCAGGGTGAAATTCTACACTCAGCAACTTCAAGAGGCCTTGAAGGTGCGATTAGAAAAGATATTAGTCCTGTCACAGTGTCACCGTGTTGCAATTTTGTTCGCAAGATTTTGTTGCCCAAAATGCTTGGAACAACATTTCCGATTGGTGGTTTCGTTTTTCAATGTTCCACCCTATTTGGGATGATCCAAATTGACTTTCCTATTTTGGGGATGGGATTTCCACAAACCCCAACAAAGCTGGGATTTATGGATGTCCCTCCAAACACGGCAGTTCATAGGTTTTGCTCCATCCCACTGTTGGATACTGTTGGCTTTTTTTCGTTCCCATGGATTATCCACATGAATATCCCAGGGAATATCCCAAATAATCCCAAATAATATGGATATTCATGGATTCATGGGAACTTATATCCCTTAAATCATCCCATTTTAAAACACTGGCAGTGATTTTATCCCCATGGAGGCGGGTCACCGTGCCCGTCCCACCGCCCTGGTGCTGGATTTCTTCATGGACGGTCAGATCCATGACGTGCAGCCCGACGAGGATCCGGCGCTCCGTGGGCCCGGGGGCCGCCGAAAGCAACAGCGTCGGGTGGACGCCTGCGATGAGAAACTCGGAGTTTCGAAAAAATGGATGGTTTTTGGATGGGTTAATCAGGTTAATCAGTGAAAAATATTGAAAAATCAGTTCAATCACCGAAAAATCTGGTGGTTGAAAATTATCATCCCATAAGATCTGGTGGTTTCAAGAATCTCTGATTTTTTTCTTGACTGTGCCCACAAAATCCTGATATTTCGGGACTTATTTGGGATGATGATCCGAAATGGGTGGCAACCACCAGGAAATTCATGGATTCATGCAGGAAGGCCTGGTTCCTATTGGATGGACATCACAAAGTGGAAGCTGCAGCTCAACTGGGTTGCAGTCTCAACTTTTTGGTCATCTCACCCTGCGCGGAGCCTTACACACCTCTGGAAGCTACGGATGAATATGCATCGCCACTGACTCGAAAGGTAACCTTTCCTTTGTTGTGGCCTGCTGGTACCCAAGAGGACCTTTGCATCAGGTGAGGCCAAACGAACAACAGCTGGTTTCTAGGCTCCAAAAGACTCGCCTACAAGGAATTTTAAGTGATCTCTCATGTTTCCTAGCGCAACAATACGATGGTTTGGTACTCAAAACGCCCAAAGTTGTGGGTTTATTGGTGCCCGTTTTAGGTCATCAGAATCTCATATATATATAATATAATATATATATATATATTATATTATATATAATATAATATATATATTATATTATATATTATATATTATATATATAATTATATATATATATATATATTATATATATATTATATATTATATATTATATATTATATATTATATATTATATATTATATATTATATATTATATATATAATTATATATATATATTATATTATATATATATATATTATATATATTATATATATGTTATATATATAATTATATATATATTATATATTATATATATATTATATTATATATATATTATTATATATACAGACACACTCAATGATGAACCCCTGGCAGACTGCGGGATTGCCGCTGGCAGTTTCATCTTTGCCCCGATTTGATGATCCCACTGCCAGTGACCACCCCCTGGGCAGGTGGGCCGAAGGAAACCTCTGTAAGCACAGCCCGATGCTGATCAGCAGCGCCAAAGAACCACCGCAGGCGTGGCAAGATGTCGTGGGATGTGCTTTGACCTAAAAACTGCTCGCGGGATGGGCTGGGCTGTTGGCTAAGAGTTTGAAAATAGGCTGTGATTAGAATTAGCTAATTAGCCCGCTTAATGACCATACATGACCATTGAATAGTGGGAAACTGTGGGGAACATGATTCTGATCATTCGGGGGATGGAATGGGGTCCCCTATTTCAGTCAACCGTGTTTGTGAAAGGCTTTGGATCAATAAGATCGATGGAATACGTCATTGAGCACTCCATGATATCCTTGACATTTGTATACATCGGTTGATTCAGTCGATTGCAAACAAAATGTAGAAAAGTAAAAGACACACACACACATGCAAAACATAGAAACAACATCAAATACATGAATAAATAGCTCAATATGTTATTTTACAAAGGGATTAGATATAGGCTGATATAATACACGTATTTTTTTCCAGCCCGGTATTGACAGCCTTGATGGCAGCTGCTAAGGTACCTGTTTCTTCAAGGACGAGTGGTTCCCAGCCTGGGGTTTTCGACCGATGGCCGCGAGGAAAGAGGCAGGTCGTCGAGAGATGCTCGAGAAACTCTGGGAGCGCTTTGGAAAGGAGCACGAACTCTTTACAACTTATGCGCGTGCAAGGATGGGAGAGTTTAAGCCAAAAGTGCTGGCTTTAAACCTGCAAACATTATACAAATTATACTTCAACTGGAAACCAATGGTTTGCATCTCAAGCTATGTGGGATATGTTTTGATGCTACCATGCCACCCTGAGGATAGAGGATCTTCCTGATGCTTTGCAGGAGGAAGTCACCATGTTCGGTTACAGTTTCTGAGGTCCCGGCGGACTCCAAAGCGTCGAGCTGTCGGAGAAGAAAAGCGTGTGCACGTAGCGATGGGTAGCGATGGGTAGCGATGGGTCATGCTATGCCACCTATGATGTTCATTGATTTTCCCATAAACCGACGGTTTTCACATCATAATCCAAAATAATCCATCATATTTTTCCATAATAATCATGAATAAAGATTGAATCTGATACCCTCTGGTAATTTAACATAGCTCTTGAAAATGGCCATTTATCGTGGGTTTTCCCATTGAACATGGTGATTTTCCATAGTTATGGGACAGTTTACCAGAGGGTAACCCATAATATGAATGTGAGGATGAACATCCGACACCAGTGTGATTTTCGTCTATTAAGATCATGTGTATTTACGGTGTGTACATATATATATATATATATATATGTATGATATGTATATACATATATAGTTATATATATATATATCCATAAATGTATGTATGTATATATATATATACACATAAAATTATATGTTCTGTATATGTGTATGTGTATGTATGTATGTATGTGGGGGTGTGTGTGTGTGTGTGTCGGCTTGAAAGACGTTGAGATCTCTGTTGAAGCCACTGGCATCATTCCAGGCATCGGGATCTGCACTTGTGCCCCCAGAGGTGGCAGAGGAGTTGCAGGTGGGGACGATGTTGGGCGATTGAAGGGCCACAAACAGTGATTTTCATATTTTTCATAGTTATGTTAGTTTACCAGAGGGTATCTAGGGAATATCTATGGAATATCTATGGAACATCTATGGAATATCTATGGAATATCTATGGAATATCTATGGGATATGGAATATTTCTGGGATATGATGAGATATTTATGGGATTTTATTGGATATAGCTGGAATATTCGTGGGATACCCCCATGGTTGTTTCAATACTAAGTCATGGTCGGGTCTAATGACTTGGATGATGCAAGGGGGTACCCCCATGACTTCGGAAACCTCCAATTAGCCTCCAGTGAAACAAATGGACGATCCACCATTTATAGAAAAAGCTTTTCCAGTACGGTAAATTTCCAGTTCCAAGGGGTTTTCCATTGCCACGTTTCATTGCCGGATGTTTATTTATTTTATGATATTTTATTGACGTTGCCCTTCACTAAAATAATGGGTGAATTGGTAATAATCTACTTTCGCGGGATTTGATGGGCCATTGTCCTTAGTTACCACAGGGTAAACAATGAACATGGAGAGTTGATCAAAAGGAAGGGTGTGGATCAAGAAATCATGCAACTTGACCTAGAATCCAACCTGGCACTGAACATTTCCACCATTTCAGGATGGGTCAATATCGTTTTCACGTGGGAATGGGACCCTGGGAACTGGATGTTCCGTCCGGAAAACCCTACGCCGTTGGAGTTGGAGTGTCCAAGTTGGACTTGCCAGGTTGCAGATGCTGACATTGCTAATCCTGGGCTATTCGTAACATATCTTTTAAACGACAAGCACCTGAGCCATCGCAGGCCAAATTGGATGAATGCCTTGATACCATCAAGCCAAAGAGCCCCAGTGCTGGAGGGGGCTGTCTGTGTGTTTAGCCATCAAAACTCAAAGTTGAGAAAGTTGATGAATCAACATGAATCAACATGAATTAACTACTCTTCGACTTCCTTAAACAAAGTACCCTCTGGTAATTTAACATAGCTATTGAAAATGGCCATAGAAATAGTGGATTTTCCCATTAAAAATGATGGATCTTTCCATAGTTATGTGACAGTTTACCAGAGGTTATATCCCATTAAATCCCATTAAATCCCATTAAACCACCATTTTCCTATGGTTTTCCTATGGTTTCCGTTGGATAACCCGCAGCTCATCCAATAGTTTGAGGTGGTGTGCCTCCTCCATCACCCGTGACAGCCTGCAGGTGATTGCTGGGAGATTTACAGGTTTCACAGCAATTTGAGTATGGAAAAAGGTGATAAACCTTGGGAAATCCTGGGATACCTGTTGGACAAACCAATTTAGCTGCTTTGGGCATGTTTTTTCCAGAGATGATGGAAGAAAGAGATGGGATGTGATGAAACGCAGATTCAACATCATTCCAAAGTATTCTGTAATGTACTGAAACCAAACATGGAATTACCCCATGTAGATGAGCGGCCTCTTGACGGGGTGATGTTCCATTGCCGTGTTTCTTTACTGGAGGATAGCCCAAAGTTTTTTTTTTCACCCACTATTGGTTGACCATCCACCACTCCGTTTGAAAGAGCCATAGAAGTGGAAATGCCTTGCCCTCTGGTAAACTAAAATAACTATGGAAAATCACCATGTTCAATGGGTAAATCCACTATAAATGGCCATGTTCAATAGCTATGTTAGTTTACCAGGGAGTAGCTTCCCAAAAAAAACATCAGTCAGGTCGCTGGTAGACCCTGCCATTTTACCCCATGGTGACTTTGTGATTTCCAGGACGTGAAGAACACGAACCGGCCTGCACCGGTGGTGAAGGATGTCTTAGAGGTGTCGTGACCATTTTTGTTGGACCATTGAGACCATTGGGACCATTTGGGACGGGTCATCCAGCTATCTTCCCCCAGAAAATCTGATCGTTTGATGTTCAAAATTGGCGCTGGATGATTGGCCGATTGGCCCTGGATTGATGATTGAACAGCTGGGATCTGAATGGAGAACTCATCTTGGCTGCAAGGCAGTGTCAATCCTTCTGGCTCAACCTGAGACTAGGTGCGGGCATGGGCTATGGTTTTTGGCTATGGGTATCAAAAAGACCTTGAGAGCGGTCAGATGTTTGGTGCGCGAAGTTTTGACATGTTGCTCCATCAGCTCTTGCACGAGAGTTCTTGGGAGGGCGCTCCAAAGAGTGATGCATCTTCCCTTTTCCATCCTTTTTCTGGTTTCCTAATCCTTGGTGACGCTGTAGATGGTCTGCCCCAGTGCTCAGGTGGGACCGGCTGAAGCAGATGATCAGCAAACCTCAATTCTTTGACAAGTTGCAGCGGCTTCGACCTCAGATCCACCAAAGCTTGTGATCAATAACTGTTGGGTCATTGGTTTGCACCAGTTGGGTTCTAAACATATCAATATACATATCCACCTCGATATATATATATATATATATGCATGCATATATCCATACATACAGACATACAGACATACAGACATCCAGACATCCAGATATACATATACAATATCATATACATCATATACATCATATACATCATATACATCATATACATCATATACATCATATACATCATATACATCATATACATCATATACATCATATACATCATATACATCATATACATCATATACATCATATACATCATATACATCATATACATTATACATTATACATTATACATTATACATTATACATTATACATTATACATTATACATTATACATTATACATTATACATTATACATATACATATACATATACATATACATATACATATACATATACATATACATATACATATACATATACATCTACATACATTCACATACAGCGTGTATACTGTATATATGTATAAATAACATAATATGTATGTGACCTGTATGGGTATGGTATGGGTATGGGAAGGATCAACTTCAACACCCCTGAGGTTAGATTTCCAACGGAGCATCTCCAAAGAGCAGTTCAAGAAGCTGGTGCCTTCGGCGGGCTGGGTGAGCGGCGTCTCGGTACCAGATTCTTTTCGTGGCTTTTGGCCTGGAAAGAACTTCGTTTCTTTGTGGTTCATTGGTTTAGTGGTATTGAAAATCAAGCAGATGACGTGGCTTGACTCTTTGCTCTCACAGTTGTTTCTTCAAGAAGGTTTGATTTCATTCGACCAGAATGCGTAGATGGCACTGACTACGATTTTGAATGATTTGGAGATATGCATTGCTTTTAGCATGCCCCGCCACGCCAGCGCGACAAATTGGCCAATCCACACTTTGACGAAGAGCTGATCAAGACCGTGCATCACTGAGCTCCGTGGTCAACTCACACGATTTGGGCATCACCTTGCTGCCGATGCCGACCTGTACCCGTGAACGGGCCATTAGGGATGACCACTTTGCTATAGATTTGGTATAGGTTTTATCAGTTTGGTATAGAATGTATAGATTCGGGAGTTCCTACATGCTGAAAAACCACTCGATGTACAATGTACATTGAAGATCCTGCAGCTGCAGTGTCACAAGGTCAGTGTGCCTATGGTGCCGTTGGCAATGTGGTGAGGCTCCCCAGAAACCCCAGAAACTCGCGAGTCGCGAGTCGCGAGTTCAAAGACCCCCAAAATGCATCCCCCAAGTTGGAATAGTAAATAATGTAAAATATATAAGAACGAACAAGAATATTGAAGGTTTGTAGGTTTCAACTGAAACCTCGCGTTTACCTGTAACACAAAGAAAAACCCTTGTGTTTTGAGGTATATATACATATTTGGATATTACCTAATTTTACTGTCCCTTACTTCCATCATTTGTCACTCCATGTTTGATGCTCGGCTTGCTGAGCAAGGTGTCGAGCAATCGGCGTCTACTTGTCGAAGACAAAGTGCCTTGCGGCGAGGATAGCGCGAAAACTGGGATGCGATGCTTGTAGGGGAGGTTGAGGTTTGGAAATGAAACATGACATGATATGATTATGATTATGATTATGATATGGTGTGATATGATGATGATCGGTGAACAAATATTGGACATACATGGATAGAGATGGAAAAAAGTGAGACGTCATAGGTGCCATTGTGAAGGCAGTGGAAGGAGCGTAAAAGCATTCCGACATCATCAATGCCCTGAAAGATCAAAATATGTCACAAATCTTCGTGGGACGACAAACATGACAGTGAAACATCGTGAAATATAGTTGAAACAACACATCCAATGAAAAATATCAGGCGACTTGACGCATTTTGAAAAGTCCTCTATAAATTTATAATAGTGTTTTGATGTGGTTTCACGTGAGATTTTCATGTTTTTGAGTCATGGAAAACCAGGATTTTCTCGAGAAACTGAGCCGCCCCAGGTATCGAGGTGGTCCAGAGATTCGTCCTGTGGCCGGTGCGGGTGCAACACCTCAGCTGCACTACGAAGGACTGAAACGGACTGAAACGGGGAAGCAAAATGAAGCAAATATGGAATCAGTTAACTGAATCAAACGAGATTTGCCAGTAATTCATTAAAAGATATTAAAAGCAGGTCTTTATTTTGTCTGAAGTTTTCTTAGGTAGATGTAAGATTTTCTCAGGCAATATGTATTTACTTCTTTGCGGAGCTTGTTCATAGGTCCTTTCATTGCTGGTTGTTTCATGGATGTGTCCCTGAACCCGCTTTGATTGCCGACCTTGGCTGCATTTGTCAGATTGAGACTTCCAATCCTCTCATTTTGTTGTGAAACAGGACTGTGCAACGACATAGAGATAGTACAATGAGAGCAGTGTTGTTGGCTGTCCTAAACCCATGATCAATCGGATCTCAGTAAATCATGAAAACACATATTTTATCAATATGATTTAAGATCAAAACTGGTTGCTGCAGCAAAAGCAGCAATCTCCTCACTGGGAATTTCAAAATTGCCAACTATTGACCATTATCGATCATGATCTTACTATAGTAGGATAATGTCAATCGTCAACCAGTCTGCCAGAACGGCGAGAGAAGGTAGAGAGCCTTGGCCAATTCGGGACAACCCAATTCATCCTGATGTTGGCAGGTTGATGGTTGCAAGGGGTGAACTGGGGACTAGCGGGAATTCTTGTCAACGATGGTGGGAAGATGTGGGAAGTCCTACGAGCTAAGAAGTTGGAAGAGATGGGGCTTGCTTTCGGCAACATGCCTTGAAGATCCTTGAAGAGTGCAACTGTTTTTTTTCCTTCCTCACTGTAACACTCGGACATGGACTACCCTGACTACAGCTGGATACGCCCAGCTTGTAAAGGACTGACACCTCGAAGGACTGAAGGCTTTAACATACGTGAACCGAGGGCACAGAGGCAGATGGATGTGTCAGGATGTGTCAGGTTTGGATGTGAAACCGGCACATCAAAGATGTTATTGCGGGTTTTAAGCTGTTGCAGAATATTAAAGCTGCTACATCCCCCGAAGACTAGGTGAGTAGTGGTGATTATTATATATTATATATATGTGCATTATACATATTATACATACTAAGACATACTATACATGATATCTATACATATATATATACATATATGTACATATATGTACATAATATATATATATACATATGTACACATATATATATATATATATATATACACATTGCATCATGATGTCAATGTCAAATAGTAATGTTATCGTCCTCGATCCCACGTTCCGCTGAGGATGAGCATTCAGCCTGACCTGAGCGTTCTGAGTGATGAGGAGCTCAGGTCTGGGGGGATGGGCAGCGCTGGCAGCGGGCGGGCATGGGATATCCCTTGATGAAGGGATCCAATGGTGTCCAATGGTGAAAAGATTCCGCGCAACCCAGCATTAAAATGGCGATGTTTTTTGAAAAATTGGTCATAAATGATGTTTTCTGGGGCTGGGACTATAGAAATCTATAGTGATGAAACATCCAGCTATACACCAGCCCAATCGCTCTCGATTGGCCATCTCGGCTGCAGCTGTTGCTTCGTAGACAGAACTTGGAAACAGGCGAGTGTTACAGTACCATAGGTGGGCGTCAAGCTCACGACATCATGTTGAACCCGGCAGGATTCCACTTGCGATTTCGCACTAACTATCCATCATTCACAGAGCTCAGACGGTTGACAGCCTCATGTCCGATACGGTAGCGCAGCTTGTGTCACTTTGCTATCGACATGGGTGCCATTTCTGGAAAAGCTTTTCGACCCTGCTGCGGCAGCAGGGAATCTCAGTCGCTTTTCATGGCCAGGTTCCAGGATGAGATGATATGGTCAGAATGAGTCGGGGGCGGTTGATGAAGGTTGAACTATAAGGCATTGTCAAGGCATCCAGTGGTTTTTTCTTTGTCACATGTTAAACAAACAGTAGATACCGTCCAAGGCCGGGAAAATCACCAGGCAACTGGCGCTGGGTACGGCCTGGATGATCGGCATCGTGTTCGGTGCTGTTCGATGATGTTGTTCACTTGCGGATTTCCCGTTGTTTCAAATCATTTCGAATGAGTCTTCAAAACCTGTGTTGGTTGATTTTTATAGATTGTTTTTGATGTTATAGGGGATTAGGCACCTACCCTTTATGTACTGGGGATCCTCACAATCCATGAGCTGATCCTATGAACCAACCAGTTGTTCAGCTGCCAGGAGTATGATGAGAAGCCCATCAACTCTCAGCCTGCACTGGCACAGCAAAAGTGGGCAATGTCAGTCTTGGCCAATCCTATTGTGCTTGGACAGGCGGTGCAACAGGGGCTGTTTAACTTTGGCAGAATGAAGAGTTTGAAACATTGCATGTCGAATGCATGTTGAGTTCATGTTGAATGCATGGAATAGATCCTGGGAAATTGTCCGCTGTACTCTTGGTTTTCCCTGCAGCGCCCATATGTTTAGTGTTTAAACAGAGAGTCTCAGTGCCGACCACATTTTTTGTGCTCCTGAATCCACTTGACCGTTCGCAACCAGTTGGGTAATGTTGGGTACGCCATGTGTCTATGGCAAAACGAAGCAGCTTTCGGTTGGTACATGGTCGTACTGCATCTATGGAGGTTATTGTACGAAGATCTATATACATACTCCCAATATACTCCCATTACTAGTCTAGTGTTGTTAGATCATATCAGATCATCAATGGAGAATCTGTAGAAAGCTTCTTACAATTATCTATGAACCCGTGCTGCTAATTGAATGCTGGTAGATTTGTATTCACACCACGACACAATCATCACATCGTCAGGTCTGCAAGAAGTCCTTCCGCCAGTACCAGCAAAACGGTCTGATCGATGGGCCGATTCCTCAGTCCATTCCCACCTCGGGGTCGGACTTTCAGCAACTTCACATGGATTCATGTGGAGCTTTCCTAATGGGATACCACATTTATCATCCATTTGTGTTTGGGATTTTCCATCCATAAACCATCCATAAACCATCCAGCTATTGGGGATTTCCATGGATTTCCCCATGGAACCCTCAGATGTGGATCCGACCTTTCGATCCCGAGGCAAGAGCTGAAATTGGTCAGCACAGGGGTCTGTGAGCAACTGAAGATCGGGCGCGCGAACGGGCTGGGATTTTCAATCAGCCTTAGTCATGGAGTCATGGAGCTTTCCTAAGTCATGGGGGTAGCCTATTTATCATCCATGGCAGGTTTGCGGCTTGCGGGCCAAAGTCCATGTGTGTAGATGCGGGGCTTTTTCCGTACCTCGTTTTGACCTCGTTTTGGACCTCGTTTTTTTCCTTTATCAGAACCCATCCTGCAGTATACAAACTAGGAAAAGGGCCTGCTTCGCGTTTTTGTTTGTGGGCGTCAACAGTGACCACGAAAAAAGGCCCGTTGGAAACCGGCGTTCCGATGGGATTCGATCAAAAACGAATAGAACATAATAGAACCATGATAGTTTGGTCAAGGCTTGTTAAAGCTAGCGTTTCCAATGGGGAAAGGGGTTTTGCAAGGTCTGTGCCGGGACAGGGGTCGTGGCGAGCGTTTTGATTGGGAATAGCTGTCAAACGCAAACATTGCAAGGACTTGGGCGTATGGGTGTAGTTTTGGATTGTCCATTACTGTACAAACCATGGAATGCCCATTAAAACCCATTAAATTATATCAAACAATATTAAACAATATTAAACACCACTTTGGGGTCCCCCAATTCTGAACCATAGCCGCCATAGCCCAAAATGCCAGGCACAATGAAAAGTTGCAATTCATGACCCTTTCGGAGATGTCAAAGGACTGAAAAACTGGTGGCGTTTTTTGGGCAAAAAATGGGGTGCCACCTGGGTATTTCAACATCACGTGTCACCATCCATGTGGAAAATGAGTCATGTTCAGGTTCTACACAGTGGATGAAGGTTTGTAGAATAGATGATTTTGCACAGTGGATTTTCCATGGCAGGTTTGTTGAAGGGGTTGGGGCTGGGTTTTTGTCCACCAATTTGTCGCAGGATGCCAACTCCACCTTCACGCTGGAAGAGTTTCAGAGGCGGCCCATTCGGTTGTTTCAATGAGGACTCTGAAAACATCCGGATGAACATCCCGGAGGATCCGGAGGGTGTCATGCTCTCAAAAGAGACCACGAAACCAAGGATTTGAAGAAGCCGAGGATTTGAAGGAATGCACATGATTTTGGAACGTAACCCAACCAAACCTGAGATGTGGTTGGCTGCATGTTCAGACAGAACTGCCGATAACGTGGGCCTGCTGCAGGTTTTTCGAGCTCTACTTGAAGCATTTCTGCAATAGCCCATCGCAGGACCATGGACAAAATCTGCGAAATCTTGCCTTGGTTGCAAAGTGAGGTTGAAACGAAGTATCTTATGTGTCTTAGCTCCGTACCTCAAAGCTATCTTGGCAGCCACATAGGACTCGGAAGCAGCCAGCAACAACGGCTTGATGTCGGCCCGAAGCTCAGAATTTGGAGATGATTCCAGGATTGATTCCCAGAGTGCCCAGGATCGTCCACGCCACGTGGCTTGAAAGTTGCGCTCTTCAGAGTTCCCTGTTGTCATTTGGATTCCCTGGGTCGCTTCAACCAGAAACTGACTTTACCAAGCAGTCTGAGCTTGACGTTTGGTGATAAGTTCAACCAGAGCCTGGTGGGCGTGATTTTCCCAAGCAGTCTGCAAAGTTTGACGTTTGGTCATCAGTTCAACCTGAGTGTGGTTTTTCCGTGACGTCCACCGCCTCCACAGTCTCAAAGCAAAGGGTGGAGCGTACTGCAGCTCTGGATTTATCAAAATGTGTGGCTGAAAGTTGTTGTGAGCCTTTTTTTTGTTGTTGTTGTGAGTGGAGAAGGGTGTATGAACTTGAATCCGTATTGAGCTGCTTGTGTACAGATTGTCATTTATCATCCCCGTTGCTCCAGACTATATCGGTTGTATCTCCATTGTTTGACATATATCATCCCCATAGCGCTAGGTATATATTCCCATTGTTGTTGGCTCTGTCCCCAAGTCTGATCACATGGGTTTGCCCAAAAACAAGGTACCCTCAGATTTGATGATTTATCATGTTATCACATGTTATCATCAGTTCCATATTGATTAAGATTGCCATAGCTGATCATAAGTGCTGAGTATACGTAGTATACACCATTTTCAGACACACCCTACTATCTATCATATGATATCCCCGCTAATATCATCCCCAATTCCTCCCTACTACTGGTTATACGAGACTGTTGGTTCCGTTGTATCCCCTAGTCAGGTCTACAGCAAGAGATACGACTCGGCAGAGCCCCAGTGAGAGGTTTGTTGTGAGCACCTGGAAGCTTTAAGCGCCTGTGGATCGTTTAATATTGAAACCTGTATGTTATTTTCAGATTCATAGATAGATTATGAAAGTAAGATTGATGTTTGATTCCATGTGATGCCTTTTCGGAATGCGGATGAGTGGGGCGAAATGTTGGTGGCAGAGTCCGATACTGTACATGACTACATGACTAAGTTGCCAGGTCGTACTCGTACCTTTGTACGGACCAATCAAGGATTTTGATCCCTAGGTCAAAAGGCGAGCTAATTCCCGGGCGCTTTGCTGAGCTCTCAATTTCAGCCCCAGCTGGTGCACGGTTGAGGCTGCTGGTCCCTGCCGCATGCCAATGCTTTGACGTGCTTCGACATGCTTTGACTTGGATTTGCTCAATTTAAAAGCGTTTTGTCATGTTTTGTCCGTCGCAGTGTGATGTGCCAGATCCACCTCATTCATACTTCACGGGTTCGAAGGCATTGAGCAAATCCAGGCTTTTCACAATCAAGATGGGCGAGCGAACAGAAGGATACCATACGCGAAATCCGGCACCAGGGTGGTTTTGAAACACCGCCAAGTGTTGATACACCCACAACTACAGAAAGGATGTGGATCATTTGCATTGCAACAAAGAGATACATATTACATGGAGTGCCTTTGAGCAAGATGAAACCGTACGAAATCGATAAGACGCGACAGAACATTTTGATTGTTCGGACTGTATCGTAGTAGAGGAAAGGCAGAGTTGGTTCCAGAGGAAATGATCACAAAGGAACCTGGTTTGATATGCATTCCCAGCTCTATCATTTCTATGCTGATTCGAAATTCTGGTCTCGGAATCATGTGAATTCCAGATTTGTTTGAAGGAAAAATCCGCTGGAAACCCCCGGGTTTGATGGGGAAAAAAACATGATTTCCTGATTTTCTGGAAAAAAAAACATACAAAACCAATCCATTCATCACTGGGAACCAGCTTTTCCTTGGGCGGTCGCTTCCCTGGCCAGGGGTGCCAGGTATTTTCCAGTAATCATCCACTGGCATGTCTGGCAGCATGGGGATGCTGTCCCCCCATTCACGGAGCATTCTTCCATATGTTATTCCCTGATTCATGAGGAGGGGTTCAAGATGTTCAAGTATGACGATTCCAAGTCATTTCTCAGGAATTTCTGTGAATTTGGAATGCAACTGGAGAATGGCATTTTTTCAGATACACATGGCAGCCATTGGATTCCATGGTTCATGGTTCATTTGTCTCCAATGTGGTTCCGGGGGATTGCGTGCAATCAGTTGATGATCCCAATTTGTGGGATCGAACGCGGCCTAAAAGTTGCTAAAGTTGCGGACAGAAAGGGCATCTCTGCAATGCAAAGTCGGAGTCTGTAGATGGATTCTCATGTCCAGTGTCAGATGTAGAGTCTACATGAATATCATGAATCTACTGAATGGATCTAGAATGATCTAGACATATCCAAAGGTATCATAAAATATCCACATGTGATGTGAAAATGTCAAAGTGCCGTGCCCTGGGAAGATGCCAGGCATGTGCGAGATCTCACCATCTCCCGCGAGGGCGTGGGAGCTCCCAGGGTAGCAACGGTTAGCCTTGGAAGAGATGGGACAATTATAAATATATATTAATGTTGTCTGACCAATAGTGATATCTTGTCAATAAAAAATAGGGGGGTAATTACTATTAGGCAGCCAACATTATATTATATACAACTATCGCACAGATTGGGGGTTACTCGCTTCATTGTGTACCATATGTTACCATTTCAACTATATTGTAACATAGGTAATGGCAAATTGTCACTATTTGGCACCCGAGTACCTCCCAATCAACCAGGATTTCTTAATCCTAGGGTGACGTGAAAATTGGGGTCAAAAAAACATAGTCCATGGTTCACAACATGGTTCACAATAATCCAATGGTAGATTTAGTATACCATCAACGGAATGGATCAACAAAATGGGTGTATAGAGCCATGATCACGGGGATCATCGTCATGAAACGGTGAATTTGGCCCTCCAAGCCCACCGTTTCATGACATTTCATGAACCAACTGACTATGACTTTGCAACTGTTGGTGCATCCCCATTTTTGGACGAACCCACACCCTTGCAGGATGCTTAAATGTGGTTGCAGGATGTAGCAGGTCACGCCGTCAGTGGGAACCATTCCATCACCCCATGGAATTTCGAGGTGGGAACCATCACCTTCGAAGGTGAGACCGACTGCAGTAACCTCGACTTCCAGGACGGCCATGTCATTTTTCACGCGTGGAGCATCAACGGTGAAACCGTTGCCTAAGATGTGTTTGCAATCCACCAGTTGCCATGACTTGGATGGATGATGATTTTCGGGTCACGGTGACACACCACATATTTGCTTGGTCCGGAGTGCAATAAAGCTGATTGGATGTGGATCAGCATGACAACTCAGGGGCAGAGTCAGGGATTGGCAGTTCTCAAACGCGAGCGTTTCACCAAATGCAATCCGGGAACAGCTGCACCACTTCCGGGAACAGCTGCACCACTGTGCTCAGAACATTGTGCGCCTGGAGGTAGGAGAGGCCTGGCAGATTGTCCGACCAGAGGAAATTGTATATTGAGTACCCGATCCACCTCCTAAAGGAGCCACTTGACAGGGCATCTTCAAAACACAGATGCTAAGGATCGATAATATCAGATTGTTGATACTATCTATCCTCTGTGAAGCCCCATATACATACATATTTATTATTTTATTATATTATATTATATTATATTATCTTATATTATATTTTATATTTTATATTATTTATTATATATTATATATTATATATTATTATATATTATATTATATTATATTGTATTGTATTATATTATATTGTATTGTATTATATTACATATATTATGTTTTATTATATTTTATTATATCATATTATATTATATTGTATTATATTATAATATATTATAATATAATATAATATATATATATTATTTTATTTTATTATATTATATTATATTATATATTATATATTATATTATATTATATTATATTTTATTATATTATATATATTACATTGTATATAATATATTATATTATATATTAAATTATATATTATGTATTGTATATTAAATAATATCTTATATATTGTATATTATATATTATATTGTCTATTATATTATATATATATATACGGCAAATGCCTGGGCTTTGCCCGGACCCGCAATGACGACAGGCGACGCATCATCATCATCATCATCATCAGAATTAAACCCTTATTGAAGATCTTCAATGAATGTAGAAGCGTAACGGGGCTGGGAGAATTAAACCCTTATTGAAGATCTTCAATGAATGTAGAAGTTTAGCGGGGGTGGGAGAATAAAACCCTGATTGAAGATCTTCAATGAATGTAGAAGTGTAACGGGGGTGGGAGAATAAAACCCTTATTGAAGATCTTCAATGAATGTAGAAGTGTAACGGGGGTGGGAGAATTAATCCCTTATTGAAGATCTTCAATGAATGTAGAAGTTTAACGGTGGTGGGAGAATTAAACCCTTATTGAAGATCTTCAATGAATGTAGAAGTTTAACGGGGTGGGAGAATTAAACAAACCCTTATTGAAGATCTTCAATGAATGTAGAAGTTTCACGGGGTGGGAGAATTAAACCCTTTTTGAAGACCTTCAATGAAGGCAAAGTTTAACGGGGGCGGGAGTTTAATATTCCCTAGTACCTTTGTTGATCTTCCCAATTGAATGTAAAGTTTAACAGTGGTGGGAGTTCAATATTCCCTAGTACCTTTGTTGATCTTCCCAATTGAATGTAAAGTTTAACGGGGGTGGGATTTTAATGTTCCCTAGTACCTTTGTTGTTTTTCCCAAGAAATTTAAGGTTTAACGGGGGTGGGAGTTTAATATTCCCTAGTACCTTTGTTGTTTTCCCCATAGTAATTTTGTGAAGTTGCATCAACATTTGTTTGGGAATGGGAAACCTCTACGCTGCAACGCCTGGCCAAAGCCCAGGCGTTGCGCGTATATATACGTACATTATTTTACATATTATAGTTACATATACGTATATATATATATATTATTACATATTACTATATTACTATATTACTATATATTATATATTTTATATTATATATTATATATTATATATATATTATATATTATATATTATATATTATATATTATATATTTTATATTATATATTATATATATTATATATATTATTTTATATATTATATATTATATATTATATATATTCTATATATTTTATTTTATATATTATTTATTATATTATATATATATATGTATATTATATTTTATATTCTTTATAATATATATATATATATAATATATATTATTTTATATTATTTATTATTTTATATATATATATTATATATTTTATATTCTTTATAATATATATAATATATATATATATTATTTTATATTCTATATTATATATTATATGATATATATATATATATTATATTATATTGTATATATATATATACACATTATAGTATATATATATATACATTATATATATATATTCCCTTTTCCCATTGCATCATCCTCTTATTCCCCCAAATTCTTGTTGCTTATCCAAGCCGGTTTTCGCTGGCAGGTTCTGGTGTATCCACACCCGAAGACCAAGCCAGAAGTTGGCGTCGGCCTGAACAAGGCCAGGGCAGATTGATGATCAGATGGGCAGACGACATATAGTTAATGATATCAGTAAAAGATATATTAAATAGATATCATGTGAAATGCATGAATATACATATTATGTATTTAATGATACTGGTATATGTCATGATTGTTTATGATTGTTCATGATCGATAATTGTACAAAGGAAAAAATAAAAATAAAATGGAGTAGTGAATTGGATTAGTGAATAGCAAAATCGGATAAAAATGGTCAGACTCTGTGGTTTTCACTCAAATTTTGGCCACCCCAAAAGACATCCTGTGATCTTCAGCTCTTTCCAATGGTCTGGTTCAGCAGGCAGCTACGGTCAAGACCTCAGCAAACGATAGGGAATGTCTTTGCTGCGAGACATGGCAGTGAACGGATTCGGAATGGTCAGAATGGGTCGAATGTGTTTTTTTCATCCTTTTCTAAACGCGGAGCCCGGCGGAGCCCGTAGTTTCTGCTCACATCCCAGCACTGGTTGATTGAAGCAACAGGTCGATTCCGATACAGTACACACCAAAGATCTAGTCACATCTGCAGATGTGGGACATTTGAGGTCACCATGTACCAATGCTGGCCTCCCAACGGCAGCATGTTGGCCCAGGACATGCACCAGGTAGCCTTGGAATTCCAATGACTTGCTAAAGTGATTAGGTGAAGATAGGTAAAGAGTCGCACTGAGGCGACACCATATGATATCATTTGAATGTCAATACGGAGTCTGTAGCCCATTTAAGAAGACGAAGATTCAAAGAAGATTCAAAGATGGCTGCTCACCTGTCTTGCGCAAGGACTTGGAGCAACAGGAGGAGTACAAACGACGTATCAAAGTGATGACGGAGGAGAAGAAAGCAAGGCGAGCTGATGGGCCCTGGATATCACAAGGGAGTTCTGGCAAAGGTGGTAAATCCAACAATGAACCATCCCATTAGCCAACCATCTGGGGGTCATTGTGCATCATGCCAAATAGGGGTATATACTGTACGGTATACTTGTACCCAATAAACCTCTATTTTGGATGGTTTATTCTTTGGTTTAGCAGATAATGTTTCATGTCAATGGAACGTGTTCCAAACATTTGGAAAATCTGCAGGTGATCCTAAGGCCTGCGACGCCCCAGGTTCATCGATTACGACTGCATGATGGGCGTTTGGAAGTTTGGCGTTGATCACTTCTGAGATCCTGGGGCGGCGCAAAGGTCACACCCCCCAGGAACGCCGTGTGGCGAAGGCTCCCAACGTGAAGACCAAACCATGACATCCATGAGCCAACAAAAACCCTGGGCGTCAATGTGTGAAGAAGGTGTTGAAGCAAGATGAAGCAAGATATTTACAGATATCTCAGAAGCTGATAGGAACCGACTGGAATGTTGACCATCCTTGCAGAGTTCAAGTATGCAGTATGCCTGAATGTTTAGTTTCCGAATTCTTAAAACCCAGGAAACTTTGGATTTCTCACCATTCTTAAGGACTATTCTTAAGCTCACGAGTGATTGCATGCAACTTGCTGCCCATGTCGGCTAGCACCATGATACATCGAACATTCAGCTGTGGAGCCCTATGCCATGGACCCATGGACCTTTCCTCGCTGATTTGGGAAGGGACATTGAAATGTGCAGAGCCATAGATGTGAGCCATGGAATGGAGAAACATGGAGAAACACAAAATTGGTTTCAGAATGGTAGCCATAAATCGTTCAGATGTTTCGGCTAGGCCACACAGTAGCCATTGTTCGGGTTCCTCATATCTCTGCATTGTGTGTCTGTTTATTTCGCTCTCAGCTCCTCATGGCAAGTACTGTACTTGTTGTTTCCTGGTGCTGCCAATGCTTCCAAACCCTATGAAGGTTTGACATTGCTGACCATACCATGGCCAGCACATCCTGGTTCAAAGTGTAGCAGAAATGCTTAAATTTTAGTCGATGATTGAGCCAATGACCAGGCAGGGATACCACCGCAGAAAAAGTGTCAACCCTGGGCACCATGGCCATCTAGAGATGAAGCTCCTATCTGGATATGTCTGGACAAGGATTGAGGCTGGTGCATGCCGCAGCTGCTTCAGGAACATGAAAAGAACATTTGCATAGCAACAATACTTCGAAATCTTCGAATGTCATTCAAACCTGCATAATTCTGTTGACCAACTTCACTTCTAAGTTTCAGCATTTTCAGCCAGATGGAAAGACATGTAGAAAACAACAGATTCAGACAGGAACCCGTCGGAGGTAGTGGATTTTGCACTAGGAAAGCCGGAGAAATTGGAAACTTCAGACAAGATTCACTGGGAAAACTGGTGGCTGTTGGTGTCAAGACGCTGGTGCTCCAAGCTAGGATGCTCAGGGGTGCGACAGACGCACCGAAAAGGGGCAGTGTGATTTGTGCTGGGATGTGTTGGGTAGAACTGCTAGATTATGACAGTCCAAGGAAATGGTTGAAGTCTTGTCGTTCTCATTTTGGATTGTGGTAATTTGACCATGTCAAATGTCACCAAGTGTTCAACTGAGCGAGATTCGTTCAATGATTGAGTGAACCGCTTCGCGACGCAAAAATTGAGGACGTCAACCTCAAGCCACCTCAGCATAGATGCAGGCTTATGTGACTTATGTGAGAAACCATCCCCCAAATTGCCTCTAGGGGGTCAAAAGACCGAATGAGCAAGGAATGGTTATATAAATATATAAAGTTATACAGTTTTCCCGTGCTGATTTAATCTATAGTTGATACACGTTGATACACGTTGATACACGTTGATACATGTTGATACGCGTTGATACACGTTGATACAAGTTGATACATATTAACATTACTTAAAACTAACATTCATATGTCATGGTGATTTCCCTATGAACATGCTTTTCCCCGACGACCAAGGCCATGACTTGCGCAGATGTGACGGCTGCAGGGGATGCGGCTGTGAAGGCGGTCGTGGGCGAGGACCGGTTTACTACATTGGATGATTGGCTTATTCAAAGGAAGTTTAGTTCGAACACTTCCGAGTTACAGACGAATGTCCAGGGGTAGCCTTGACATCATGACATCATCATGTCATCATCATGTCATCATCATGTCATCATCATGTCATCATCATGTCATCATCATGTCATCATCATGTCATCATCATGTCATCATGGTGTCATCATGGTGTCATCATGGTGTCATCATGGTGTCATCATGGTGTCATCATGTCGTCATCATGTCATCATCATCATCATCATCATCATCATCATCATCATCATCATCATCATCATCATCATCATCATCAGTGACTCATCAGTCATCATCATGTCAACAACATAGTGAGCAAGAGCACTTCGTGTGTGGAAGCAGAAGAAGAGAGTCAAAGTTCGGGAAGGCGTGAATTCACGGGTGAAAACACTATCCGGCGCGAAACCCTGTGTTTTTTCAGGTAATGTGGCCCCTGAGGTCGCCGAAGTATAGGGTCTCTGTTTCCGCGGGTGCGGGCCTCGATCTGCGAAAGCTGTCGACAAAAAGTGCACAGGACTGTCCAGGACTGTAGCGAGAGATCGATTTGCACTTCCAATTGTTAAAAAATATTGAGGTGTGCAGAACACTATGGAACACTTTAAGATGAGGGCAGTAAAATTTGCTCGAGACAGTAGTGGGAGCTCGAGGTTCATTGATTCATTGACTTATTGATTCACAGAATCACTTGTTCATTGGTTCATTGATTCCATTGATTCAATGATTCATCGGTTCACTGGTTCGTTGAACTGATTCATCGGCTCTTTCGTTCACTCATTCATTGATTCGTTGATTCATTGAATCATCGATTCACTGGTTCATTCGTTCATTCGGTCAGTTGCACGCACAGTCTTTCATGACATTCAGTGGCATCTCAAACACCATTCGTTCCTTTGCTGATGCACCACAATTTCAACAATTCATTGCTTCTGCATCGTTTTTGCGTTTTCCTATTTTAGACGATTGGTTTCTTATAGCCATTTCATTTTTTCGAAACTTCCGCCCCAGCGCGTGCTGGGCATTACCTGGTAGTACCATCCGATAATGGATCATATTACCATCAAATTTCTATTACAACCCTTATGTGCGGTTTATTATTACCATTGGTTTGGAACCTTGGCTTATTGGATCATCAATTACTATGGGTGATTGGAGGTGATGATTAGCCATTTGGCATAAGATTGGATCATTGCTGCCCATTTACCATACGGTTACAGACATGTAGATATTGGTGATGCCGAAAATTCTTTCTAGAGGCACTGTGCTAATCACGAAAGCTAGCTTCTGCTAGCTGAAGCCCCTCTTGCTTTAGCAAGGTATTGTGGGGGCTGGAATCCCCAATCGCGACAAACTTCTTGCCTCATTTCTCTTCAATTCATTGATGCAGCGGCGCTCATGATTGGCATGTTCATTCATGAGTAGCCTTCATCTTGGCCTAGCTTCATTTTCATGGTGCGCGCGCACACTTACCTCTCGTCCTCAACTTCGGTTTTGCATTGCGTTACTTCTTCCCGCGCTTCCAAAGGCCCACTCCGATGCCGAAGGTGGACCTTTGAATCTTCCCCAATTACTGGTCATCATGTTGGCTATGCTGAATTTCCTCATCCTGTTCGTGCAGCAGCACATAACAATCATATGTTCTCATCCTCGTCCCCTCCAACATACATCTCCTCAATACGTAGGTTTGGATGTTTACCTTACCAACATGCCCCAGCTTCAGACCCGCTCGTCCACGTCGACGAAAAGGCTGCGCAGCTGCGCTGTGCCCTTTGTGTTTAGTTTTCGTCCCCTACCCCTGGGCCTCAAGTTAGGTAAGACTCTGAGGATGAGACTTGCAGTGCCAATTCAATGGATACCCCAGCCACACGCAAAGGGCTACATCCTGCAGCCTTCCAGGAGCGGTTTGCCATGATCCAAAGCGCCAAGTTGCTGGTCGTGGGTGCCGGTGGCATTGGCTGCGAGTTGCTCAAAAATTTGGTCCCTCAGCAGGGCAATTCATGATGGGCGCTTGGGGTTGTTGGGTTGGTGATCAGTCTAGTGGTATTGGGCAATCATGGGTTCTTGGAAGGGCCTCAATCATTGGTGGGGCAACTCCGATGAACCACTGGTGGGAAGACTCCATATGACTCCATGATCATTGTTGCTTCAAAAATTTGTTGGTAAGGCAAAAAGAAACAGCAAGGTAGAAGTTTCACTGCGTAAACCATGTTTCAAGAGGTTTCCAGTCGCACCAGCACAAAGGGCTGCCGGTGATGCTGCAAACAGTTTTCTTCTAGCGATATTCTCAAGAATGCCGCCCCATCCCAAGTGATTCTGCCCGAGGTCTTGAGTGGTTTTCGAGAAATCGAGGTGCCCAATTGCACAGGAACCTGTGACAGCTGCAATGAAACCAAGTATGTGAGTTTGAACCTTAAGTGATATGATGATATGATCAAGATGTGTTGGCCAACGCAGGCCAAGGCCAAAGGCATGGCCGATCTTTTTGGGCAAAATCAACGCATGTGAGGATGAAAATGGAAATCACTAGGTGGTGTCACTTGAACCGTCAGGTGGTTGATTTGGACACTATCGATGTACGGTTCTCAGTACTGGGCTATTGTGGCACCAAGATTAGGCAGCTGGACATAGCTGCGTTGCTTTGTTTTTCACCTTGTTTTAAGCCATGGGTGGGGCCTGGGTGTAGCACCCGGCCATTTGACTCATGGGAGTTTCAGCGGTGTCCAGGTCTCGAACTTGAATCGCCAATTCCTCTTCCGGCGGGTCCATGTGGACAGACCTAAGTCAGCAAGAGCCTCAGGTTTCAGGTTTCTGGTCCTGGGGATGAAGACACCCATGATTCCAGAGTTTGTTCAGGTGTGACTATCTACTCTCAGGTGGAACATCGATGAACATCAATTTGAAATGATTTGTTGACACATCGCCACTCGACCCGACAGGTGGTGGCGGCCGAAGCTGTGAAGCAGTTTCGCAGGGAGTCCAAGCTATCGCCCGCGCTGGGTAGCTGGACATAGCGCTATCGGAATGGGGGTATGAAGGTCCAGCTGTACCAGATATCTACAGTAGCCATATGAGCTCATATGTAGCCATCTATTTTGGTGTGAAGAGAGAACTTGAACCCGCAAAAATTAAAAAAAATGGGGATTCAAATGGATTCAAGTGGATTTCACCAACAAACAACGGGTAGGGTATAGAAGCAATGTTCTAACCCATATGACAACACACTGGGTCTTGACATCAGACTGGGACGAGAGTTGCAGCCAGCAGACCAGGCCCGAACGCCAACATCATCTCCCACCATGGCAATGTCAAGGTAGGGTGCAGCTGACTGTCAGTGACGCAGTGTGCTTGGACAAGACGCCATATACATACAGATGTTATTAACTATATGATGTTATTGCCAATATATCAACAATAGATGTGTATGATTGGATATTATACATGTATGATATACATAACATGACCATATATGTATACAAGTCTGTCTCAAAGCAGGTCACCAAAAGAAGCCTGGTTTGGTTGGTTTCTGGGCCAATGATTTTGATACTTTCTCAATATTCTGCAATAGACCAGACCCCTATAGCACACCTCTTGCCACTTGAAGATAGTTTATGAAAGGAATTCTTTCACTTGGGTTGTTGGAAGGACTTGGGGTATGCACAAAGATATGTTCAAATCATCCTCGAATCATGGTAAGCTGGTAGTCTTTGAAGTTGGCAGAAGTGTACGTGATTTGGATCACAGTGCATGATGTTGTTTCAAATGTCAATTTTTGGATTTCAGAGGTCTTCGCTGAATCTTCAGCACTTTTTCTTAGCATTTACGAAGAGCATTGGCTGAGGACCCGCAGTTTGGCTTGGAGTTCATTGGCAAGTTCGATGTGGTGGTTCCAGCCTCAGCCTGCAGATCAGTAGCATTGCTATCACTGCTATCACAGATCGTGGGAAAAGGTCCTACGGCTTAGCCATTTCGGAGGATCTTCGAAGACTTGCATTGTACATGAATGTGGAATGTGTATATATATATAATTTATACACTATCATGTACTATCATGTACTATCATTCATTCAGCCGAAGACCATTTCCGTTTGGATCCATGTGGGATCAACGCTTCGCAGGGGAGCGTGAAAAACCATCATGACACCGGCAGGTGAATGCGCTAGACAACTTGGAAGCTCGACGACATGCCATTTGTCCGCAGACAGTGGCTTTTCACAGTCCCCCAAAATGGGGGAATGATTGGGATATCCTGGGTCACTTTTTTTTGATTTGGTCAGCAATCCCTAGTGATTCTGATGTTCGTAATTGCTAGTTCTCAGTCTCGTTCAATTCCCAATTATCGTGGTTCAACTGTAAGTCACTAACCTTCAATCACCAGTTATTATCATCATTCTTCCACCCAGTTCTCCCAGGTGAATCGTCTTTGTCTCGCAGCAGAGAAGCCACTGCTGGAAGCAGGAAGCACTGGGCACTTGGGCCAGGCCCGGCTCCAACCGGCTCGAACTGACGGAAAGGGATGCCGTGGGATACTTCAAAAAGTTGTCATATAGTCGATACAATAGAATGATAAATGGATATATTATACGGATAATAAGTGGTTTTATAGGATGTTATAGGATATATTTTAGGATAATATCGGATAATATAGGATAGAAATGGAAAGAACATGATAAAACATGAAATTTCCACGCAAAGTGAAAGCTTGTTTTCTTTATTGCCAAGAATCCGGCATTGACCATTGACCATCCAAAATGGATGCCACGGCGGCCCCAGGTCACAGTGATTCGCAAAGGCGAGACGGAATGCTTCGAATGCCAGGCCAAACCCAGCCAAAAGGCCTGCGGATCAGATGGCCTGGGGTGGTTGATGGTGAATTTATGGGTTAATATATGGGCTAATGATGGTTAATACGGATTAATGCAAATATGTGTATAATCGAAGGAAGTTTGGAAGTCAAACTTCCGACAATATGGAGAGATGAAAAAGCTGTCAGCAGGGAGAAGAGTCAGAAGAGAAAAGATCAGAAGAAAGAAGATGCAGGTGCGCGAAAAGGTAGGAAAGTCGCGAAACACTGTTTTTTCGTGGTTTTGTGGCTCCGGAGGGTTGAAGAGTAGGCTCGCTAAAGCGGCGGGTGCGGAGACATCTGGGGAGATGAGAGATGAAAAGTTGCACGCCGTTGTGGCGCGAAGCACATTTCGAAGTCAAAATGTTAAAAACACCAGGGGTTCGGACCACTTTTGGAAGTTGCGATGTCGAAAAAATGCACGCCGTTGTGGCGCGAAACACATTTTGAAGTCAAAATGTACAAAACACACCAGGTCCGGACCCACTTTTGGAAGTTGAGATGTCGAAAAAGTGCACGCCGTTGTGGCGCGAAGCACATTTTGAAGTCAAAATGTACAAAACACACCAGGTCCGGACCACTTTTGGAAGTTGAGATGTCAAAAAAGTGCACGTCGTTGTGGCGCGAAGCACATTTGGAAGTGAAAATGTACAAAACACTACATGTTCGCGCCACTTTTGGAGGTTCAGATGTCGAAAAAGTGCACGCCGTTGTGGCACGAAGCACATTTGGAAGTCAAAATGTAAAACACTACACGTTCGCGCCACTTTTGGAGGTTCAGATGTCACAAAAGTGCACACCGTTGTGGCGCATTTCGAAGTCAAAATGTTAAAAACACCAGGGGTTCGGACCACTTTTGGAGGTTGAGATGTCGAAAAAGTGCACGCCGTTGTGGCGTCAAAATGTACAAAACACTAGGGGTTCGGACCACTTTTGGAGGTTCAGATGTCGCTTCGCTTCAAGACACTACACTACAGAACATTACACTACACTACACTCCAGTACACTACATTACACTACATTACATACACTCCAGTACACTCCACTACATTCAATTACACTACACCACACTACATTACACTGAATGACACTGCAACACAGATAGACAGGTAGACAGCTAGACAGATAGACAGATGAAAGGGAGAGATAGATAGACAGGTAGATGGATAGATAGATAGATAGATAGGTAATTAGATGAAAGAAAGAGAGAGAGAGAGAGAGAGAGAGAGGCCAGCTGGGTAGATGAGATAGATAGACAAATGGCTAGACAGACAGACAGACAGACAGATAGATAGATAGACAGATAGATAGATAGATAGACAGGTAGACAGATAGACAGATAGATAGATGGATAGATAGACAGACAGATAGATGGATAGATAGACAGATAGACAGATAGATAGATGGATAGATAGACAGACAGCTAGACAGATAGACAGATGAAAGAAAGAGAGAGAGAGAGATAGATAAATAGATAGATAGATAGATAGATAGGTAATTAGATGAAAGAGATAGATAGATAGATAGATAGATCGATCGATAGATAGGTAGATAGGTAGATACATAGAAAATAGATAGGTAGGTAGGTAGATAGTCAGAGAAAGAGAGAGAAAGAGTGAGAGAGATCAAGCACCTTTCAATCCATCAGTGGCTTCGCTCTGCCATCCCTGATTCACAACAACCAACCTCACCTATAGGTTTCCTATTTTTGAAACTTCCGCCACCGCCTTGTGCGGTACTACTGGTATATATATATACATACATACATAATATATATGTGTGTGTATGTATGTATGTATGTATGTATGGATGTATGTATGGATGTATGCAATGGTAATGTAATGTAATGTAAGGTAAGGTAAGGTAAGGTATGTATGTATGGTATGGTATGGTATGGTATGGTATGTATGGTAATGTAATGTAATGTAATGTAATGTAATGTAATGTAATGTATGGTATGGCATGGCATGGCATGGTATGGTATGTATGTATGTATGTACATATATATTTTATATACACACATTGAGGTTGACTGATATATGGATCAATGCATGGGTGAATGTGGCAATGGCTAAGCCAAATTGGAGCATCAGATGCCAGGTGTATCCCTATTGTACCATTCGATCCACTCCAGAGAAGCCTGTGCCGGTGGCTGAGTTTGCAACTGCCCTCGGCCCATTGGCTTGTTGACGACTTGGTGTGTGGTCCCAAAGATGGAACAAGTAACAGGATGTAAAAAGTAGGGAAAACTCGTTTGATTTTAGTTGTTTAAAACATGCTTAAAACATCAGCTGAGGCACTGCCTGACATGGGCGAAGAATCTCTTCGATCTGTGCTTCGGTCCTGAAGATGAGTCCAACCTTCTGCCCGGCCACCTGGTGGGCTGATGGTGAGATGGTGATTGATGGTGGATTTGTGATGACTGGACTCATGAACCCTTTGAGTTTGGAGGTAAATGCTCCATTTTTGACCATTGCACATGGAGTTGCGTAGGGCACCTTCCTTTTTGGCGGTCAGAGGTCAGGGGTGGGGGTTTGACGCCTACAGGGGCGGAAGGGGGCACAGGTGACGAGGTGGTTCAGGTCTTAGCGATATTTCGGTTACGAACCTGTAGGAGTCGAGTGGACAGAACCCATCGGGAAGTTTGTGACTTGCGCGTCTTTGCTATGTGATTCACTTGACGTTTTGGAGCCTTCTGTGATTTGAATGTCTTGTCCAATTGCTGTCTGACAGCGCCTAATCGGGCAAGCTCTGGAGATATGTCACAAGATGAGAAGTGCACCGCAAGGGTAGGGAAAGTTGAAGGAACATGAAGGAACCAATCCTGCGTTGCTGTTCAATGATTCAAAGGAATCAGTACAATCTGTTCAGATTATCAGTTTTGCTTTGCCAGCAACAGAGGCTATGCCCTTCTGCAGTTAATACCAGCAGCACTTGACTTTGGCAGACCTAATGGCTGACCACATTCCATTTCCAGAACCCCAGAACCAACTTTCGGGAGGTGGGCTGGTAGGATCTGAAAACATTCCGCGGGACTAGGTGTCCACAGCGCGTTTTGTCTCGCGATATTCGCACTCTTGATACCGGAATCATCTGCTGATTTGGAAGGTCTTTGAGTCGATGTGCATTGAAAACATCTTGCTTGTATGTGCATGTGTGCCTTTGCCATGCTGTGATTCGCTTGACGTTTCGGAGCCTTCTGTGATTTGAATTTCTTGTCCAATTGCTGTCTGACAGCGCCTAATCCGGCAAGTGGAGATATGTCACAAGATGAGAAGCACAAGACGCATGAAATTTCCAAGTGAGCAGGCCACAGGTTTGCAACGTGGGGACACGCAATCACAAACGGCTAAAAATACCAAAATCAGTTGTGCGTTGCCGCAAAAGATTGGACCCAGGATGTTAAATGTCATGGTTTTGGCCTGCATCCTTTCAAGGCTATCATATCCATATGCCTCACAACAAGTATTGTTGTTGATACATGTCGATACTATGATCAATGACAGGGAATCTGAAATGTTGCTTTGTTTTGTTTACGATTACTCCTGGATTGATTCTGTGGAACAATCCTTTTTTCTGTCACTCCTCGCTTTCCGTCGAGGGTAGTAGAAAGGCGCTACCTCAAATCCACTGTTCGTCTCCCTTTTTCACAGCCCATGTGACACGGGCTTTGTCCAGTAGGTTTGACTTGCTCTTGACGCCTGCAAATTCATGACTCCCTAGGTCCCAATTGGGCTACTTGGGAAATAGCACCTAGATGCCAATTTGGAAGGGCCGATATCCCTGCCTCTTTGAATGGCAAGGACCATTTCCAAGTAGCTGTGGCTTTCAAATATACTACAATACACAAAGACTATGCATACATACAATGATAACAATGACAACACCATCTCATATACAGTAGCATGAAACATACTCATATAACATAAGACTTGTGACACATAGCATGTCATTTCATGTTTAAGACGTAGTACATAGCACACAACATGTCACATATACCATGTGCTATGTACCGTACACATGCACAGTATTGAGACAAGCATTTATATGCATATGTTTCTACGTGTATTTGTGTATGTGTATGCAGGTATGCATATACAATCATGTATACATGTATACATATATATATATATATGCGTGTATCATTATCATTATTTATGTATATATACATAATTGTATGTATAAATATATATATGTGTGTGTGTGTGTCTTCCATGCAGCTGCCAGGGTGCGGCTACTGCCTTGAAGTGGGTCCAGGTAACACTTGCTGTGTTCCTTCGTGTTGGGTAAGTAGGTAAGTTTGCCTAAGACTCAGATTGGTGCCATCAGCATCTCAGGACAGGAAAGCATCCCATGTTGTTGGGGCCAAGGTTGTCAAAAGGATTCACCCAATACAGGATGCGAAAGTAGCTTTTCAAATACCCAAGCGCAGCGCAAGTGTCCATGTCATGATGTGCAACTTTGCCGCCGTCACAGATTGAACAAGTATGTATGCAGGCGACTCCCACCAGCCGGCGCATGCAAATTCCAACATATATGCCCATCAGTAGTTGCTCAGCGCCTTCAACCCTTCGGCGCGCCACTCCGCCCTTGGGGCGCGAATTGCGCGCGCCATGACCGACAACCGCTCAGAACTATGGAGTAGAAAGCACGCGCGTGCGACAAAGACCCGAAAACAGGTGGGGAGACGGGGGCGGGGTTTGTTTCCGACATGGAGCAGCGCTGCAGGGCAGATTTGGCTGCGGAAATGCGCAAATTCCAGGCGCAGGAGGCTCTGGGTCGGTGGGGCCCAATGCTGCAGGGATCTGCGGATGATTCGGGGGCGATGAAGGCCACAGCTGTGTTGATGGTTGTGGCGACAACATGCGCGAAAATGATGGCGATGATTTTGGTGGTAAGGGCGGCACAATTGATTTTGATCATAATTGTGATCGTGAGCGTGCTGATGGTCATGATGGTGATGATGACCATGATGGCCGGGTAGCCAATGGCGTTCAAGCCCCACTTCCCTTGGAGATTTTTTTTGTAATGAACACTACTACTGTTGCCAGACTCGTGTCATTGTCACTAGATGTCACGAACAATATTTACTGTGGTCGCCCTGGTCATCACAAAAACCACCGCCGCCGCCACCACCACCACCATCGTCCTCGTCCTCGTCCTCCTCCTCCTCCTTCTTCCTCCTCATTCTCACCATCATCACCACCACCACCATCATCATCATCATTATCCCCCCATGGTCATCGCCATCGCCATTGCGATTGCCATCATAATCATCATTATTTGGTGTTTATGCTCACTATTTTAAACTTCTTGGTGATGACTATGATGATGGCAATCGTGGTGATGGCGCTCATCATCGCGATGACGACGATGGACTACGATGATGACGACGTGGGGTTGGTGGTGATGATGGCAAATATGGTCCGAGTTGTTTTCCTGGTTGCTTCATGATTTTGCGCCAGTTTTTGTTGTGCGGGTAGATGTTTACCAGGCCTGCCCCCACCTCAGAACCATCGCTTGAGTTTGCCAGTCCGTGGATGGTGAAGATGCCGGAAGACGAATTTTTGCTCACTTGTTCGAAGAGGATATCAAAAAACAGGCCCGCTCAATAAACCCAGTTGATGCACGTGGTATTGTATTTCACATGTAGGAGCAACATTGACAGGCCGATGCATGTGTTTTGTTGAAGTAATCCACAATGACTTCACGTATGTACATATTTGGTTTCAAGTCATGGAACTGATGGTGATTTCCTGAGTGGTTTGAATTGATATAATATTTGAATTTGTTCACGATTGGTTTTGATGTTGTTGCGCCGGTTTTGCAAATACAAAGCATTCCGTCACGGTGGTCTCACCAGGCTCAGTTGGAAGATCTCTGGTCGGATCAACGTCCTCCACCAGGGCCTTTGTGTTATGAAGATGCCTTGAAGTTAGGATGCCCGGAGATGGACTAAACATGGCAGTTCGGTTTCAAGAATATGTGTTTGTCATCAATTCCAACAGATCGGAAAACCATTGAAGGCGTTAAATCCGCATGTTTGCAGCGCCATTGAGAATATTGAGTTCGAGAAAACAATTGCAACAGACAGTTTGTTTGAATGCATTTGTTCGTTTTCAAACGTGAATCATTGCTAAGGAACACGGAACGCCCTTCAACAGATGCTGACAAGGACTGATATGAGCTGTTGCTATCCGCAAGATCCTGGTTCAGAACATTCCCAGAAATCAATTTTATCGGGTGGAATTAACGACTGTGTGCACCAAACAGCATCAAAGACGCCGCATGGTTGATGGATGTTGATAGTGTCACTGCAATCTAAGAGTTTTTCCTGGTGCGTCGGCTTGGCTGAAACTGAACCATATTGAATCCTCGATGGGTCCATCCTCGGTAATTAAGATTAATTGCCATCTACAATTTCTACAAACCACATTGAGCAACAAGCAATTGGGACTGCGATTGCGGCCAACAAAAAAAAACAGATTCCAAATCCCATTTGGGCAGGACAAATTGGAGACTCAGAAAGTGCCCAGTGTCGCGGGCGATGCCCAAGGCTTTGTCGCGGCAGCTCCTTGTCAAAAACCGGCGGCCAGGCCATGTACGACGCATAGCCCACGAGTATGTGGAGGTTTGTGGCTGGGAAAATCGTTGAATGTGCCGTGTTTGAGTATCGGACAATAAGAGATACTGTGATGGGCTACCACCAGATTTTCACTCAGTACCAGATATTGGTTATGGAGGAGTACCCAACTGAGGTTGACTGCGATTTAACAACTGTTGCATATACTGTATATCTTGGCGAGAAGAAATAAGCATCACAGATGAACCCCCAAGAAAGGCTGCCGGTTCGACCCAAAGAATCCACAGTTTTTTTAACCATATATATAGTACTTTTGGAAAGCTATGTACAAAACTTGTTCCAACGACATTGGCCAGCTCCCTAGGTGGCCAAGATGTATGGCGAGAGGCGTGAGCTTATTGGGCAAAGCTCATTCAGCAAGGACAAGTTTGAAGGGGAAGTGGGAGGCTGTCAAGCTTTCGCAGCAGAGAGGTGTTTGGAAGTGGTGGCATGATCTGTTTTGGTGGATGGTAGCTGGTAGCGGTTCATTTTGGTGTATGTCAGGCAAACTCAAAGTTGAAGCGGCTGTGCTCTCACACCAGGACGATCCAGTGGCAATGGATTTCGTTCATTGCGCCGCCAATCTGAGAATGCAGAACTATCGCAGCTTGGCCTCTCCAGTCATTGTTGTCTAGTTGTAACCACAATGTCTGGGTTGACCCAAGATTTTTCACAGGTCGCACCCCCATTCCCCTTCAAAAAAAGTGAGGGGCCAATCTATATCTATCCAGATCAATATTATTTTGAACTTATTTATTTTATGATTTATTCATATATTCGATCATTTATACTATTTATCCACATTTCAGACTTGGGAAGCCGAGGCATTGGCAGGCTTTCTCGCTGGGTGCGGGCCTGAATTTGACGAAATTTCTCCTAGGCTCTCAATGCCTTGGCTGCTGAGGATGCGCAGTCCATTGCAGGGTCCATCATTCCTGCGGTTGTCTGCGGCTCAGTGGGTCGCCACCATTGTATATATTGATTCTGGGAAACAACTGGCCATTTTGTGATTGAGAGCTGATGGAGAACATCAAACAAGTCAGAAGATGTTTCCTTCTCTAGGCTCCCAACTTTCCAAGTGGGAATCGTTTTATATAGAATTATATACAATGAATTATATATGATTATAAATGAATTATGTACTGTAGATCATTTTGAATACCGGGGAAAGAAGCAATTCGGTGAAGGCCATTGCCCCTTGGGGGTTCACCTCCGCCAGGCAAGTACCAATGCCATTGTGGCAGGCGGGGCCATGGCGGGATCAGGAGTGAAACAGGAGAAGGGAAAGAATGCACATTCACATATGTCATCATATGAATCATATGTATGTTCAAGAATGTTCAAAAATGGGGGAAGCGCCAAATGGCGCCAAACCCACTGATTTGTAGAAACAAAGAATGTTTGAAATTTGTCATCGACTGATAGATTCTTTGGGATCTTCAGACACACAATGGATGCATCAACCGCGGCTGATGGTCAGGGCTGGAAGTCGTTCAGCTTCTCCATGTGTCCGGTACTCACTTTTGATGCAAGCCCAGATATGAAAATGGATGAAACTCAAGATCAAGCCTCCAAATTGGCCCAAAGATCCAAGTATGTACCTGTTACTTGAGAAAATGCACTTGCTGGTGCCTGCACAGGGCATCTCCTAAGTCATTCCTGGACACCAGCACCCCAGTTTCTCAGATTGCCTTCACGCGCGCAGTGGCTGCATCGAGGCTCCAAAGTGTGGGCAAAAACATGAAGGACAGCAAAGTGTGAAACCTCAATGTTGCTGCAGCTGCAGCTTGTTTCATGCGAGGGCGCCTGCTCCTGCAAATGATTTCCAAGCACCAAATTGGGCATGTCTCAAAATCTATTTAAATCTATGGCTTCCAAAATCCAGCATGTCATATAGTTTCTTTGGGAGATGAAACCATTTGTTTGGTACTCCAGTATATTTAGGATATTCATGATGTTCCCTTGTCCCAATTTGACACCACCATGGTCCCAATTTGACACCCCCATGCAGAACTACTTGGCGCCTAGGCGCGCACTGTGTGGGTGCGCTTTCCGGAGCCCTCCCGAAAGAAGATCCTGCAACCCAGTGGGATACCACAGAATCATCCAGTTGCGTCATGCCTGAGGGATACTATTGGATGTTGAATGTTCCTTTTGGATACTTTTGGATCGCTTCTCTTCAAGGGGTTCAGACTTGGATGGTCTATCTTCAGCTCCGGTTCTCATGTGTTTTTTCTTCGGGTCAAATCTGTACATTCTTTCTTGTTTCAGAGATGTTGCTGTTTGAGTCTTCCAGACCAGACCGATGGAGCAAGCGGCTCAGAGGTCTTGGAACTTTTGTCCACTGTCAGCAGGCTTCCCGAAAATGGACACGTAAAAAACAAACCCTAGAAATTATGCCTGAAATATGCCTGAACTATTTTAATTGGTAAGGGAACGGATAGGATTTGCAAAGCTGGCCTCGTGGAAAGGTTCTCTCCACACGCCGAATCCCGATTGCTTCGTGCCTTGGCCGAACTGGTCCGGGGAGCACAACTGACGCAGCAGAGAATCCAACCTGGCAACGGAAAATGACCAGCAAATCCCATTTGCAGATGATGATCTGGTGATCCTTTCAAACTTCATTTGCAGATGTTTATAATATGCTACAACTATATAGATCTATATGGAATGTATTTCCAGATGATTATCATTGATGATCCCTATCCAAAACTTGCCAGGTTTGTTTATTTGGGCGAACACCTGGCACCCTGAAGTTTCCAAATGGGCCCAGGTGTGTGGCTCGAGAACAGCTCGGGTGGCTTTGAGGAGCCTGGAGGAGTGCAAGATCATGGCTTTGGCCAAGGCCATGGCTGCCACCTTTATAGAGTTCACGGATGCTACATCAAAATATCGAAAAAAAAAAAAAAAACATGATTAAACAAATAGGGGGAAATGGTGTTTTTCACAGATGTCAGATGGAAAGCGTCTCCAAATTTTGAGACAACCCCATTCTTGTCCATTTCTACCAGTTGTCAACAAGTCCCACAACCGATTCACCTGACTTGGGCAGGGCTGCATCCAGGGTCAGCTGGGTGCCCACAAGCCAGCGCTTTACGCCAATGGCTCGTGCATTTTTGACCCTGAGCGGCTTGGACGGAGGGAACCAATCCTGGGAACACTTGTGAACCATTTCTGACTGATTCTACACTTGGGGTGATTTGCAACTGTTCAAGCATCAATTGAAATCTGCCCTATAATGCGTTTTAGTCCCAGATTTCCGTCGCTTCAGGGTGGTAATTTCAGCTCACATTTCAAGTATTTGAAAGTTCATGAAAGATGCTTGTCCACATCAAGACTTGGACTGCCTGAAAGGGATGAGCGCGGAAAGCAATCCCAAGAATGAATTTTGCAGACCGGAGAAAGTATGTTCCAAAAAGTTTCAAGTGGGCTCAGTCAAACTAATGCGTCCGGTGCTCAACAAGTTATGTTTCCCCACCTGCCAAGTGGGGGTCTCTAGTTTTTTAACAAAGGTGATCTGCACTCCTCCCCACTTCCTGCACTTCCTCCGCTTCCTCCACTTCCTCCACTTCCTGCGCTTCCTCACTCCTCACGTCCTCCTCTTCGTCCTTCTTCTTGCGCTGGGCGCGTCTTTTGCGAGTTTGTCATCACTGTGGGCTTCAATGGACCTGGATTACCGAAGGCCATGGCGAGCCCCGCGGCAGTCTGGGCACGCATGGACCCGAACAGAGAGCAGAAAGTAGAATGCCAGATAGAATGCAAGATGTTTTCAGATATAATTGTCAGAATATATGGCAGACAGGATGCCAGAAAAGATGCCAGATAGAATGTCAGGTCGCATACCAGAGGAAGCGTCAGATAAAATGCCAGAGAGAACACCAGAACACACGTCAGAACATATGTCAGATGGAATTTCGGAATATATGTCAAATAGAATGCTAGAGATAATGTAAGAAAAACTGTCGGACAGAATGCCAGATGAAATATCAGCTAGAATGCCAGATAGAATGTCAGATAGAATGTGGTTATACTCTTCAGATATAATGCCAGATGAGGCAATTAACACGAAAGAAATGGGTTGTGGATGCGATTGTCATTCCATGGAATTGCGTTTTTTGTTGTCTGGACGCATACTTGAAATCTGGACAGTGGACTAAAATGCCACGGTGGTGATCACTCGAAGTAAAGACTAAGTTGTTGTTTTCTAATATGCCAATGTCCATCCCCTGTCATAATCATCACATACAATCGTCGTCATCGCCGCCACCACCACCACCACCACCATCATCATCATCATCATCATCCCATGGTCATCGCCATCGCCATTGCCATCATAATCATCGTTATTTGGTGTTTATTCTCACTATTTTAAACTTTTTGGTGATAACTATCATCATTGGAATCTCCCTATGGTGCTTGATAAATTTGATAAAATGATATCCTGAATATGTTCCCCAGGTTTCGTGGGGTTGTCGGACTTGACCTGTGAGGTATCCTGAGCCCGGAGAAGAGGCCGAAGAGGACGCTACTCCAGGGATGCTGGGGCCGGGTGAGCACTTTGCTTTGGGGAATTAGACAACAAATGTACAGATATGTAGTGTATGTATATTAATGTAAATATATAGACTATGCATGATTATGTTATGTGTTTATATTATACATGCGTTGTATAACTATGTATATAAGTAGGTTTTATTATTTTTTGTTAAGTGTATACATATGGCATGTAAAATTGATTATATATGTTATATCAGTATGTACATGTGTTTACCCAACTTTGCAACCCAACAGCAGTGACGGTTTCACAGTTAAGGCTAAGGCTAAGGGGCACAATTGAGAGACAATTGGGAGACTACATCTGGGAGGCAACTGGGAAACAAGTGGAAGGCATGTGGGAAATTATTGAGGGCCGCATCTGGCAGACAATTGGGCGTTGCGAACCGCAGGGACAAGTGGAAGACAATTGGGAGAGAATCGGGACACCACATTTGGAACAAACTGGGGGACAATTTGGAGACAATTGGAAAACCACATCTGCAAGACATACGCGAGACAACTGCGTGAGAAGTGGGAGAAAAAATCTGAAAGACAACACAAGTAGCCTATTGGAAGACCAATTCTGGAGACAGCTCGGAATTGTGGAAGACAATTCGAAGACCACATCTGGGAAACAACTGGGAAACAACTGGTGCACATGGATTTCGGCGTAGGCCTTGTCGAGAATTTCAAGAAACCGTCCTCTTTATCGAAAAAATGTTCCGCGATTGGGAGAGAATATCTGGGAGACAGCTGGGATACCACATCTTGGAGACAAAGTGGGAGACAAGTGGAAAACATCTGGGAGACAACGTGGAAAACAAAAATGGGAGACAGAATGGGAGACACAGTGCGAGACAAGTTTGAGAATGGAAACACAGTGGAAGCACAGACAGCAGGAGGCAAGGTGGGAGACAAGTGGGAGACAAGGTGGAAGACAAAGTTGGAGACACAGTGGGGGACAAGGCAAACACAGTGGGAGACATAGTGGGAGACAAGCTGGGACACAAGCTGGGAGACACAGTGGGAGACAAAGTTCCAAGCTTCTTGGAACCCTGCGCATACATGGGGAAGGAGGGAGAAGTCCGGTTGCAAAAGGGTGGAAGACAAAGTGCGAGACATCCTAGTTCGCTCCTCTCTAGTATCCTTGTCATCTAGAGTGGAGAGGGATCTGTCTGATCTTATGGACCTGCACCGTCCAGTTTCGCTATCCAATTCTGAAAGGAAATGTAACTTTCGAAATTTTGAATTTGGGACAGGCACACCGACGTGGAGCAGGACTTGGCATGCAGCACATGAAGCAACGCTTTGAGAAATATTGGTGGTGCCATTGGGCACATGCTTATTTGGATTGTCTTTGACTGTTCACTTGCGACTTTTATAACGTGGAAGACACTGTGGGTGACAATGGAGACCGTGGGAGACAAGATGGAAACACTGTGGAAGCACAGACAGCGGGAGGCAAGGTGAGAGACAAGTGGGAGGGCAGGCGGAAGACAAAGTGGGAGACAAAGCGGGAGACAAGGCAAACACAGTGGGAGACATAGTGGGAGACAAGCTGGGACACAAGCTCGGAGACAAAGTGGGAAACAAGGAAGTCGAGATACCACCCCCCTGCTCCTAGAGATTGAAACCCAACAACTGTCTCCTGTTGGGAGTTGTGACATATTTCATATCATATCAATTCATATCATGTCATATCAATCTACACAGTAGACACATATGATCACATATGTACATTTTGATGAACGTTGCTTAGACTATGCAATTTGTTCAGGTCTTGGGGATACCAAGGCCGACTTTTTCCCCTCGACGTCAGGAAGGTTTGCATCCAGAGTGGTCGCTCAGCCAGTGGGGTTTGACCAGCGGCTCGTTACTGCAGGCGAATCGCAGCTGTGGGACTGCGAGTGATGGACATAGGATGAGGATGTCATGCTGTGGTGGCCATGGTGGCCTTTAGACTTCAGTGTTTTGCTGCAAAAGTAATGCTTTTAGTGTTGTTTAGCACGCGAACAGTTCCACCAAAATGACAAGGTTTAGTGACCACAAGTGACCAAACTTATCGTCTTTCAAAGTGATCCTTCAGAGCCACGGGCCCAGTTGCTGTGAAGGTCGAAGATGAAGGTCAAGGTTGGTCAATCAACTTGGTGATCCGCGAGGAGTACCAAAGAATCATGGGATGATTGAAAGGTCCCGGTGCATCAAACATCACCCTAAGCAAGGTCCGCCTGAAATGCACCACTGTCAGGACTTCATTTCTTCAACCTCCAAGGTCTATTCTGATGGGAAAATATGGGAAGATTAAGATCTACAAGTACCTATACCTATACCAGAACATCTATCAACTGCGCACAATTTTGCCAAAAAAGAAACGCATCGGTGTTGTAAAAACGCAACCTCTGCACTGGCTTCAGATAGGTTTCATGTTTAAACTAAAGCCACAAAACGGGATGCTTAATTACATTTAATTAACATATATTAACATTAATCAACCATGGGTATTTAATGGTTATTAACCCTGGTTAATACAAATCAACGAAAAGCCCACCTGGTTTTCGGTTTTTTGGGCGATGGGAGTCTCAACCCCATTTTGGAGGAGCCAGATCTGGATGAGCAGCTCTATCCAGGGGGCTTCAAGGCCGAGTCGGCGCCTGACCATTTCAGTGGAACAATAGAATGATAGATAATGATAGATATATCATGATAATTCATGATATATTCATGTATGTTATATCATATATGTTATATCACATATGTTATATCATATGTGTGACATTATGTGACTATTAATGAAGATGTGTGAATACATGTGGAAATATATATGATATAGGATGATATACACTCTGGTAAACTAACGTGATGTACTTTTTCCGCGTATAACGATAGGTTTTTCCACGTTAGGTATGTGTAAAATGGCCATATCCCGATGATAGCCACGTTAGTTGCGTCCTCCTTTTGATAAATCTATGTTATACGTGCGGTGGAGAACAGGATGATAGCCACGTTAGTGGGATTCCTTCCATGTTGGAAACCTTGAATGGTGTAAAATGATAGCCACGTTAGTGGGCTTCCTTCCTTGTTGGAAAGTTTGAATGGTGTAAAATGATAGCCACGTTAGTGGGCTTCCTTCCATGTTGAAAACCCTGAGTGCTGTAAAATGATAGCCACGTTAGTGGGCTTCCTTCCTTGTTGGAAACCTTGAATGGTGCAAAATGATAGCCACGTTAGTGGGGGTTTTCAACATATGACTTTTGTATGATACATCGTCCTTGGGAGAACCCAGGCAGAGTCAAGTACAACCCTGGGGGGGGCCCACCAAACACATGCGACTGGTCCCTGAAAAAAGGGGGTACGGGCTGCATGTTCCCCATAGCTAGGTTAGCCAGTGGCCTACCCAGTGGTGGCTACAGGCCGTATCCCCCTTCCCCCAGAGACCACAATGGAGCATTTTACCAGGCACCCATGAATCGATTTTCATAGCTAGGTTAGGTTCCTGGTAAAATCCTCCATTGTGATACCTTGGGGGAGGGATTACCTGCAGCCGCCAGGCACCCAAAAATTGCTAGGTTAGGTTCCTGGTAAAATGCTCTGCACTGGATACGCCACTGGCTAACCTAGCTATGGGGAACATTTTTTTCATTTTACAGGGACTAAGTTGCTCAAAATCACCACCAAATGGCCTCCCACCCAGATCGAGCCCCAAAAATGCAATTTTGAATAGAGCTGTGCTATTGAAATTGATCGGAAAAAAAGCTATGAAAATCCATTTTTGAGTGCTTGGTAAAATGCTCCACTGTGGTCCCTAGGGGAAGGGATTACCTGCAGCCGCCAGGCACCCAAAAATTGCTAGGTCAGGTTCCTGGTAAAATGCTCTGCAGTGGATACGCCACTGGCTAAACCTAGCTATGAGGAACATTTTTTTCATTTTACAAGGACTAAGTTACTCAAAATCACCACCAAATGGCCTCCCAGCCAAATCGAGCCCCAAAAATGCATTTTTGAATAGAGCTGTGCTATTGAAATTGATCGGGAAAAAACCAATGAAAATCAATTTTTGGGTGCCTGGTAAAATGCTCCACTGTGGTCCCTAGGGGAAGGGATTACGGCCTGCAGCCACCAGGCGCCCAAAAATTGCTAGGTTAGGTTCGTGGTAAAAGTCCCTGGGGGCAAGGGGTTACGGCCTGCAGCCACTAGTGGATACGCCACTGGCTAACCTAGCTATGGGGATGCAGCCCGTACCCCGTTTTTTAGGGACCCTAGCTATGTCATATTTAAGCTTACTTGTTTGATTAAAACCTTAAGGCATTGGCACACATTGGTGCCATGCAGGCTGCAAGGGCCACGTTAGCTACCTAAGATTCAAGAGAGAACAAAAGGGAAAAAACAAGTCACTTTATGGGTTGAGCTGAAACAATGTGGAACACTTTACAATGGCTATGTTAGGTATAGCTAATTTTGCCAATAGCCACGTTAGTTGTTTTTTAAAGTTGAAAACCTTGAGTGCTGTAAAATGATAGCCACGTTAGTGGGCTTCCTTCCATGTTGGAAACCTTGAATGGTGTAAAATGATAGCCACGTTAGTGGGGGTTCTCAACATATGACTTTTGTGTGATACATCGTCCCTGGGAGAACCCAGGCAGAGTCAAGTACAACCCTGGGGGGGGCCCACCAAACACATGTGACTGGTCCCTGAAAAAAGGGGGTACGGGCTGCATGTTCCCCATAGCCAGGTCAGCCAGTGGCCTACCCAGTGGTGGCTACAGGCCGTATCCCCCTTCCCCCAGAGACCACAATGGAGCATTTTACCAGGCACCCATGAATCGATTTTCATAGCTAGATTAGGTTCCTGGTAAAATGCTCCATTGTGATGCCTCGGGGAAGGGATTACCTGCAGCCGCCAGGCACCCAAAAATTGCTAGGTTAGGTTCCTGGTAAAATGTTCTGCAGTGGATACGCCATTGGCTAACCTAGCTATGGGGAACATTTTTTCATTTTACAGGGACTAAGTTGCTCAAAATCACCACCAAATGGCTTCCCGGCCAGATCGAGCCCCAAAAATGCATTTTTGAATAGAGCTGTGCTATTGAAATCGATCGGAAAAAAAGCTAAGAAAATCAATTTTTGGGTGCCTGGTAAAATGCTCCACTGTGGTCCCTAGGGGAAGGGATTACCTGCAGCCACCAAGCACCCAAAAATTGCTAGGTTAGGTTCCTGGTAAAATGCTCTGCAGTGGATACGCCACTGGCTAACCTAGCTATGGGGAACATTTTTTTCATTTTACAGGGACTAAGTTGCTCAAAATCACCACCAAATGGCCTCCCACCCAGATCGAGCCCCAAAAATGCATTTTTGAATAGAGCTGTGCTATTGAAATTGATCGGAAAAGAAGAAAATCAATTTTTGGGTGCCTGGTAAAATGCTCCACTGTGGTCCCTAGGGGAAGGGATTACGGCCTGCAGCCACCAGGCACCCAAAAATTGCTAGGTTAGGTTCGTGGTAAAATGCTCCACTCTGGTCCCTGGGGGCAGGGGATTACGGCCTGCAGCCACCAGTGGATACGCCACTGGCTAACCTAGCTATGGGGAACATGCAGCCCGTACCCCGTTTTTTAGGGATCCTAGCTATGTCATATTTAAGCTTACTTGTTTGATTAAAACCTTAAGGCATTGGCACCAATGTGTGCCATGCAGGCTGCAAGGGCCACGTTAGCTACCTAAGATTCAAGAGAGAACAAAAGGGAAAAAACAAGTCACTTTATGGGTTGAGCTGAAACAATGTGGAACACTTTACAATGGCTATGTTAGGTATAGCTAATTTTGCCAATAGCCACGTTAGTTGTTTTTTAAAGTTGAAAACCTTGAGTGCTGTAAAATGATAGCCACGTTCGTGGGCTTCCTTCCATGTTGGAAACCTTGAATGGTGTAAAATGATAGCTACGTTAGTGGGGGTTCTCAACATATGACTTTTGTATGATACATCGTCCTTGGGAGAACCCAGGCAGAGTCAAGTACAACTTTGGGGGGGGCCACCAAACACATGTGACTGGCCCCTGAAAAAAGGGGGTACGGGCTGCATGTTCCCCATGGCTAGGTTAGCCAGTGGCCTACCCAGTCGTGGCTACAGGCCGTATCCCCCTTCCCCCAGAGACCACAATGGAGCATTTTACAAGGCACCCATGAATCGATTTTCATAGCTAGGTTAGGTTCCTGGTAAAATGCTCCACTGTGATACCTCGGGGGAGGGATTTTCCGCCTGCAGCCGCCAGGCACCCAAAAATTGCTAGGTTAGGTTCCTGGTAAAATGCTCTGCAGTGGATACGCCACTGGCTAACCTAGCTATGGGGAACATTTTTTTCATTTTGCAGGGACTAAGTTGCTCAAAATCACCACCAAATGGCCTCCCGGCCAAATCGAGCCCCAAAAATGCATTTTTGCATAGATCTGTGCTATTGAAATTGACTGGAAAAAAAAGCTAATGAAAATCAATTGTTGGGTGCTTTGTAAAATGCTCCACTGTACGGCTTGCAGCCACCAGGCACCCAAAAATTGCTAGGTTAGGTTCCTGGTAAAATGCTCCACTGTGGTCCCTGGGGGCAGGGGGTTGCGGCCTGCAGCCACCAGTGGATACGCCACTGGCTAACCTAGCTATGGGGAGCATTTTTTCATTTTACAGGGACTAAGTTGTTCAAAATCACCACCAAATGGCTTCCCGGCCAGATCGAGCCCCAAAAATGCATTTTTGAATAGAGCTGTGCTATTGAAATTGATCGGAAAAAAAGCTAAGAAAATAACTTTTTGGGTGCCTGGTAAAATGCTCCACTGTGGTCCCTAGGGGAAGGGATTACCTGCAGCCGCCAGGCACCCAAAAATTGCTAGGTTAGGTTCGTGGTAAAATGCTCCACTCTGGTCCCTGGGGGCAGGGGGTTACGGCCTGCAGCCACCAGTGGATACGCCACTGGCTAACCTAGCTATGGGGAACATTTTTTTCATTTTACAGAGACTCAGTTGCTCAAAATCACCACCAAATGGCTTCCCGGCCAGATCGAGCACCAAAAATGCATTTTTGAATAGATCTGTCCTAGTGAAATTGATCGGAAAAAAACCAATGAAAATCAATTTTTGGGTGCCTGGTAAAATGCTCCACTGTGTTCCCTAGGGGAAGGGATTACGGCCTGCAGCCACCAGGCGCCGAAAAATTGCTAGGTTAGGTTCCTGGTAAAATGCTCCACTGTGGTCCCTGGGGGCAGGGGGTTACGGCCTGCAGCCACCAGTGGATACGCCACTGGCTAACCTAGCTATGGGGAACATTTTTTTTTTCATTTTACAATACTGCTCAGCATCACCACCAAATGGCTTCCCACCCAGATCCAGCCCCAAAAATGCATTTTTGAATAGAGCTGTGCTATTGAAATTGATCGGAAAAAAAGCTATGAAAATCCATTTTTGAGTGCTTGGTAAAATGCTCCACTGTGGTCCCTAGGGGAAGGGATTACGGCCTGCAGCCACCAGGCACCCAAAAATTGCTAGGTCAGGTTCCTGGTAAAATGCTCCACTGTGGTCCCTGGGGGCAGGGGCTTACGGCCTGCAGCCACCATTGGATACGCCACTGGCTAACCTAGCTATGGGGATGCAGCCCGTACCCCGTTTTTTCAGGGACCCTAGCTATGTCATATTTAAGCTTACTTGTTTGATTAAAACCTTAAGGCATTGGCACACATTGGTGCCATGCTGGCTGCAAGGGCCACGTTAGCTACCTAAGATTCAAGAGAGAACAAAAGGGAAAAAACAAGTCACTTTATGGGTTGAGCTGAAACAATGTGGAACTCTTTACACTAGCTATGTTAGGTATAGCTAATTTTGCCAATAGCCACGTTAGTTGTTTTTTAAAGTTGAAAACCTTGAGTGCTGTAAAATGATAGCCACGTTAGTGGGCTTCCTTCCATGTTGGAAACCTTTAATGGTGTAAAATGATAGCCACGTTAGTGGGCTTCCTTCCTTGTTGGAAACCTTGAATGGTGTAAAATGATAGCCACGTTAGTGGGCTTCCTTCCATGCTGAAAACCCTGAGTGCTGTAAAATGATAGCCACGTTAGTGGGCTTCCTGCCATGTTGGAAACCTTGAATGGTGTAAACTGATAGCCACGTTAGTGGGCTTCCTTCCATGTTGTAACCTTTGAGCTGTAAAATGATAGCCACGTTAGTTGGTTTTCCTTGGCCAGGGTCTCTGGGGAACATGCTGGTCTGGGAGACCCAAGTGATAGTCACGTTAGTGCTGTAAAATTCGAAAACGCAGAGTTACGTTAAATTACCGGAGGGTACGTATATAGTCGTATATACATACAGGATATAAATTGATGAACCATGATTTCGGGTCCCATTTTTTTTCAGAGAGACCCATATGTTTGGTGGGAAGAATCAAAGACCCCGACAGCACAGGTGGAAGCAGGGGCTGGTGCCGGCGAAGAAGCAGCCAAGGACGAAAAGGGTCAGAGAAGGGGTGGAAACAACACAGATGCATTGAATCATCACAGATCTATTCATACATTATCATGATCACGCACATATACATATTGATATATATATATATAGTATCACGTGTTTATATATATATATATGCAATTATGTGTATATGTATATATATATATATACATATCATACAATTTCCATGATTATTTTTGTATCATATACGCCCCCTCTACTTTAGTAAAGTACTCCGACATACACATACATTAAAATACGTGGTAAACCAATAACCACCACCCAAGGACATGGCCGAGAAGAAGCGAAAGGCGGAGGCTGATGCAGCGGAGGCACGGAAAATGTGGTTGTCATATCAGTTGATGCGGTGCCACAAAGGCGAAACATGTAAAAACTGAATATTTATATAACGAACAAAAACTTGGGATGGAATCCACAAGAATTAAGTTTGGATTTCACCGGGCCAAGCTCTCGCCAAAAAGATTCTGGGTTTGACCCAGGAGTGTGTTTTGAATTATGATAGCAATGCCGACAAGAAAAGAGGATGACAGCAAGGAAAAGCATGTACATGTGGGAAAAGGATTGTTTGACTAGAAAAGAACTCGAACGTAGCCAGCAGTCGTCGTGAAATTTCTCGAGAGTTGCTCCATGTTGCTCCTGCTTTAACCGAAAACAAGTGGCAAAAGCAGGGAAGTTGGAGTATGTTGGAGTTAATCTTCGTGTGTTTGCTTCAATTTGGATGGGTACATGTCTCGAAACTTTGGCTTACTCATGCAAAAAAAACAGTCAGTTGGAGCACAAGTGTGACAAAAAACCATCCAAAGCATGTGAAATCAGGCCACAGCAGCCAAGAAGGCACAGTTGGATGCCAACACGGTTGCCCTAGATGACTGTTGGGACCCCAGATGCAATGGCGTCCCGGAAGGAGAGCCGACAGGAAATGTGGAGATCACAAGAATAGACTGGGAAAATCGGATAGAATGGGGATATACAGGGAAGAACATGGGGATAAGGACCTTTGCACATTGCTACCAATTTTGGCCTTCGCGTTGTTTCTTGCTTATCGCAGCAAGACGCCATAGTGCGATGAAAAGTCAGGATCATTTTTGTAGCTGGATTGCAGAGACTTGTACATGTCTGGATAAGTCTACACATACATATCTATCTATCTATATATACATACATATAATATATGAGAATAAATATACATATATGTAATTATTATTATATATATATATATATATTATGTATGTGTATATTCCGTCAAAAAAAGGTGTGCGTGAATCACCTTGCGCAGCTGAGGAAAAGGTGTGCGTGAACATGGAGTCTCCTGGCACTCTGTCGCTGGTGTGTGTTGACCGTTCGCCACAGAAATCTCTTCAGCACTCCTCCATCAGGATTGGTTCCAAAAGGACTCCACAAAAGCTCCATCTACCTCCATTTATAGTGGATTTTCCCAAAAAAAATGTTGATTTTCCATAGTTATGTTAGTTTACCAGAGGGTACCACAAAAATCCACACATGTCAAAGGATGGTAGACAGATCTGCAACATGACTATTGCAGCAGATTCCAGACGAGACCTGTGTACGTGACGATGCCTGGGGTGTTGTCACGGAAAACTCGTCCGTGCTTCGCCTGCAACGAGTCAGCGGACGAGGAAAAGAAGTGATGGAAGGGTGGGAAGTTTGATTTCCTGCCAGGGCATCAATCAGATTCAATCAGTCATCAAACATCAAGCTCATCATTCGACATTCATAACTCATGATGCATAATTCATCATAATTCATGTGTGTGTGTTTAGGCACCGCATCTTCAATCATGAGTACATTCCTCCTACAAAGTACCGCCTGTGGTGTTGAACCGGTGGGCATCACTTCAGCCAATCATTGAGATTGGATCCGAGGAGAACATGCCTGGCATATCCTGGCGTGTACTGAACCGAGATTCAAACAAGGTCAGTCACCATAGCCTGGCCCCACTCGCAATCACTGGCGGCAAAAATGTCGGGACTGAATCTTCAGTGGCCATCCTTAGGACATCAAGGGTGCAATGTGTTGCGGAGTGGAAAACCACACCCAGGCTGGGGAGGCTCCAGGCTAGTCACGAAAAAGTGTTCAAAACTGCTGTGCCCATTCGTGAAACTTGGGTGCTACTGTTGCCCCAGGGTCCCTCTACAAATTCGTGCCTCTTTTCTGCTCAAAGACTATGGCAGATGGAGCTGGCAGATGCAACAAGCTTGGAAGCTGATTCAAAATTAATATCAACAAACTCAAAATGATTCAAAATGAACGTGCATCTATACAGACAGTGTATATATATAATTATATATATACAATATTATGCAATTACATATTATCACATTATAAATAGAGAGAAAGAGAGGGAGAAACACGTCATGTTCAACAAGGTCGAGCTGTGCTGAATCCAATCACCTCTTGCTAGAGAAGCTTCGGAACCAACTGGATTTGAACGTGGAAACCAGACGCAGCGCCCGCATCGCGTTGTCGTCGCAATGGAGGATAGTGGGCAAACGTGTATAAAAAACGATTTGCAAACTTCACCCCAGTTCAGTGACATCAGTGACCACAAACTTGGAGGGTTGCAATTGGTTCCACCTGGAATTTCCCAGCATGGCATAGATGGCACCCGGCAGGAAGCGGTGGGTCGAATGTCCAATATCGAGGTCAACGATGCCTTTGCCAAACGAATGGCGCAGGCAGTGAAACCTGTTTTGGGACGGTGTTGTTTCCAGGTTTTGATGCCTGATTCCAAGCAAATCCATGTTGTTTGGCATTTGGGACATTGATTCATCTTGATTCATCTTGATTCATCTTGATTTCTCCTTCCAGGGAACTAGCAACCAAGATGAGGTTCCGGGAAGCAATTGTGACCATCGAGTAGCCCTGCCACTCCAGGTTCAGGCTGAATTGGAGCAGATGCAGAAAGTGCAAAACGAGTTGAAGGGACAAGAAGCCAGGTATCTCAAAGCAGTTCAAGGCAAGTCCTGCAAGCCTTTCATGCAGTAGGAATAGATGGAATAGATAGCATCCGGTACCGGTTCAATGTCCACGGGGAGCCAACAAAGCTTCCACAAAGTCTCGGACACGTTCGAGAGATTGGAACTTTTTTTGTGGTCAGGGGGATGTTTGTTTCATTTTGTTTCCACTGTGGTGCCTGCAATCCAGTTAAAACCAGTTGCTCCAGGCTATCAGAAGGACTTGGAAACCATCGCACGGCAAATAGGTCACTGCCCCAGTCGTTGAAGCAGCGATCAGCGATCCGCGATCTTTGGCTGTGCAAAGGACATGCTCAGACCCGAAGACAGAAGATCTTGAAGGCACCGCAAAGCGAATTTTGAATTGGGAGTGCCTGTGTTTTCAATCCAAAGCCAATACCTGCAGCAATGGATCCAGGAGTGCATGCCCCATCATTTTGAAAGGTTTCTTCCACTGATATCAAATGACATCCTTTTGGCTTGAACGAGTTTGAACTTGAGCACAGGGAACTCCAAAGCTGGAAAGCCCACTTGCACCCATGCTTGTGTCCACCCCCAACAAATGCCTTTCAGTCTCGGACGCAAGACAGGTTGAATCAAGTTCTATGAATTTCTATCATTTCTTCATCCGTTCCATCCATCATCAATAATGTTTGTCCGTTTGTCCACCATTTCCAGCCAGGAACTGGACCATTGCAATGAGGAGATCAAAGACTTGGAGAAGAAGAAAGAGGCTCCAGCTAGTCCACGGATGACTGAACCAATCCAGCTGGGAGAAGCTGGGATCCAACAAATGGATGTGTTTTCTAACATGGGGGATCCCAAAACTATAGGTTTCAATAATAAAATGGAAACCTCCAAATAGACTATGCCAGACTCTACCACTCTGCTGACAGGAGACTGCACGGAAAATGTGCGAGTCGGGGGCCTAGTTTGGCAGACTCCTGGGGATCAGTGAGGCTATTGAGAAACCCACAGATGGTTGTGGTGAGTTCCCAACAGGAATTAAGGATTGAGTAAGATTTGAGTATCAACTTCCAGGATTTCCAGGATTATTCTGAGGGTTGTCAATTCTGAAGTCATTAGACTAGTGGCCAGCTACAGGATCACAACAGAAGCAGAACGGCTCCAACCTCAGGATTTAAGTGACGGTTGGTTGATCGTTGAAGCCACTGTTGAGAGGTTGCATCAAAGACATCCAAAGACTATAAACACCATGCTGTTCAATCTTCATCTGTCACAGACTCCTACGTTTCCAAGGGTGAGAACGGAGAAGCTCAATGCGGCCAGTGGTTTCATCCTCAGCACATAGCAATCCCTGTGAGAAGTCACGGACTTTCTGATGGTCAGAGCTGCAACCAGGACTCACAACCTGACAAGCAGTTGTTGTCCATTCTCATTGACTAAATATAGTCCACTGCAAATTTACGGAGAAGTCCTTTAAACAAATCCTCAACATGCCCCTCTGCAGAAACTCTTCACCTCCCTTCCAAACCTACGGTCGGTGTCTCAGTGCCATGTTTTGCCGGGGTTTGATGCGCGCTGTCCGCTGTCCGCTGTCCCCTGCGCCTGCGCTTCATCTCCCGCAGATGGCACCCAGCAATCCGGGGGTGAACCTCTGCGACCTGCTGGCGGAGGCAGTCGATGCCGATGCGAAAAGTAGTGACTCCGAAAAGTCGTGTTCAAGTTATAGATAATATACTATATATAATTGTATATATATGACTGTATATATATATATACATCAAATGTTTGCATGAGATGTTCACCAAGATTAAGCAGAAGAATGGATGACGAGTTCAAGCGACTTCCCAATTTTCGCCAGCTTTTTTGCAGCGGCCAGGACTCCTCAGTCGCAGGGCCCAGGTGTTTTGGGGCTTTGACAAAGTGACAGAGTGGACATCAAATATCCATTAAATATCCCCAAAATCGGAAAGATTAGTTTTGCTTCTTGTTTCTTAGACACTCTGATTCTGAAAATTCTGGGGATTCTAGGATGGCATCCTCAAGTGCGTATTGTCGATCTTGTAGAAATAGAAATGTCCGGAGACTGCAATCCTTGCCATTTGGAAGTCAAGAGAACCACGACCAACTGCGTGCAGTGCAAATTCATTTATGCATGGGAGAAGGATGTCTAATGAAACAAGTTGATTGAATAGCGACAAGCGAGTGCTCATTCATGACTTTGTACATTTGGATATGGACATTTTTGACCCTGCAGATTGCCAGCTCCTGCCGCAAGCTCATCAACGCTACGGCAGCAGAGCAGCTTCCCAAACTTCTAAGAGAAAACCAGGTGACTGATGTGTTTTTGGACTTGGACGAGACCCTCCTGATGCCTGACACCCCTTTTATTTTCGGCCTGCCTGGTACTGACAGCTTCATAGCACATCTGGATCCATGCTTGAGGGCTGCCATGCCAGAACTTGCAGCACGAATCTAAGCCAAGGTGAATTAATAGGCCCCGATACTTTCCTAGCAGTGAATGGAGGCCAGCTACTATGCGGCAGCCTTACAACTGGTGGACTCCACCTTCCCAGAAATCATCGCTGAGATGAGGAAAACCATGCGGGTGATGGCCGAGAAACTTCCCGACGTTTTCTGGCGAAGTACAGAACCTTCAGGTCATCGATTTTCTGGCAGCTGCTGGGGTGCGGCTATCAGGGGTACCTTTTGGAGCCGGAAATGACACAGCCATTGGTGGCATCATTTTCGCTCAAGGGGAGGAGGTGAACAAGGGTAGCATCATCAAAGATGTGCTTCGAAATCCAGTTTCCGAAATTTCAAAAGCTGCCCTAGTGGATAACACCCTGGGAAAGTTGGAAGCTGCATTGGAGGTCGACCTTTGTTTGCTGGCAATCCACTTCACTGCTGCCTATCGCCTGGAACAAAGTGATCTTTCCCGCAGGCGATGGATCTGCTGGGAGCTTGCTGCCATAGGAAGCGAGTGCTCCTGTGGTGCTTCCGAACTCTGAGCTGCGGGAAAAATGGCCTCGGAACATGGCCTCGGTTTTTCGTCGTTTTCCCATGAAGACAACTTTGGCCAAAAACAAGCGGAGCTGAGTCTCTCAAATGATCTCACACCAGCTTTGGAATAGCTTTGGGATGTCCAAATTATATCAAATTATCACACATTACCCAGATTGCACTGGTAACATCTGATTGTCAATGGCTCATATGGTTTTTTATTTGGGTAACTTGCTGAGGCTAGAGGTCCTACCGGTCCTACCTCTTCTGGCGCTCTGGAGCCCTGGGTTTCGAAGATTCTGAGTCTGAAAATGTGTGGCACGCTTTAAAAAGTGCGGATGATAGGCAGGTTTTCCATTTTGTGACAACAGGAGACTTCTCCAGGAAATTTATCGAAATTCTTTGGGAGAGTCCAAGAACAAAGAAGCAACGTCCTCTTCGCTTCACCCATATTTGGAGGGTTTTCTAAAATGGGGGGTACCCCAAATCCATTTGAATGGGATGTTCCATTATAAAGCTTCCATTTGGTACCTCCATTCATGATCCAATCTTCACCAACGGCAGGACCTTCTCCAGCTGGATCCAGGTGCCGCACAGGCCATGTTTCTGAAGGGAGGTTGATAAAGAGCGTGTCAGGTTTCAGGTGAATTTCAGGTGATCAGGTGTTATAATTCTATAATTCTCCATTTATCGTTAAAATCAGGTTATCCATGGTTATCCATTGATCGTCATTAAGGGGATTTCCCCGTTGCCATGTTTGATATGTTTGGTGCTCACAAATCCCAAAGATGGTCCCATCCCAATCATTCCGCGGCGCAGGCGGCTCAGGCCAGCCCACCATGGCCAGCTGCCCAGATGTCCAACGAGTCGCAACGCGAGCGTCGCGCTTGCGTCACTGGAATGATGGGATTTGGATTCCATTTGGATTGGGGGAACCCCAAAATCATCCAAAATCATCCAAAAACGCCAGGAAAATCCCATAATCATTGGGGGAATCCCATAATCACTGGATCTGATTATGGCAGGTGATCCGAAAATCTCAAAACTCTGATCCATAATCAGCTGAGGCCGCCCAATCCCAGTGGCTTGGCGAATCCGGGGAGACCTGGTGAGTTCTATCGTTGTTCATCTCCGTATTCATGACATAAAATGACATAAAGGTGTGTACTGTATATTTTTGTACTGTGGCCATTTGTGTCTTATATATATATATGTGTGTGTGTGTGTGTGTTCCGTCATGGTCCCAGTTGATTTATGTGAAGGCCCTGACCAGTTGTGATGATCCTTCTGTTTGCTCAGCGTCGACGTCAAAAGAGAGACATCCTGCTAGTGCCTGCAATTTTTCTGAAGCGTTGATGGAAGAAGATTGAGCCATGGATCAGTTACAATTTCCCCGGGAGCATGGGTGTTTGACGAAGGTAGTATCCTTTGCATTCAGTTGACTATCAGATGCGAGTGAAGTTTCATCGCGCCATGTATCATGTGTCAGGTCACTCCCCAGGAAACGGTCAAGACGTTGCTGAGGTTGTTTGAGTCAATCCAATGCTTGTGGCAGCTACACCGGCACTGGGACCAGTATGCCCAGCAACCCAAGTGGCTGCGGGGCTTGCGGTTGTGGAGGATGTGGCGAGGCTTATGGAAACATGGGAGCTTGCGGGAGTTCTGATGCTGGTGGTTGCGGGTGTAGCTGTGGTGGCTGTGGCAGCTGCGGAGCTTGCAGCGGCTGTGGAGGTTGTGGCACCTGCGGTGGTTGTGGCAGCTGTGGCGGCTGTGGGAGTTGTGGCGGGTGTTGCGGAGGGTGTTGTGGAAACTGTGGCGGTTGCGGAGGCTGCGGCAATTGCTGCGGAGGCTGTGGCTGCGGAGGCTGCGGAGGCTGCGGAGGCTGCGGCTGCGGCGGCTGCGGTTGTGGTGGTTGTGGTGGTTGTGGAGGCTGCGGCTGTGGTGGTTGTGGTGGTTGTGGAGGCTGCAGTGGTTGTGGGGGTTGCAGCGGGTGTGGTGGCTGTGGCGGTTGCGCAGGTTGTTGTGGCAACCCTTGCGGCAGCTGCGGTTGTGGCAACTGTGGAGGTGCTTGCGGTGGTTGTGGCTGCGGATGTGGAGGATGCGGAGGTTGCCCCCAAGGCTATAGCTGCAGCTGTGGTGGATGTGGTGGCTGCGATGGCGGATGCGGCTGTGGTTGTGGTCCCTCTGGCTGTGGTGATGCTGGAGCTGGACCTCCTGGGGACCGACAAGCGAAGCTCAAGGCGTATGAGCAGAAGGCTTCCGAAGCATTTGATCAGTTGCTAGCAGGACCACTTGCAAGGGGCTGACAGCTGAAGCATCTAAGAATCTAGAGCTTCCAGGCATTCCGCCAAAGCTTGGTTTCTGCTGTATGATTTCGTCAAATGATGGGCAGCAGCACATCGCTGGTTGGTTTGAAGTCTCACCTGTAGTCGGATGCTGTCGGATGCTTTGTCGCATACAGGAAAGTACTCGTAGTTTGTGCCCTTCAGCAATCAAACGTTGCAATCAAAAATCACCGCTTTCTAATGCTTTGTAGATGATTTTCTGGTTGTAAAAATTGTCAGAAATGTCAAGTTCGTTTGCCAGAGTGTACTGTGGCTTGATTGACGATATTGACTCGAACATTTTGTCGATTCGTTAGTAAAGACTTGGCGCTGATCCCAGAGAAGCATGAACCTGGGCTGAGCGCAAAGTCCCACTGGCTGCCAGCCCCTGAAAGTGACAACCAGGAAGACTACAAAATGATTGAGGGTTTTGGCGCGTTTAGGTTGATAAACCTCGCATCTGGATAAAAACGATTCGTCTCTGCCACTTCGGCTACCACCGCAGGGCTTTTGGCTCGGCGCTCCGCTTTTTATGTTCAGAAAGCAGGATTGACACCGCACACTACCAGCCTGAAGTGGGCGTGTCAGGGCGTGTCACAGTTGCATCATGTTGCATCAAAGTTGTCACCTCAATTATTGCCTCAATTGGTCCCTCAAGCCCTCTGTGCTGAAGCATGTCGTGGGGCCTACTGCCGCGTTTGTGGAGACCACAACTCTCACGGCCACTGCTGCGGTTGGCACCACTGAAACCGACAGCTGGGTTGACAAGGATCTCCTGGCGAATTTTCCTCCGAGATCCGAGGGGGTCAAAATCTTGGTCGTTGGGATGGGTGCTTCATCCAGATTGCGGAATAGGTTGTGACCCATCAACCCATCCCCCATCATCCCCCCATCATCCCCCCATCATCCCTAAACTGGAGAAGAAACGCCCTTCACCCATCTTCACCCATCGCCCACAATGCCCCTGCACCCTGGTGCTACAAAGCAGTAAAATCGGACAAAGAGTTTCAAACTTCAAGACACCATTTTAAAAAAAAAGTGAAATGGTATGACATAAGATATTAAAACATATTAAATACGATAGTTCGGTGTATATGGATCGCAAGAGTTGAGCTGAGCCAATCTGCATGATCTGCATGACACCATAGGCTTTTTCAAAACTGCTTATGAAATGTGTTTCCATCTATCAAGTCACAGAGATGTTGTTATACTGGTAGCTTTCCATGTTGCTTGCCAAAGCTTTCAGAAAAAAATGAATCAAGACAGTCAAGACTCCCCCAGAGATCCCTTAATGATCCCTTAAGGAAACATCATGAAACATGGGTATGGATCAATACCTATTAATACCATTTTTAGGGGGATGAACATCCATTTACCAGCTATTTTGATGTTCACCAGGGGTACAAGGTTTTGACACACTGCCACATCATGAAACAGCATGAAACATCCCAAAGTCCACCTGGGCCATGTTGAGCCCCAGGACTACCCCGCTTCGCATCCCAAGCCTTGGCCGCTTCAGTCGTACCCTGCTACTGGGCGGTGCTGTGGCGGCGTCCCTGGCATCCCTTGAAACATCGGTGAGATGTGCCCCCGCCACGTCTCAGGACATGACGCTGAAAGGAAGGTGGTGTTGTCTAATGCGTTCATGATCGTTTATGATGTATCAAAAGGACCTTACATTCATGACCATTAATGTCTCGAATTTAATTGTCTCATGTGTTTGGTTGCAGATCGCGGAATCGATTGCCTCCATCAGATTCTAAACAGATCATATATACGTATCATAGGCCCATTGAAACGGAGAACATCGCCCCATAGCTCCCCAAAAGTCGCCAGTCGCTCGGAGATCTGCTGTTTGCTACAGTGCCTCGATTTCACGACAGAAGAAGACTTCCGTGCTAAATCATGCTACTCGTACTCCAGCTGTAGTGACTGTAGTGGATGGATTTTGGAATATGTTGGATATATGTTGGATATGTTTGATTCAAAAAGTAGATTGAGTTGGGTCTCCAACAATCTCAAGCCATGGAGATTCTCTACCAATCACTCCCTCTCCGCTCTGCAGGACACTGGGCTGGCGCTGGCCCTGGCGAACGATGGAGGAAAGGCCGGCAAATCCTGGATTGGCAGAGTGTTGGGAGGTGGGTATGCGGTAACCACGGTCAGTTTATGTTAGTTTGCATAGTTGTAAATGGATGTAAATGGGATAAAGCGGATGAGGTTGCAATGACTTTGCAATCCATGTCGTTGGTTACTACATTTGCAAAGGAATTGCCAAACAGCATCATGATTCCAGTCCCTTTTTTCCCTTGGGACTGTGAACCACTGTGAACCCCTCGAATGCCTGGCCATCAGGTAACCTCGAAGCCTACACAGCCGCCGAAAGATGTCAAGGCTACACGAGGCGTTGGCATTGGGCGCATTGCTGTGGCAATGGTTTGCTGGAGTGTCTTTGTCTCTTGGCGATGCTGGTGATACCAGATCATGGTGGGGCTCATCATTCTAGATGACGCTGAAATACAATGAAAGAAGGTGCTGAATAAAGCTATTCTACAAACCGCAAAGCAGGTAGCAAGAGAATTGCACTCCATATTTGCAGCATCAATCTACTTTCAAGGACAAAAACCTCTCATGGTTTGCTCGCTTTCTGCTGGTGTCAGATCTCAACTTGATTGATCAATTTACCATAGTTAGCCCGCAGTCTCATCGCAGTCTCCAGCAGTTTTTCTTTCATAATCAGCTAAGGCCAGCCTTTGGTTCGTATCCATCACCATGCCAGCTGCGCTGGTATGGTCCCTGGCAACAGCCAAATGGAAGCTGATGTCAGCTCTACTGGCAGCCTATTGCTTCCCTCATGTGATCACAGTGCCAGCTCTTCCACGCAGCGTCACTGAGACTGGATGGTGTGATTTTTTTCGATTTTGAGGATGTCCGAAATGGAGGAATCCAAATGTCAGGATGAGTTGAAACCCCCACTGCAAGCCAAGTTTTGGAAAAGTTGACCACTTTGATCCAGCCCAGATGCCTTGCTGGACCAAGGCCACTCATGCGTTCTGGGGCGGCCTCCAAGGTTGGTTTCCAGAAGGTATGGAGGTGCTGTATGTGGGTACTACGCCAGAGCCAGAACCCGAGCCGCCAAGTAAGGGAACCTTGGGTAAAAAACAGCGCTTTTTTGGATGGCTCAAATCCTGAAGCTGAAAAATGATTGGTGGAGCTCAGCAGGAAAGGATTTGAGCCAAAAAACAGCGAGGCTAGGGACCAAGTCTTAAAACCTGTTGATACAGGTTGGGTCGAAAGCTGGAAATGCACACCTCTGAAGCTCTTAAACAGCTCCAAACAATTCCAAACATTCTTCCTCAATTCCAGTTTCATCCTTCTTTTCCCCAAAAGAATCATTATATAGATGAACCTTTTCTGATTTGATGGTGATTGACATTTCCTTATCCCAGGAGAGAAGAGGAAGCGCCTCTTCTGCATCCATCCGCATGGAATTTATACCCTCGGTGCACTGGCACTGCCCGATCACGTGCCTGAAGTTCGATTGTGCCTCCTAGCTGCACGGAATGTCCCCAGGGCGTTTTGTGTGATAATCCGCTGACCCTGTGGATGTTGCATCACTCTTTGGCACTTTTGCGCTCTCAAGTCTGAAAATGGGTGCTCACATCCGATTCCGTTGACACCTTTCCTTTCAAGCTTCCAAACTTTTCCAGGTGGTTTCAATATAATATGTTTCGATTCTGTTTTGCCCATCCCATCCCATCCCCCCAAAAAATTGTGGTCTCCTGTTTTGTCTCTAAAAAATCGGGCTTAAAATATTCGTGGCATTCAGCGAAGGTATTGCGCCATACCTTTACCACTTTGCTCCAGTTTTCCGAGTGGTCGCAGAGTTGCTGGGTGTGAAGTTGGGCTCCACTGGGCCCAGGGATTTGAAGCGCTTGATGGAGAAGGAGAACAGTCCCATGGCCATCGTACCAGGCCCATGGCTGCCGGTTATGGCTATGGCGGCCAGTGACAATGACGGTGATGAATGATAACAACACTAATACTGGGCTTATGATGCTCAAGGGATGGAGAAGGGATGGAAGTAATGGATGACACAGGAAGTCCTCCTAATCAACCAGTATTTGCATGTATTTGCGGGAATGACACCAGCGTTTGAACTGGGCATAGCTGCTTCCAAGTGGATTGGGTTGGCCTGGAAAAATAACCCCATGTGGAAAGGTCAGAGAAGGTCGAACCGCTCAACCTTCGCATGTCATCGCATGTCATTCTTCAATTCTGTGTGAACCTTCGTCCTTTGTGTCCTACGGTTCCTACGGAACGGCTACCGCTGTGACCAAGTCGTGCTGTCGTCACAGGTGGCTTTGAAGAGGCAACAGTGACCTGCAGATTCACGGAGCGCGTGTTCTTGAAGACACGCGCTGGATTCATCAAGTATGCCTTGCGACATGGCTACGATTTGGTTCCGTGCTTCACCGTTGGAGACTCCGACATGTTCCAGGGCTGGAAGGAGCGTTTGTTCTTTCAAGTGTCTATTTGCCACCCGCAGTTTGTGTTGAAAAGTTAGATGGATTCCCAATTTCCACCGGTGGTTTTCTGCCCAAATTGATTGCACTGAGATAGTTTCAGATAGTATCAGATAGTATCAGAATGTCGGAATGCACTGGAAGCTTCTAGAACATGTTGGAACATGTTAGAACTGTTAGAAGCATCCAAGGTTCAGCAATCCTCAAGGTGCCTGGAAATTCCGCTGGTGGCTGAATGGGCTCTCGATCCCAGCTGTATTACCTTGGGGCTTTCCAGTTCTACCCTTGCTGCCCAAGCGTGTGCACGTGAAGCTGGCCATTGGTCCGCCGTTGCACATGCCACACATCGAGAATCCAACACGGGAAGAAGTGGAGAAGCACCGAAAGAGGCGGGCTTGAGATGGTTTGAGATTATTTAAGGTTGCGGCTTGGTGGTATGGCATTGCAGACTGCGGAGGGCAAAAACTCGTAAGGGTGTTTTCCAAAATCCAATCCATGCATATTTTGCAGGTTCCAGGTTCGTTTTCACCAGGGTCGGAGAAAGACGAGTGCTGACCTTGGACGTTTCGCTTTTTCTTGACATAAGAAGGACGGCTTCTGGGACGGAGAAGTAGATAGACTCGTGGATGGACTCGTGAACTACTGGGTGTTTGCATGTAGCACACGTAGCACAGATTGTATTATCAATATAATATATACGTGTATTATATATATATCCATAGCTATATAATTACAGAATTATGTTTATGTAATGTTGATTTTAATAATCATGTACATATATTAATACATACATGTTAATATGTGCATATGTGTACCTTGACATATAATTAATCTTTATATATACATACTGTTCATTCTTTTTGTCTTATGTGTGCATAACTTCATATTCCAGATATTCCACCGGTCACTGGGCGCGAGGTATGTGGCCGCACTGCAGGCCACCTATGCCGAAGCCATTCGAGGCACTCCAAGCGCTGGACGACCCTTGGAGATCTGGTGATCGCTCCCCTGACTTGGAGGTTATTGGGTTCACCGTTGTGTTGAAGGCAACGACCAGATGAAAACTCACCAACGTCAATGGGGAAGCCATTTGAAAGCCATTGTTTTCCCAGTCATTGTTTTCCCGGATTGCATCTCCCAAAGTTGGAGAGTTGGAGAGCAAAAGTTGAGCGACAAGAGATCCTCGAAAGGGGACAGAGAGAGCCAGCCTGTGATTGTTGTTTGCTGATGTTAGGACATCTGCATTTGCTACACAAGTTTTCACATGTGGGCATGTTGATGCGATTTGTGATATTTTGGCTCAAAGAAATGAAGGTTGCGTGAAGAAGCCCGGGGCCTCGCTAAGGTTGGTTGAATAGAGAATTATTGCATATTGACATGGATATTGCATGAAGTATCATGGTCATTCATAGTCAACGATTGTCAAGATTTGTGATGACTCAATGACCCGAAGCTGCAACCCCCGAACCCCCCCTATTCGTTTGGGTCGTTTCAGGTTCCCCAGTGAACACCCTGTGTTTGTTGCTTCGGCAGAGTGGCTTCGCGCGCAGATCGCAGCATTGTGCCGGTGCCAGCACCCCACGCAGTGAAGAAAGCTGAGTGGGTGCCAGGCTTGTCGGTCATGCCGGGCGTGAAAGCTGCGCTATCCAAAACCTTTGGCAGCTTTGAACAGAAGCTGGGCATTTCGAGTTTTGCAATGTTTTGCATACTGTAAATGTTTTGAAACGGATTACGGTAGGGTTGGGAAAGAACGTCAAGGAGTGGAGCTTAACCCACTCTTTGCTACTTGAGCACCTTCAAATTCACGGAAGCTCTGGATCGTTGTGCCAAGGAACACACATGCACGGCGTTGTTTCAGACTGATGCTTGTCCAAAATTGGCTATGGGCTGCTGGGGGGAGAATTTCCAAGAAGGAACAAGCTGTGCAGCTGAGACTGTTAATTTAGTGGGAATTATCATGAATTATCACTAGTGTCGGGGTCTCCTTTGTTTGTCCTGTTTTTAGACTTCAGTCCTTGCGCATTTTTGCAGACCCTAAAGTAGTTAGAGAAACCTTTGCAGTACTTGCGGATCTTGCAGACACATGAACGAACCGCAAGACATGGATCCATATGGATCCAAAGGGGGTACCTGGACGACAGCGACGGCAAAAAACTGCGCATTCTCGTGGCCAGCCGAGGTGCTCCTTTCTCGTGGTCCTCTTGTTGTTCTACTTCTTCTTGGTGGCTTGGCATTACCGAGGCCACCGAGGTTATGGAGAAATCGGAGAATCTTTGTTATCGCCGAATCCGGCCGAATCCCTCAAGATGAGCCAAAATACATTTGTTGATCCGAAACCAAAATAAATGGATGGTTACTGTAAGTAGCAAAGATTGCCAAATTCTTCCAAATTTGTGATCGCTTTGGTACGCTGTTTCTGGGTCACGCCCTCTGGATCAGTTTTAGCCCAGGTGGCCTTCAATCTCCACTTCGTACGACGGGTGCCAGTGCAGTATACCTATGGAGACAGGAGCGGTTCGGACGGCCTTCGAGGGTATGGACAAAACTGGTGTCACATCGTTGGCTGATTTGGAAAGCTGATAGGATTTTTATGGAATTTTGATGAATTTTGGGTGTTTTGACTTTGTGAAGCTTCGAAGCATTCTGGAAGTGGGATGCAGAGACCTCCTTTGGCACGTTGATTCTGTGTCCCAAACACCGTGTCCAGGCTCGAAATTACCGTGGCATCCTGTGATGTGGTTCTGGAGTCCGGACCGAAGAGAACGATTGCCATTGAGGTGCCCGAAGAAATCACCTCCGTCAGCTTTGGATGGTAGTAATGACATGTAATGACTCAATGGCCCAAAAAACAACACGGACCGTTTTTCGGACATGAAAAGTGGGGTTAGTCTGGGTTTGCCACACTGCCTATCAAACCATATCACACCTGAAAGGTTCCAACAAACCCGGTCTTCATCGATTTTCGCAGGTCTGTGGCTTGTAGCACCCCCCCAACCAAGATCTCTCGCTGTCGCAGGGCCTGCTGATGGATCTGAAGATTGAGCGTACCATGGAATCGATGCTCGGCGATTCGATGTCCATCCAGTTGAACCCATTGAGTTGCCGTTATGATTGCTATGGTGGTGGTGGTGAAAATCTCCATGATGATCATATCCCCATGTGTCATGTGCACCCACTAACATACCCCTGTTCAGTGTGTCTTTTTCATGTCGGGTCAACATCCTCATTGTACAACATTGATTTACATCATCCCCAATGTCATAGAACTGGATGATGGGAAATTTTACAGGAAACCCCTATATTTGATGGTTAAAACCCATGGGTTTCCTGTAGATTTTCCCTTAAACCAATCCATTGACAATGTTGTGAAAGATCGTGAAACATATTGAAACATCTGGGTTTGTCTGAAAATAGGGTTAATCTTCCCAATGAAATAGCCAATTATAGCCATTTAATAGGGATAATGATCATTACCCATTGGGTATCTTACAAATTCTTCTACCCCGTTGTGTGGTGATGGTCAGGTCCTGTCTCTGTCCAAGGTTGGACGTGGTCCGGATCACCAACGCCCAGAATTTCCGGGGCTGCGATGATCAGCCACGGAAGGACGGGATATTCACCAACTGGAAAATCGACCAAATGGAAATTCTTGAAATGATAATGTCGTCGATCAGGAAAATGTCAATAATGTTAATACTTGTAGGCTTTAATAGTATATAATATTTTTATTTTTTATTTACATAGGAAAATACATGGAAAATACTATAGGACAAAGGATACTGTACTATAGTATGATGTTTGTAGTTTTGATAGGTTGGGTGGTTTCTCCGTTGGTGACTGGTCCAGTCGCTGCAGGATTGCAAGCGACTTTGCAATGTGGTGGCTACAGTGCCCAGTGACAATCCGCCCGACACGGTGTGGATTCAGCAAGTCAACAATGACCAGGCCAACTTGGCCAACTTGGCCGGCAGAGCGTTAGACCAAAAATGGATAAATATTTGACATCACGTTCAATATTCGAAGATTTGCTGGTGTTTTTTCCTCTTCATGTTTGATTTTGGAATACTGAATTGAGTGCACTAGTGTCACTTTGGCTCAAGAGTCTTGTTGCAGCACTGTGATTGTGACTGCGGATGCGACAGCCAGGCTGATCATGTGGATGTGAACATCGATGGGGTCATCCTCAACAATCTGATGATCCGAGGTGCCATTTCCCTGGTCAACTCCGTACACGACCATAGGACCTGTAGGATCCCCGCGAGAAAGATCCCTGCGTCGTGCGAGAAAGATGATGTGGTAATATATGCTATGCAATGTGATTCTGATGTGATTTCAGAATATTTCAGAGGGTTCTGACATTACTGTTCCGACATTGGTTTGGAAAATCAAATACTCTTATCTAGTCTATGACTATTTGTCTTGTATATGTACCTCTTGTTAGATGCACATGGACACATGGTCTATACAACAAGCCCGGACCGTCAAAGAGCACTTTGGCAAGAAAACTCGAATTGATCATCACATAAACATAAGAAACACGAAAAAACAAAGAATAAAATGTATATAATATTATATAATATTATACAATTACATATAATTGCTATAGATAACAACTATAGATAACCTAATTTGATTGGCTTTCCATGGCTTTCGATGTTCTTCTACTAACCAAATCCCCAAGGCCCACGGCGTCACGGCGCCAGGTGGTGGAGGCAACTGGTGGGACAAGGCAGGGCCCAGCTTAGAGGTCTTCATGCGCAACAGCACAACGACAGGTGGGGCGCTGCAAGGGATCTCCGAATGGCTGTCGAAAATTCATGTCGGGAGATCAATGGAGATCAGAAAAGATGTCCCATTTTTGTGGATCCCAAGGTTTTGTTGCTTAGTTGTTGCTTAGTTTCCCTTTTTCTACATGCCCAAGCTACACCTCTCCGTTCAGCATGTATGAACATGAAGATGAACTAGACTGCTAGACCATGCTGGACCAACTTTTAAGCATTTGTCAGCAAAAGGAAGCTTGATAATCATAGTGTCCGGGAAAGCGAAACGTGTGGTCGCCCAAGTATCGATAGTCAAAAGCTCCGCGAAAGACGTATGCAGTTGGAGATTTCCCATTAATATCCCATTAAGAACCCATGAAAATCCCATGAAACCAACATTTTCAACAGGAGTTTCCACACCGCTCGATGGCGTGACGTGCGATTTAACACGTGCGACAGGTTGGATGTACATCACCTTGGCCAAAGGCCAGGCGACGTTACAGAACACCCTACACTCTGGCACAGCAGACGTGAGGCAACGTGTGGGACAAGACAGGGGGAAGGTAAGCAATAGCCACAAGAGAGATAAATTGCTGATTTGGAGGTTTCCTAAGTCATTGGAGGTACCCCCCAAATCATCCAAAATTACGACCATTTTAGTATTGAAACCCATGGTTTTGGGGATCCATTTGAAGACACCTCCATTCAAATTCACCCCCCTTGCCAGGTCAGATGGCAGCGTGACCATGCGAGGAGTTCGCCACACGGGGCCCATCTTGCTGAACTGGAGGCAGCCCAACAACCAGGCGTGAAATCCTATGGGAAACATGTCGTTTCCCTTCAAGCATCCACAAGTCAAACAAATCCGTAGAATAAATCTTGCAGATTACCATTCACCCAGATTTACACTTTCTAAGACATTGTAGAAACCTGTGGAAGCTTGACAGAAAGTCTTGTCGGTTTGGCTTGCAGACAACAAGGCTGTCAAGATGAATCCTAGTGTGATGATAAATGTTGCACAAGGCAAATGCAAGGAATCTGTCTCCAAGCGACTCAGATGTTTGACCACAAGCAACCCTCAGAGAAAGGGTACAACGTTGCATAAGACACCCCAACAAGCAAGTTGCAACCCTTTCTTCCGCACAGGCATGTTTTGTGGCGGAGCCCAATGAATTGGTGCTTCCTGACGAGCAGCCTGGTTCAAGCTGGAGTAGAAGCGCTGGAACCAAAGATGTTTGCCATCACAATGGCTGACCTTGAATTGATTCGAAGGGACAGGGCTCCTTCTGACCTGGATATCCCTCGATTTGCTAGCTTGGTGATCACAATCATATTCTCATATTCTCCTCTACTGTATCACTGGACAGGACAATATTGCATATAAATAAGTGCTCAAATAATAAAATAGAAAACAATAGAAAGCTGACTGAATCGTGACTTCAACTAGACCGGTCAAAAGCCAGAAGATCAGCAGTGTTCGCAGTGCTCAGGAAAGGTGCCTTTTCACTCTGTGATTCCTTGTACCACAAGAGTAACTTCCAGACCTTCTACGACACCAGCACCGCGGCAAGGAATCGACGGAATCAGCGGCAGCGGCCTGGTGCCACAAGATATGCCATGAGGGGTGTTTTACAAGCCAAAACTCCAGACCCCAATGGTCCATTCAAGTAGAATCCCAGAGAATCCCAGGGACTCAATGAATCGCTCAATGAATCCCATGGAAAAATTGCCCCCACAATCCGATTCAAATTCGATCATAGAGAATTCCCCATGAAGAAAAAAATAAGCCATGACCAATGACCATGATCCAAATTCCAAGTAGCCACTTCCAAAAGGCAAAGACTTTTTCTTGGACCGCGCGGAATTCGGCGCAGCCTTGGTGACCATGCCCTACTGCTGTGGAGGTGCTGGTTTTGGTGCAACTAAAATAGCCATGTTGATTGCATGTTATACATTATAATATAATATAATATATTATATTATATATATATATTCATGTATGTGTATGTGTATATATATATATATTCATGTATGTGTATGTGTATGTGTATATATATATAGAGAGAGAGAGAGTGAGAGACGGTAACAAAACCATGTAATGTACTTAATAACTAACTAATTTAGTTCTATGATTATTATATATATATAGTTTATAATGATATTAGTAATGGTTGTGCCAATCCCTTCCCCCGGTCATATCAAACACCCTCCAGAAGCTATGGTGGCTGTAGGGGATTTACACATTTTGAATTTGGGGACCATAAAATCAAGGTGTACAATATTAGGGGGATGGGATTACCTGGTTTGTTGGGGATTAGCAATCACAATCCACAATAAGGAAGGCTATTTACCAACCAGGGGTATTTTCATGGCTCATTTATGTGATGTTTATGTACTTGTAATCCATCCTGGTCCGGTTGCCTGTTACCTGGTTAGTACCACAAGCAGACATTTTTTGGGAATACCCTGGAAAATTATGTGGAGGTTTTCGGGGATGGGCCATGGGCCATGTTCTTCCCACGACACAGGCTCATGCCCGCACTCCTCCTGGTGCGATGGCACCCTCTACAAGGTCTTCGATTTTGGAAGCGCGGACTCCACTGGAGCCTCCTTTGCCAATCGGGCAGAGGTTCTCAGTGCGAATACAGTCTTCGACAAGCTCAAGGAATTAGGCCACAAATGTCACAAAAGCATCGAATTTGCCATGCCTTTGCCATGCCTTTGCCATGCCTTTCATGGCACCTAATAACCACAGCGACCTCGATCTCCATGGCCAGGCTGGGCAGGGATGATCCCCTACTGCTTCCGAGAAGCGAAATTGATGCAGCCCATGGGCGCCTCAGTCGAGCACGACGAGAAATCAATTCAATGATATTCATCAAGGATCCCGACTAGAAGTGGAGGTTCACATTTTACATATTTTTTTCATGTTTTGCATATGTACTTTGTCTTATATTATAAATAAACAATGATGTATATATATATACATGTATATTATGTATATCCATTTCTTACCATCGTTTATATACCCACCATATTTGTGTTTTACTTCTTTGGTCTAGAATGTTGATTTACTGTATCTCACAAGGAAGGAGTACCTGAAGCAGTCCTTTCCTTTGAAGCCAGTCAACCTGTGGCATAGCAGCCAATTTGCATCTACTGTTGTTTCACCTACTCTCCAAGTGTATTTACTTGGTGACATTCCATGTCAGACGCTGAGCTGACAAGAAGTATAGCAGCTGGGATCTGGCAGTGTCAGTATATCCCAGACTTTAGGTCCCGGAAATATCCAGAAATCAGGAAGACCATGGAAGACCCTTCAAAAAGGACGGAGCTTTCCCTTGCCAACCGCCCACCAAGACCGGGTACGTTCAGTAGAGGGCTGGCCATCCCTGGTACCATGGGCTGGAGACGCGACAGCCCCAAGTCCTCCAAGTTTTGCGTCCTGCGTCCGGCATGCTCAATGCACGACCGCGGGGAATTGGGTCAGATTCTGTTGTTATTTTTTGTGATAGGAAGTGGTAGATTATCATGAGGCGGAATCATGTAGAATTCACAATCAGAGAAGCTTGCCGAAGAGGATTGCAGGAAATGCAGGTGTGGCTGCAAATTAAGGAAAGGGAACCACGGGTGTATATATAGATACATATACATACATATAGGATCATATAGATCAAAAAGTCTAAAGGTATTCAGATTTGACTTGCACGCAAGTGGGAGAACACCCCAAGATCCCATACAATTCAGGAAGATCAGTATACAGTAAAGCATCCCGCAATCTTCTTTGATGCTTTTGATTCCCAGAACAGTCCGTGATCATAAGGTGGCTTCCTTGCCTCAACCTGAAATAAGATGATTAAGCTTACCAAATTTTCACAGTCAAGATTCTGAGTTTGGGTGCTTCAACTGTGTTCAAAATGAGAAGGACCGGCTATTGCGACAATAGCACCAACACTTGTGCACCGCATCCCTCTGTCCCTCGGCGTGCAGTGGTGTGTTTCACATGTCCCAGTTTGACTCAACAAATAACAGAAATCTAAGTATATTATATTAGATAGATAGTTAGATGGATAGATGGAAAAATGGATGGATGGATGGATAGATAGATAGATAGATAGGTAGATAGATAGATAGGTAGATAGATAGATAGGTAGGTAGGTAGGTAGATAGAGATACATAGATAGATGTACATGGATAGAGATACATAGATACATAGATAGAGATACATAGATAGAGATACATAGATAGAGATACATAGATAGAGATACGTAGATAGAGATACATAGATAGAGGTACATGGATGGATGGATGGATCGATGGATGGATGGATAGATCGATAGATGGATAATGATAGATAGATATGTGTGTGTGCGTACATACTATAGTTCAACCATCTTAAACCATGATCCACCATAGTTGGATGATCACTGCAGGTCACCTTTGATGTGGTCTATGGAAACTGGACCAGTCCCTTGGCGCAACGTTGGGTGTATAATAAATATATATATATACGTATATACGTATATACGTATATACATACATATTTTAAGAGAAAAGAAACTTAAAACACAAGAAAAATAGGTTGTTGTTTAAGAAAGAAACGTTGGGATTCAACATGATTTGAGAACTGATGCAACAACAAGGAATGGGATTGTTCACAATTTGAGCCAACAGTAGCTGGTTTACTAGCTGGTTGGTGGTTTTAAAGATCATTGAACATGTGTGAAAACGCTGGCATCCTTTCTTTGGGCTGAAACCCGTGACCACTGTAGTTTCGGGTGCTGTCACCTGTCAGTTGTTATTGAGGGTGTTTTGCTTTGTATGTCCAAAGTTGGGACCATACAAAAACCACCTTTTGACATCTAAAACATTCTAAAACCATTGGTGTGAATACCTTTCCCATCCTTTCCCCATGTTCCCAATAGATCCCAATAGCGCCTTGGATTGTTGTTTTCCACGCAGGTTGTGACAAGCCCTGTGGTGGAGGACAGCAAACACGCGACAAGGTCTGCCTGGGATCTGACGGCCTCAAGTATCCAGCGCCATCCAGCTGCAGTGGGAAACTCTAACGATGCACAGCGATGCACAGTTCGTTCGGGGTTCACTGGGACCGGCAGTGTCCAATGCTCCAAGGTACCTATGTCCAAGCAACTTGGCTGTGGGTGGAGAGAACATCCACCATACCAACAAACCCAACAAAGCGAACTTGCAATGGATTCGAATAGATACAAACGGGCCAGAATAGATAGAAATGGACTAGGGGCAGGATGCTGTTTCGTCAGATTAACATCTGAATGATCGCCCAAGCGCCTTACATCTTTTAACAGGGTAATTGGTTTCTGTTTCTCCCAGACTTGGTTTCAGAGACAAGTCACGGCAAGCCCCATATTTATATAATGGTAAACAAGTTTAAACAGCCATATTTTTCTGTAACTTATCCCTCTAACAAAAGCTCCGTTTCCCATCCCATGTCTTCCTCCCGGCCTAAAGCTGGCCTTCGGGGCTCAGCTTTGACGTCCAACGTGGACACACAAGACTGCAACACCATGGCCTGCAACCTCCCAGCAGCCCCTTGGCACGTTAATAATGGTGGGATGACCAGGGCACAGATAGGTTTCTCCGAAAATGACAGGGATACCCCAAGTTATTTCCCAAAATAATGACCTTTGGGTCTTCTATTTTCAGACAAACCATAGAGATAAACCAGCTAAGGTGTGTTTGTGCTTCAGCACCAGTTTGATGCCAACCTTTGGATGGAGGTCCAAAAGGTTCAAAACTGCCGTGGTTTTCCATGGGTGACCCATTCCCGTCATGGTTCCAGACCTTTTTTTCACTCATAGAACATGAAAAACTCATCGGTTTGGTGTCAGTTTTTCTTTTACAGTAGCCTCTGGCAATGAAAACATAGCAATGGAAAACGAGCCATTTAATTCGATGCTTTTCCCATTCAAAATCTCCATTTAAAACAAGATGAAGCCCACGAACCCGAATGCTCACACGTATGTTAATGGTACAGATGTCAAAACACATGGTTTTGCAGTCACGCACAATACATTTCTGCAATAGTTTATTTGAACAGTCTTGTCATGTACATGTTTCCCTTGTTACCAGTCTGCAGTGTGGAGTCGAAAGTGTAGAGTGTGGAGTGTGGAGTGTGAAGTAAGGAGTGTGGAGTGTAAAGTGTGGAGTGGGGACTGTAGAGTGTGTAAAGTGTAGAATGCGGAGTGTAAAGTGTAGAGTGTGGAGTAAGGAGTGTAAAGTGTAGAGTGTGGAGTGTAGAGTGTGGAGTGTAGAGTGTAGAGTGAGGAGTGTAAAGTGCAAAGTGTGGAGTGTGGAGTGTGGAGTGTAAAGTGAGGAGTGTAAAGTGTGGAGTGAGGAGTGTGGAGTGTAAAGTCAGGAGTCAGGAGTGTAAAGTGTGGAGTGAGGAGTGTGGAGTTTGTAAATTGTAGAGTGTGAAGTGTAGAGTGTGGAGTGTGGAGTGTAAAGTGTGGAGTGTAAAGTGTCGAGTGAGGAGTGTAGAGTGGAAAGCGTGGAGTGTAAAGTGTGGAGTGTAGAGTGTTTAGTGTAGAGTGTAGAGTGTAAAGTGTAGAGTGTGGAGTGTGGAGTGTAAAGTGTGGAGGGTAGAGTGTGGAGTGTGGAGTGTAAAGTGTGGTGGAAAGTGTGGAGTGAGGAGTGTAAAGTGTGGAGTGTGGAGTTTAAAGTGTGGAGTGTTGAGTGGAAAGTGTGGAGTGTGAAGTGTGAATTGTAAAGTGAGGAGTGTGGAGTGAGGAGTGTAAAGTGTGGAGTGTGGAGTGACGAGTGTAAAGCGTGCAGTGTGGAGTGTAAAGTGTGGAGTGTCGAGTGAGGAGTGTAAAGTGTGGAGTGTGGAGTGGAAAGTGCGGAGTGTGAAGTGTGGGGTGTGGAGTGTTGAGCGTAAAGTGTAGAGTGTGGAGTCTGGAGTGGAAAGTGTAGAGTGTGGTGTGTAGAGTGTGGAGTGTGGTGTGTAAAGTGAGGAGTGTAAAGTGTGGAGTGTGGAGTGAGAAGTGCAAAGTATAAAGTGTGGAGTGTGGAGTCTAAAGTGTAGAGTGTGGAGTGTGGAGTGTAAAGTGTGGAGTGTAAAGTGTCGAGTGAGGAGTGTAGAGTGGAAAGCGTGGAGTGTAAAGTGTAAAGTGTGGAGTGTAGAGTGTTTAGTGTAGAGTGTAAAGTGTAGAGTGTGGAGTGTGGAGTGTAAAGTGTGGAGGGTAGAGTGTGGAGTGTGGAGTGTAAAGTGTGGTGTAAAGTGTGGAGTGAGGAGTGTAAAGTGTGGAGTGTGGAGTTTAAAGTGTGGAGTGTGTTGTGGAAAGTGTGGAGTGTGAAGTGTGAATTGTAAAGTGAGGAGTGAGGAGTGTAAAGTGTGGAGTGTGGAGTAAGGAGTGTAAAGTGTGCAGTGTGGAGTGTAAAGTGTGGAGTGTCGAGTGAGGAGTGTAAAGTGTGGAGTGTGGAGTGTAAAGTGTGGAGTGTGAAGTGTGGGGTGTGGAGTGTCGAGCGTAAAGTGTAGAGTGTGGAGTCTGGAGTGGAAAGTGTAGAGTGTGGTGTGTAGAGTGTGGAGTGTGGTGTGTAAAGTGAGGAGTGTAAAGTGTGGAGTGTGGAGTGAGGAGTGTAAAGTATAAAGTGTGGAGTGTGGAGTAAAGTGTGGAGTGTGGAGTGCGGAGTGTGGAGTGGAAAGTGTAGAGTGTGGAGTGTAAAGTGGGGAGTGTGGAGTGTAGAGTGTGGAGTGAGGAGTGTAAAGTGTGGAGTGCGGAGTGTGGAGTGGAAAGTGTAGAGTGTGGAGTGTAAAGTGGGGAGTGTGGAGTGTGGAGTGAGGAGTGTAAAGTGTGGAGTGTGGAGTGTAAAGTGCAGTGTGGAGTGTGAAATGTGGAGTGGAAAGTGTAGAGTGTAAAGTGTAGAGTGTGGAGTGTGGAGTGGAAAGTGTAGAGTGTGGAGTGTAGAGTGTAAAGTGTAGAGTGTAGAGTGTAAAGTATAGTGTAGAGTGTAAAGTGTAGAGTGTGGAGTGTAAAGTGTAAAGTGTGGAGTGTAAAGTGTGGAGTGTGGAGTCTGGAGTGGAAAGTGTAGAGTGTGGTGTGTAGAGTGTGGAGTGTGGTGTGTAAAGTGAGGAGTGTAAAGTGTGGAGTGAGGAGTATAAAGTATAAAGTGTGGAGTGCACAGTAAAGTGTGGAGTGTAGAGTGCGGAGTGTGGAGTGGAAAGTGTAGAGTGTGGAGTGTGGAGTGTAAAGTGGGGAGTGTGGAGTGTAGAGTGTGGAGTGAGGAGTGTAAAGTGTAAAGTGTGGAGTCTAAAGTGTAAATTGTGGAGTGAGGAGTGTAAAGTGCAAAGTGTAAAGTGTGGAGCTTCCTCATAGACACGGCGACGCCACAGGAAAACCAGAGACTTGAGACGAGACACGTGGGTGCAAAAAAACGAGCATTTCGTGCGAGACTTCCTCCAATTTTGATATTTTCGACACGTTATCAAACAGGTTGGAATGTCACAAAGTGCCACGCCTGCCACGCAAAATGACATGACAACCTGCTTGGACACATTCGAATAGGAGATGTTTTTCAGCTTCCCCCATAGACACGGCGACGCCACAGGAAACCAGCGACTCGAGACAAGACACGTGGATGCAGAAAAACCAGCATTTCGTACGAGACTTCATCCAATTTTGACATTTTTGACACATAATCGAACAGGTGGAATGTCAAAAAGTGCCACGTCTGCCACGCAAAACAACATGACAACCTGCTTGGAAACATTCGAAAAGGACAGGTTTTCCAGCTTCCCCCATAGACACGGCGATGCCACAGAAAAACAAGCGACTCGAGACAAGACACGTGGATGCAGAAAAACAAGCATTTTTTGCGAGACTTCCGGCAATTTTCACAGTTGGCAACACGACAAAAAGACAAGTTTTGCAGCTTCCCCCATAGACACGGCGAGGCCACGGGAAAACCAGACACGCGAGAAGAGACAGGTGGGAGCACCAAAACGACCATTTCGTGCGAGACTTCCTCCAATTTTCACATTCAACAGCTTCAAAATCGACGTTTTCCTACGAGTTTTCCTTAGAACCCGAAAATTGGCAACATCAAAATCGATGTTTCGTGCGAGGCCTCCGTCAATTTTCAGCACATCGCACAAAATGCCACGCCTGCCACGGAATTTGCACCTTGTCACCACTTGACGCAGCCCTGCCAATGCGATTTACAAAAAACACGCAACAGGACACGTCTAAAGTGCTGCGCCTGCCACGAAAAATGACGATGGACACGTCCAAAGTGCTGCGCCTGCCACGAAAACTGCAACACATCTTCTGAAAACGTCACAAAAGTATTGCGCCTGCCACGCAAAACGATTTTCAACACGTTGCAAAACATGTCTGAATGTCACGAATGCCACGCCTGCCACGCGAATCGAAGCAACGACACGTCTGAAACCTCCAAAAATGACCACCTCTGCAGAACTTCCCATAGGCACGGCCATACGGACCTCGTACGAACGGTTGCGAACGGTTGCGGCCGGTTGCGAACGGCTGCGGACGCGGACGCAACGTCGAGCGAACACACTCTCAACCCCCAGACCCCCAGAGTGAAACGGGAACCCTTGCTACGCATTCGGGAAAAGAAAACGGGGATTTCCCAAGCCAGTCATATTTGAGGACCAGATGCTACATCCCCATCTATATCCCATTATTATCATTCTTTATCCATATTCCCAAATATTACTATCATATTACTATCATATTACTATCATATTACTATCATATTACTATCATATTACCACATTCAGGTGCCAACCAACATCTCCTTCGGTCTGGACATGGACATGCGCTCGGATTGGATTGATATCACCGTGACGGCCAATCTTCCAAGCGGCGCCACTGCGTTGCAGCTGCGCTACTTGGCGTCCTGAAGATCCAGGGGATTTCCTGATTTTTTATGGGATATGAATGGGGATAGGGGAATACAATGGAAATCTACAACCAATAGATATAATATATTATATATATATATATGATTATATATGTGAGATTGTCATAGAATCTTTTCCCAAAAAAAATGGTTCTCCAGTGTGGGTGTTTATCGCATTTTGCCAGAATCGATTTGATTTGAACAGAGTGGATGGTTCGATTCTCCAGTACCCAGCCAGTGTTGGGAGGTCTGGGAAGTCCCACGGGTGCCATGTTGGACACCGTCGTGGATGAAGTCCTGGAGAACGAATGTCAGCTGAACCTCTGCACCCTTCGCGCACAGGAGAAGATGGGGATGCTTAAGCATCCGGGGTGCGGTATGGTGTTGAATGATTCAGCAGAAACAGCTGGCAAAGATTGTGAAACGATTCTGGTGGAAACCAAATGATGAAACACAACTCATTTAGCTTGGCCCACTGACATGGGCTGTGGATTCATGAGATTCCATGAGATTCCATGAGATTCCATGAGATTCCAGTAAGTCATCAGCCACAGTCACATGCCTGGCCGCAGCTCCCATTGTACGTGGATCGCCTGCTGCTCCTGGCGAAGAATGCGGATGGCCTGGGCCCTCCCACGACAACTGAAGGGATCATCACCGATCGCATCGGTCAGACTGGGAGCTTCCAGAAGCCCCTTGACATGGCCGCACGTGGTACTGCCACTGCCGGCACCATATCCACAAAAATCCAAAAATGCAGGGAGAAGATAGGGGAAAGCGTATGCGTTGTATATACATATAGGTTTTGAATCTTTGGGACGAGGAATGGTTTTACTCTCGGGGGATCCGTTGAATACTTTGGCAAAAGCTGCGTGGAATGCCTTTTGAAAATCGAAGGAGAAGCTGTTTGCATAGGGGAGTACGTCGCAGTTATCAAAGTGATTTGTTGTATGATAGCTAGGCAGATCTTGCTCACACAAAATTGGTTCCTCTCACCAGACTCCCCTCGCTATGACAAGGTTCACTGTTCAAAGTGAAGCTGGAATGGTTCTTCAGCTGCAAAAAGAGCTTTCCCGATGCCGCAAGACTCACTACTCGCGCAGGGCTTTCCGGCTTTCGGGACAGTGGCAAAAACGTTTGCCTACGATGCAGACTTCGGATGTCGGATGAGGATTGCCTTTTCGATCGAACCCTTTGAGGATCCAGTTCCATCTGATTCCTGTGGGACAAGAATCAAGCTGGGTCTCATGAATTGAATAGTCTCTTCATGTTCACTCATCACAAATTGTGATCATTGTGAAATGTCTGATCTTTAACTCCCAAAACCATCCAAAACCTAGTTTTTCACCGTGTTGAACCACGTTTGTCAGCCTCAAACATCCACCGATCCCAAGATCTGCTGGAGATGTCCTGCTTCCAAGGTGCACTTCAGTGTGGGCGGCTACTCCAGCAGCAGTGGCACCTGGGCCCCGGCCGACCGCCTGCCCGGCATCCGCATGCACCTGCCAGATGCCAGGCTCCAAACGAACCCAACGTGGCTGCCATGGCTGGAAAAATCTTGCTTTGGATGCTTTGGGCCTAAGCAAAACATGCAAAACTCACAAGGATTCCATATTTTTCCTGCAAGTCATTTGGCATTGAATGGGAAAAGACATCAAGTCATCACAAGTTATCCACCAGTCGCTGGTATTTCCAGCTGCGACAGTTTCTGCTCCTGGGCATGCAGCCTGCAGGCTGATGATGCGCACGGTGGGTCCGCGTTTTGGCGATCCAGAGGCAGCGGGAGGATATTGCTGGAAATGTGGGAGAGGAGCAGTCAACACATTAGATATGTCAATGTACCTTCAATATCATATGATATATATATATCGTATATAATTATACTAAGATATATATATATATTAATATTAATATATGTGTGTATGCACTATATGTGTGATCATTGCTGTCATTTTTATTATGTTGTCATTGATATTATTAAGATTAGCAGCCGCAGCAGCAGCAGTAGTAGTAGTAGCAGCAGCAGCAAAGTATTCTTAGCATTATTCTTAGTATTATTATGAGTGCTTATTCATGTTTTGCTCATTGTTTGTTTAGTTATGTATGTATTCTACTATTTTCTGAGTATTATTATGATTATCATTATTATTAGCAGTAGTAGTCTTAGTATCATTATTATCACTATCATCATTGTTATCAGTATTGTCATTGTTATTATCATTATTGTCAGTGTTATCAGTGTTATCATCATTATCATGTTCATCATTACTATCTTGAAAATCGTTGTTATATATATATATATTGTAATGTTCACCACTATTATCATGAAAAGCATTTTATTATGTAAATATATATATATGTATTATCATATTTATTATCATTATATATTACTATATTATCATGTTCATGTTTATTATCATTATCACTAGCATTACTATGTTTTATTGTTACTGTAAATTTCTATAAAATAAACATTACTTTGTCAAGCCTGTTTTCTCCGCAGTCCGTGGACCATGGTGTGGTGGTCATTGACACCGTAGCTGTGCCTGGTATCCCAGCCACACGTTGGGTCTACGCCACGCGTCCCGTCTTTCTGTCTATGGACCCATCGAATCTGGGCTGGGATCTATTCGTTTGGGGGGTGGGATTGTCCTCCTCCATGTTTCGCAACCGAGTGCATAAATGGTACATAATGGTACTAACCCCTTCTATGTTTCGCCTTGTTGCTCAAGAGTGCATCATTCTTAGAGATTGAAATCTGATTTTGGATCTCTTGAATTTGACTGCAATTGTTGATCATTGCGGCGATATATTGAGTCAGGCAGGATTGCGACCCTTTAGCACACAGCCCCTGTCGCATATGACATGTCGGGGCTGGTAAGAAGGTTCTGGCAATCCCGTAGAATTCCCATCCCAGCATGTGCGCCGATAGAAGTGGATCAAATAAGTGGACATTTAATAACATATACATCTATAATCATACATGCGATATCACATATATATATATATATCATATATATCATATATATCATATATATCATATATATCATATATATATATATCATATATATCATATATATCATATATATATATCATATATATCATATATATCATATATATCATATATATCATATATATCATATATATCATATATATCATACATATCATATATATCATATATATCATATATATCATATATATCATATATATCATATATATCATTTATATCATATATATCATATATATCATATATATCATATATATCATATATATCATATATATCATACATATCATATATATCATATATATATCATATATATCATATATATCATATATATATATCTCATATATATCATATATATATATCTCATATATATCATATATATCATATATATCATATATATATATATCATATATATCATATATATCATATATATCATATATATCATATATATATATATCATATATATCATATATCATATATATCATATATATCATATATATCATATATATCATATATATCATATATATCATATATATCATATATATCATATATATCATATATATCATATATATATATATCATATATATATAATGGATATAATGGATAAAAATAATGAATGCATCCTATCATCCTGAGGATTCTGACCTTCTTGTCAGCGTCCATTTTGAAGCCAGAGATTTTGAACTTCCGCATCTCCTATTTGGATCTCTCCTGCTCAGCAAGCACAGTTGGGTGCCAAGAGAGGATGGGGGGAATTGGGCGCTACCGCTATGGCTATGGTTTTTTAGGGAAACAGCCAAAGGAAGGATGTTAAATGCATTTTGTTCATGTCTCTGATGTTCATCCAGTTATATACTACTATGGTCCCTACGGTTGTTATCTTCATGCAGACTTTCAACACAACATACCAATGGACCAAATCACAATGTCTGCACTGGCCATGTTGTTTTTCCCCATGGGATTGGCAAACGATCAAGACCTGTCTGGATCCAAGGTGGGTTCCATTCCAGACCATCCTTCTTCTGCGGACCGGGATCACGGATCAGCTTGAGCATCGTGCCACTCCATGCTGCATCCAAAGCATCAATACGGGTGTTTCCAGATCAAATATTGTGTCCATGTTTTTCCCCTACATACAGGATCTAGCACAGAACATCAATTGGTGCATCTTGGTCCCATATGCGGATAAGTACCTAGGGATTTAGTCACTCTGTGTTAGTTGGAGTCTTATGAGAGGATGCATATATTCATAACTCCCATCCACCTTTCCAGCTGAATAGCAGATATAGTAGATCCATAGCTGACTGCCATCGGCAGGACTTCCAACGGTTAGAGATGCAGACGCTTTTTGCATCAATGTACGACCAGCTGCAGAAGGCATTGAGGTCCGATGGTTTGGCGTCCAGACAAAAGCTGAGAGGCAGGGACCCTTGATGATTTCCAGCTGATTTCGGTGGTGATAATTCCAGTGCACCGGCAGGTTTTTTTGGTACATGGGATATCATGGGATCAGTGATTTTGATATCGTGACATGGCCTCGTCCCCATGGCCCTTTTGGCCCAGGTGAGTTGGTCCTGTTGGATCCAGACCATCGGGTGAAGCCTCAAAGGTCCAAGTACTGGGTCTTCTATGAAGGAGCGTCTCTCGGCGGTGGATCATGGAAGAGTTGGCAACTGGACGGAGAAGTACTTGGAAGTCGGCATAGTGACATGTAGTGCCGGAGGAAAACCAGATAGACATATTAGTGGTGAACATGCTGATTCCATCTTATTCCTATCCAGTCAAGGGCCAGTGTCAAAAACCCTTGCTGTACCGGACGTAGATCCAGAACGGACCTGAGGAATGGCGATACCCTGATGAAGGAGCGTGATGTCCATGCGTTGGATCAGTTGCAGGAGCCGGGGAGGGCTGATGCTGAACCTAGGAGCTACGGTGGAGCCCCCAACAAGTCACGGTCAAGTAGATGGCAGTTGAAGGAAACTCCATGCTGCGTCCCCAACTTCCAGATATGGAATCTGAAGATCATCATCATCATCATCATCATCATCAGCATCACCACTTCACCACTTCACCACTTCACCACTTCACCACCAGCCACTGTACCAGGACGCCGCTACCGGCCTCAGCCTGGCGTGTGGCGGCCTTGCCTCGCTGCTCTTCACCTTCGTCTTCTTCAAGTTGGCGCGGAAGGGCATCCGGGCCTGAACCTCAGGATTCTGCAGATTCCGATTGGTTTTTAAGGCTGGAAAATGGTGCAATAACATGCAATAACTATCCCAAACTGACATTCCCTATGGACCTGTGGATATTCAATGATGTTCATCACCTGGAATCTATGATATGTGAAGCGGTCCTGAAATCAGCTCACTTCAGGATACGTCAGATCATTGAAGTATGATGAGTTGCACAGACCAGAAAGATAGTTGAGGAAATGGCAATACCATTGCTTAGTCATCCGAAGATACAAATGACATTGTCAATTGTCAATGGCTTAGTTGAGAAGCTACCCGGCTTTAAATGCTTCAAATGTTGCACTAAAAAATGGCTTGCGACAGCTGGAACACAAGTCTCAGCTGCAACTGCACCAGACTTCTTTGTCAGGCAAGAAACATGGAGAAGAGAGCTCAGACCACTTTGCTGAAACAGAAACTGGGAGAGATCAAGGAGCCCGCGTGTTGGGGTTGGTTGGCTCTCGTTTGCCCAAGATTGCAGCACTTATTGCCTGAATCGTTGATATCTTGGGTGCAAAGGTCTGGCAGAGACTGTGTTTTGAATTTGATCTCAGTGAAGTCGGTTCAGCAGATTTGAAACTGCACTTTGTAGAAGGTTGATGAATTGGGAATAGGTTCCTCCAAAATGGCTGCCTCCAGCGTTTTCCTACAGGACAAGGAAGAAAACAAGTTGGATGAGACGCTTGGTACAGCAATGCGCCACCTCGAATGCTCAGGGATACACTCCCCTGATAATCGTCAAAACCCAAATAGAGGTCCTGCACCAGTAAGAGGATAGGCGGTGAAGGGTGATGTTAGTTGATGGTTTGGTATCAAATTGCCAGTCTATCAGTCTATCCATCCATCCATCCATCCATCCATCTATCTATGAGCATCCGACAAAACATTATCATCTAGCTCCTTTTTCACCCAGGGAAAACGTGCATTTTTGGGCAACAACTGAACCACGACCTCCATGAGGCAGATCCATGCTGCGGAGGGCAACCCCTTTTTGCAGCCACTACTGCTGATTGATTTGCTGGTGCAGCCGGGCAGAGGGTGTCAGTATGGGGGCGGTGTCCAGGGTAGTTTGGGCAAGAAGATGCAAGAAGTATGGGTCCACCTCACACACGTGCCTCGCAAAAGGAAGAGCAAGATGTGAAGTTATTGTCTGTTTATAGAGGAGCCGTCTCCCATCAGTCATCAGTCATTAGTGGTTTCCATGTTGCTTTCAGTAAAGTATGCTCAGAAAATAGTGGTGTGGTATTCATGCGCTCACCTGTTGTCAGTGGATTCAGGGAAGCGCGACCACTGATTTCACATTTTACAGCAACATCGAGGATTCGTACTTTGGGCAAGCGAGGATGAGGGTGTTCCCGGTGTTCCCCATTTTTTCGTAAAAAAATGTTAAACATCCAGTGGCACCTACTCAACCATGTGACAGGTCTTGGAACCGATCCTGAGCAAACTGCTGAATAGTTTGTCGCGCTTCTGCCATGAACACCTGGTGGTGAAGCATCCCCAGCACCACAAAAGCTTCTTGGATGCAGTGCCAACGGTCCTGTTGTGTCCCAGTCTAGTTTCAAAGAAACTGAGCCGTGTTCTCAACGTATCCTGGGGTGTCATATCCATGATTCAGCTCACTTGAGAGATGCCTGACTTGTGAATTTGGAATTCCGCAACCAGTCCAGCTTTGGCTTGGTGTAGAGGGGAAGACCCATGAAAACTCCAAACACCAAAGCTGGTTGGGGTTCAGCTCCATCCATTCCGGCAAGGTCCAGCACAAGTTGTGCCTGAGCCTGCCAAGGTCAGAGGGAACACCAAGATACACCAAGTGGGAAATTGAGGAAAAACATGGGAGATTAACCACTCAACCATCCCATCTTTTGGTGACGTTTTGGGTCTGTTTTTTAAAAATTGGCTACAACAAAGTCGACATGTTTTGAAAAGAAAAACAGCAGTATAAAATTGCCATGTTGGGGTCCACTCCGGTCCAGTGGACAAACCCATATAGGCTACAGAAGCTATTTTATGATGTTTCAACGATCCAAGTAATACAAACAAACAGCAACTTGAAGACTCTTGAAGGCAGCAAAAAATCGCCGGAAGAATGGGATATCTTAGAGGTTTTGATGGATCACAGCAACTCTCACCTTTCGCCGCGGAGTGTTACCAGGAAGCAGAGAAGTCACCCAAAGATCCCAAAGAGACCAGAATCAACATGCCAGCTGCGCCAGCTGGTCAGGACAGATGGACGCCGTACTCGTGACGACTCCGTAGATTTTTTTTGTGGCGATGATGGGATCCTTGCGAGCATAGCATGGCTAGGTCCCTTCAGACTGAGTAACTAGATGTACCTAGCCCATAGCCCAAGTTCTATATCCACTTGAGAACGGAATCATTTGGTGGCGCGAGGAGGATAAGAGGCCTTTCATCTACATGCGCCACTTCCGCGCCACCTACACCCAGTACTGCATCAAGCACAGTCTGGAGCCGGTCCAGTCCAGGGATGAAATCATCAGGCAGGAGCTCAGAGGGATGGTGATTCCGAGTGATTCCCATGGTAAATTCACTCTGGTATGCTATGCTGCTATGGTTCCTTTGAAGATCTAAGAGAAGGTTGATCTGTTGATCTAAAATGATCTAAATTCATCATAATTCATCTAAAATCATGGATGTTCAGACATGATCTTATCATTACTTGCATCAAACAAGCCATCAATTCTGCGACTAATTTTTTCCAGCACGGGGCAGTCCCCGACTGCCGGGGACTGCACTGGTTTTGCCCGGAAAAGCCGTCAGATCCCGTCAGGTTTCTGGTGAATAAGTACAACCTGCGGTCCACGCGGGAGACGGTTTGGCGCATCCGAGGTGCATAATAAACAGCGCTGTCCGGGGAAGCCAATTTTGAGACATTGCACAATAAATATATAGGATATAATGGATTATAAGGATTATATGGGATTATACTATGCCATAATAATGGTTGGTGATGATTGTGTGGTTCTATGCAAATGAAATGTTGTTAGGGCCCCCCATTTGGGATGATATTGGTGGATGATTATAGGCCATTTACTACCCAACAATACCCCATATATTGGGGATGATCATAATCAATTGTGGAAACATGTGGAAACATTGTTCGGTATCCCTGTCTGTTTTGATCTTGAAGAAACAGTCGCGCCTTGCGACAGGTGTACGCTGGCGACAGGATTCTGAGCCTGTGGCAGTCGCACCAACAAAGCCAGAGTCGGGGGAAGAGGAGACCTCATTGTGGCTGGCTGCAATGGTCTCGTCGTGCGCTGTGGAAATGGGTGAAATCCAGTTCCCAAGAATCGGCCTATGACTGGTTTTATATGTTTTTTTTGGTACAAATGCGAATGCTGTGAGTTGAAGGCAGGTTTGATTCCAATATTGTATAATATTGTACATATACACAAAGTTAGGTGTGTGTGTGCATATATATACATATATATATACGTATATAATATAATATAATATAATATAATATAATATAATATAATATAATATATATATATATACAAATGCATGATATGAACAGATAACGTATGGATACACAGTTATACGATGTTGTGTGTGTGTGTACGTGAACTATGGGTGTTTGTGCCAACGACTACGACCGAAACCGCGGGTGTTGAAACCGTCGATGGAACACGGTCCGCCAAGGTGGAAATTTATGAACGCCAAAGCAGTTGTCACCAAAGACAGGAGAAATCACTGGCTGGACATGAAGAACAACAGGTCCAGAGAAGTTCAGAGTGAAATCAATGCTGTCGATGTGCTGATGAAACGGTGCTAAAACTCTGTGATTTTTTGCCGGCTTGCGACTTGTAACAGGCTTCCAAGCGGAGCTTTGCAAAAAGGTATCCGTCAGAGATACATGGAGTGGTGCTGGACCTCAGCTGTAGCCAGCTGGTTGTTGGAAGCCACCAAGTTGATACCTGATACTGTGGATGGAAGAAATCCTGCACCAGTTGATAAGTGGGTTATCCCATGATTTATAGGGTTTCAACCATCCAAGGTGGTGCAGGATTTCTTCCATCCACAGTAGCTTACCCATGGCAGCCATTGTCAGTACTATCTTCAGAGTTTTGACCTGGGTTTGCGCATCAGATCGTCAGTTGACGAGGGTAAACAAATCTGTAACTTGTCGTAATTCGTAAAGCAGCAATTTCTCGTGCCTACATCCCCCACACACCGATCGTGAATCCTACCTGCAGTTTGGATCATGGTAACATCATGTAACATCTATATAATGCTAACCCTGGATCAACTGATAAATGTATTCAACAAGTCCCTTGTTGTTGAATTTCCTTTCAAATCGCCGATATGTATGGGATAATTCATCACCATTTGGAGGCTGTGGTCCTCCTGAGGTGTGAGCAGAAGGAGGAAATGCCGGTGGAGTCACTTCACTTGGATCCTCTCAGCGATGAGAGCGAAGAGCCCTTTGGTTATTTTGCTTGCGAGGTGTGATGATTCCAGGGCTATGCCATGATTTTTCATAGGTGATGCCATCCGGTGGGGGAACCAATGGGAACCAGCATGGTGAAGTCTGGGGGACTCCATGGATCGCTAAACTACACTGCCTAGGGTCCAACAGAATTGGTCAAGCGTGTGGCGCTGGTTACAAGGATCTGTAGCATGATTTTTGGATATTTTTGGTACTCATGATGGGGTTCTTCAACCGCTTCAACCACCTTTGATCTTGGCAAGGGAACCACACTGCCGAAGACTGCCCTTGCTAAGGAAAGGCTTGACTGCATGGGCCTTGACCAACGACTGCAACTACCAGGAAGTGCCCTGGTAGCAAGTTGAAAGGACTCTGCCCTGGCTGCATGGTGCTGTGTTTTGATACTTGCCTGAATCACATTCCGCGCAACCCTCAAGTCCTCATCCTCCCCATAAAAATTACAACGTGGAGCCATCGCGCTAGGTGGAGGTGCAAAAGATCCTGCACTGCAGTTTGGCCCCGGAGCCAAACTTGGTATTGGACTGCAGGCAGATCCGATGCATCGGTGCCAAAGATTTGCTTCAAACATGGGCGCCGCATACCAGCCGTACAGATTCGATGAGATTGTTTTTTAAAATGTTGCAGAAGGATAATCATCCTTAAATTCAGGAGATGAAACCGCCCAGCTCTTCCTTACAAAAAATGTGTGGGTTTAGTTGAATGAAATTCATAAGATGATGATAGAAGAAGGCGAAGAGTAGCATACATTTCACAAGTAGCCTTTGACCCTTTGTCATTTTCAGATATTTTCAGTTGATACTGGATTTCCATGAATTCGAAGTGTTATTTTCAAAGAATATGAGGAGAAGAACCGTATTGTCATATATTGTCATCATAATCCCGATTATGATGATGATGATGATCATCATCATCATCATCATCACCACCACCACCACCACCATTGTCGTCGTCGTCGTCGTCATCGTCGTCGTCCTCAGGCAACTTATCGCTGACTTCCTGGAGGCCGGGGTGAAAACTTGACCCCATTTGGGCGGCCGTCGCATCCTGGCCTTCCAGGGCAGACCTTGCCATTGCGGGGGTTCTTAAAATGGTCGAATTTTGGATGAGATGATTTGGGGGTACCCCCATTTTAAATAGGAAACCACCATGATATAATATAATATATAATATAATATATAATATAATATATAATATAATATATAATGTAATCATAATGTAATATGATATCATATAATATAACATAACATAATATAATACAATGAAAATTATGTTTTCGAAGAGCAGATTCAATACCAGAATGATGGACAGTAAATGTTTTCTGTGGGTCTGTTTACGAACTTCGTGTTTTTTTGTTATATCCCGACGCCACTGAGTGATGAAACCTATCGGTGGAGCCCGCAGGTGTTGGTGGACATCGTCGTGCTCATTTCCCCCGCTCTCTTGTGTTGTTTGAATGCGCTGGGTGCACAGCAAGTCTATGCGCAGACCACTGCTGCTTGGCGTAAGGTTTTTGGACCATATCATGCCATATCACGCAGCACGAAATGTGTTTGTCTCAAGATGTATCAAGTGAATATCTGAAGAATCCCGGTTCTTTTTTTTATGTGTATCATCCTCACATCACAGATCCTTGAATTATGCCATAATTCCCATATCCCCCAACCAAACATGCCAAACATGCCCCAGTTCCTCCAAGGTGACGGAGACGCCGGTGCAGATGATGGACGTTCTGGGAACAGCTGCTGGGTGCAGCTTTTTTCGGGGGACCTGTTGAGATCCCGTGGTATCCCGTGACAAGTCCCCACTTACACGATGTGAAAATGATGTGAAAATGATGTGAAATCCAAAGATTGATCGATTTATCATGATTTATAGCATGATTTATCTATATTGTGTGGCGTATTGGTTGGGATTGTTGTCGAAACCCAGCTTTCTATGTGAATATCGCCTGCGCTTGTAGTTCTTGTGCTGAGGCCCTGCCATACATCGGCTATGACTCTGGTGGCAAGCAGGCCTGACAAGACCGGAATAACCCATCAGAATGGTCGAAGGTGCTATGATATGCTATGACAGTCGGAACAACCTGGTTTTTGCCCACTTCACAGTGTCCGGTTCTTCTTTTTTGTGGCTACCAAGCCAGCTTCAGTGATTTACGTGTCTTTACTATCTCATCCCTGCTCTGCCTGAAGGCTTCAGATGTGGGGTTGTCCAGTCCATTTGGCAGTCTCCGACATGAGAATTTCGGAAATTGCCAAGTTCTGTCGAATTATGTCAAGTTCCTAGAGCGCTTGTGGCAGCCGTCAGGTCTTATTTTTGACATCCTTCATTCTCGCAACGCAGTTCGTCTACATCGTACCTTGGCCTTGGCCCAGTGAGCTGCACAATTGAGTGTATTTGAAGTATTTTGGAGTGCACAGCGGCGTACCAGGGTTTTTAATTAACCCAGACCCATACAAATCAATGAGTTTCTGCCCCAAAACAGTGAGTGTTTCCCACAAATGGTGACGACAAGCATCCCGTAGTTCTCTCGATATCTTTTGGACGTTCAGAATCTCTCGATATCAGTTGCACAGCCTTCCCACCAATGAGTAAAGTCCATTGGTCAATTGTCATATTCCCCATGCAAAATCGTTCTATGTTGTGGATGTTGTGGTTTCCCCTGTTAGACAGCAACGTTTTCAACTTCCGTGGACAGCTCAGAGGTCTTGGCTACAGTCCGGGTGCTTCTGCACTACGTTTGTCCGGAGAGGAGGATCAAGAGGCTTTCCACCGATGGAATCCGATGGCCGGTTGATAAAAGAGATCCAAGAGACATCAAGATCTAATCTTGGATGAATGTGATCTGAATGTTCATGAACTTTCATGATACTGTTTGCATGATGTCATGCTATATACTATATACATAGATGGAGGTGTTGAAAGAGATAGAACTTCAATGAAATCTTGAATCTTTATTTAATTTAGAGACTACGCTCCACTTAGAATTGCCCTGTGTCAGGGGCATTGAACTTTTGAGCACTGCATTGGGCTGCTTTAAGCTCTAGTAAAGGCGCCAGATCACCCTTCTTTACCCTCCAACACACATCGCAGTGAAGAGTTATGAATTCTTGTTGTCCAAAAACCTTTTGGGGAAACACAAAAATCATCAATGATCCGTCACGGTTTGATCTCCTTTCAGGTGGTACGATTGGCTTTTTGAGGTCATCCTCTTCTTGGAGGTCATTGGTATTGCAACCTGGGTTCGAAACTCAGACGAAACGCGAAAAAAGCTGCCAACCGTCAGAAAGGGTGAAGGCTTCGGAGAAAATCCAGTTATATGTGTCATAGCCACTGATATACATATAGACATAAATAAGACATAGACATACCATGACATACCCATACACATACACACATTATATAGATAACATGACATTATGTCACACTACGTTACATTACGTTACATTATGTACATGACTTACATTACTACATGACGTACATTACTTACATTACGTACATTACATAGATACATTCCATTAATTTCCATTCCATACAATACATACATTACATTACATTACAACATTACATTTCTTGCATACATTGCATACACACGTTACATACATTACATGCATTACATACATTGCATGCATGCATTACATACATTGCATGCATGCATGCATCCATCCATCTATCCATCCATACATACATACACACAAACACACATACACACATATACACACATATACACACACATACACACACATACACGCACGCACGCACGCACGTATGTACGTACGGACGTACGTACGTACGTATGTAACATAATATAACATAACATAGCATAACGTAAAATAACATAGCAGAACAGAACAGTATATAACAGCACAGAACAGTACACAACAGTACATTACATTACATTCCAGTACAATACATTACGTGCATGCACGCATAGATACATACATACATGTGTGCATGCATACATTCATCCAATGCATTCATTCATTCATGCATACATACATTACATTGCATTGCATTGCATTGCATTACATTACATTACATTACATTGCATTACATACATATATATAATTATATCTATATAATTATTATATCTATATAATTATATATATATCATATTATATCTATGTCATATACCTTTTGGTCAAACCAACATTCTTCAACATGGGAAAATGTGGACACTCCAGGGCCATTGTCTTGTTCATTGTCTTGTTCATTGTCTTGTCGAGAGGTTGGAGTTACCGCATCCTGGTGTATTCTTGCGACCATTTTGTCGCCTGTGAAGTATCTGCCCTACGGCACAGCAGTGATCATCTTTGGAGTTGTGGTCGTCACTCTCTGGAAGGCCACTTTGCTTCACAACGATGCCATATGAAGACACGAACATTCCAAACAGCACAGCAACAAAATGCCAAATGAAACAGCATGGCAAGTGTTCTGGGAAATGGCATGGGTTTCCATGAGTTTCCGTCTTTGTTGCAGAGCGCGTCCATTTACGAATTCTGTGCCAACTTCATAGATGGCAGGTATCGCTAGCACTCAAATGTCATAGATGAATCTGATCTATGTATAGATGAATCTCATCCATATATATATATGCGAACAAGGATGGAATTCAAATAAAGATTGAATTCAAATTTATTTTTATTTTTAATCTGATTCCCAGCTTTTTGTTTATTCGTTTTCCAGCCTTATCCTCGTCACCACAGCAACATCGTTATCCTGTTCCTGCCAGGAGCTGAACGACGCTGCAGCGGCCATGCGGAAGAAGGCCTTTGCGATGATCGATGGGAAGCTGCAGAGCTGCTTGAGGACCATCGAACAAGACGCCTGGCCCGGTGGGCTGTGGGACAAGGGGATCTGGGCTGAAAAAAAATGTGGATATCATCTAACATCATACAAAAAGGTAACTATCATAGGGGGAGTTGAAGCCTTTGTGAAGTATGAAAGAAGTATAATTGAAATACGGAGGAGTGTTCGATCAGAAAATATGGTGTGTGTGTGTGTGACCAGGGTTGGGAGGGAGTCTTATCAAGAACTGTGGTTAACCAATGAACACAGGATGTATATAATTGAGCCAAATCTACCAACCTCCGTTGCCACCTGGCAACTAAAATGAGCCTGTTTTCTGACAATGGTGAAATATTACCAGTTGTCCATGATATGTCATCTTCGGATATCTTCGATGTGGGTTCCCCAGGCTTGATTTGATGGACCATTCCTGTTATCATCTTTAATTTCTGGCGAGGCAAGCAGAAAGCGCTTGAGTTCTGTTATGGTCAAAGATCCGAATCAGTCAAGGTCTTCCTTCTGGCTCACGGTTCCGTTCTCAACAAGCGAAGCATTATCCGCCTTTTTACCATGGGCCAATGGCCGCGCTGAGGAAATTCAACTGCAAAGGCATCAGAGTGCGCTGATGTCCGGGCTCCGAAAGTTGGAAGCCAAACGAGCCCAAGTGAAGAAAAAGGCAGGACCAATGCAATCAACGGAAAAAAAACACGTGTCTATACAATTTGCGAATTGTGTCCGAAAGTTCTGATTGTTTTTGATTGGAATCCTGCATCTAGACCAAGCGTTAACCTCATGAAGAGGAAGCCATTGCATTCCCAGGTTTTTGAAGTTGGTTAGGTGGTGAATACTGTGTTTGTAGTTAAGCAGTGACCAATACTGTGATAGACAAGGGATGTCTCAAACAAAAAGGAACAAGCCAAAGGGATTCAAATGAAGTATATGTATTAATTGCGTTTAAATGGCATTAATAGCGTCTAATGCGTCACTAATTGCGTATAAAAATACTAATTACGTTTAATGGTGATTACAAAGTGCGTATAAACACTTGCTAGATTAAACTATATCTTCGAGGTTACGCGAGGTTACGGGAGGTTACGGGATACTTAGATTCTAGAGATTCCTAGCTTGGTTACGGTTACGGGAGGTTACGGGAGGTTACGGGAGGTTACGGGATACTTAGATTCTAGAGATTCCTAGCTTGGTTACGGTTACTGGAGGTTACGGGAGGTTACGGGAGGTTACGGGATACTTAGATTCTAGAGATTCTAGAGATTCCTAGCTTGGTTACGGTTACGGGAGGTTACGGAAGGTTACGGGAGGTTACTGGATACTTAGATTCTAGAGATTCTAGAGATTCCTAGCTTGGTTACGGTTACGGGAGGTTACGGGAGGTTACGGGATACTTAGATTCTAGAGATTCTAGAGATTCCTAGCTTGGTTACGGTTACGGGAGGTTACGGAAGGTTACGGGAGGTTACTGGATACTTAGATTCTAGAGATTCTAGAGATTCCTAGCTTGGTTACGGTTACGGGAGGTTACGGGAGGTTGCGGGAGGTTACGGGATACTTAGATTCTAGAGATTCTAGAGATTCTAGAGACTCCTAGCTTGGTTACGGTTACGGGAGGTTACGGAAGGTTACGGGAGGTTAGTGGATACTTAGATTCTAGAGATTCTCGAGATTCTAGAGATTCTAGAGATTCCTAGCTTGGTTACGGTTACGGGAGGTTACGGGAGGTTACGGGATACTTAGATTCTAGAGATTCTAGAGACTCCTAGCTTGGTTACGGTTACGGGAGGCTACGGAAGGTTACGGGAGGTTACTGGATACTTAGATTCTAGAGATTCTAGAGATTCCTAGGCTTGGTTACGGTTACGGGAGGTTACGGGAGGTTACGGGATACTTAGATTTTAGAGATTCTAGAGATTCCTAGCTTGGTTACGGTTACGGGAGGTTACGGGAGGTTACGGGATACTTAGATTTTAGAGATTCTAGAGATTCTAGAGATTTCTAGCTTGGTCACGGTTACGGGAGGTTACGGGAGGTTACGGGAGGTTACGGGATACTTAGATTTTAGAGATTCTAGAGATTCTAGAGATTCCTAGCTTGGTTACGGTTACGGGAGGTTACGGGAGGTTACGGGATACTTAGATTCTAGAGATTCTAGAGATATTCTAGAGATTCTAGAGATTCCTAGCTTGGTTACGGTTAAGGGAGGTTATGGAAAGTTACGGGAGGTTACTGGATACTTAGATTCTAGTGATTCTAGAGATTCTAGAGATTCCTAGCTTGGTTACGGTTACGGGAGGTTATACGGGAGGTTACGGGAGGTTACGGGATAATTAAAATCTAGAGATTCTAGAGATTCTAGAGATTCCTAGCTTGGTTACGGTTACGGGAGGTTACGGAAGGTTACGGGATGTTACTGGATACTTAGATTCTAGAGATTCTAGAGATTCCTAGTTTGGTTACGGTTACGGAGGTTACGGGAGGAGGTTACGGGAGGTTACGGGATACTTAGATTCTAGAGGTTCCTAGCTTGGTTACGGTTACGGGAGATTACGGGAGGTTACGGGATAGTTAGATTCTAGAGATTCTAGAGATTCCTAGCTTGGTTACGGTTACGGGAGGTTACGGGAGGTTACGGGATACTTAGAGTCTAGAGATTCTAGAGATTCTAGAGATTCCTAGCTTGGTTACGGTTACGGGAGGTTACGGGAGGTTACGGGAGGTTACTTTGGCGCCAAAAAAAGTTAGTAACTGGATTATAACCTAGGGTTATATCCCAGTTACTAAGTCATAACTTCTTAGCTAACTTTTTGTAACTTGTTTTTTGCTATAAAAAAAGTGTCTTTAAAAGTGATCAAATTTTGATCTTTTTGATGATTTTGAGTGTTTGCTGTTTGAAGCGTTTTCAACTGCTCAAAAAAATGCCAAATGGAGCGGTTTTCAAACCGCTAAAAGCAACTAAAAGCCATTTTTGTTGGAACAGCCGTTTTCAGCATGTCAAACACTATAATTAATCACGTGTTAAAACCCAGACTGTGAATGAAGATGTGTTCATGTCCACTAGAGAGGATGTATTGCTTGAAGAAGTGTCCAGGTGTTCACTTTACCTTGGCTAAATGCCGCAGAGTCCCTTTGACAAAACTCAATTTTTGCCGGATATCCTAGATGTCTTCAACGTAATTACAATATACATCAACATACCCATACCTGCCAACAAATGCATGCAGTATTCAAAACAGAAATGCAGCATACCCTTCTTCATAAGTGCAATCTTCCTTTGGAGCAACGCAGTGTGTTTTTGCAGAACAATATCCCTATGAAATATCAAATGTTCCTTTAAAAGATACACCATGCCCTTTGGAGGAGTACAGTGTGCATTTAACAAAATTTCCTTTGAAAGGGGTCCTCAAGGTGAAAGGGGTCCTCAAGGTGAAAGGGGTCCTGGCCTAGAAGCCTCCAAGATTAATTTCGACCGAGTTTTTGCCTTTGTATGAAAAACTCGGTCGAAATTAATCTTGGGGGCTTCGCGCGCATAAGGAACATTCTTGGCCAGGACCTCTTTCACCTTGGGGGCCCCTTTCAAAGGAAATCTTGTTATTTCCACATGTCTAACCTTCCTTTCAAAGGAGCAGTATCCCTTTTAGAAAAGCCAATATTGCCGCACAATATGCAGTATTTTTGACATAGAGCATCCCTTTCAAAAGTGCAATATGTTTTGAAATGTGAGATTTTTTCAGAATGTTTTTTCGCTCCTTACAACAGAGCATTGTCCTTTATGGCAACACAATCTTCCTTTGAAAAAGCAGCATCCGTGGAAACCTGGATTACTGTTCATTGATACATGTATCTAATCTACTCTAATCTAATCCAATTCAATCCAATCCAATCCAATCCAGAGATATCTCATCTATATAATCCAATCCAATCCAATCAAACCCAAACAAATCCAATCCAGTCCAATCCAATCCAATCATATCCAATCCAATCCAATCTATCTAATCTAGCCAAATCAAATCTAATCCAATCCTATCCAATTCAATCCAATCCAATCAAATCCAATCTATCTAATCTAATCTAATCCAATCTAATCCAATCCAAGCCAATGCAATCCAATCTAATCTAATGTAATCTAATCTAATCTAATTCCAATCCAACCCAATCCAATCCAATCTAACCTAATCTAATCTAATTTTAATCCAATCCAGTCCAATCCAACCCAACCCATCCCAATCCATTCCAATCCAATCCAATCTATCTAATCTAATCTAATCTAATTCCAATCCAACCCAATCCAATCCAATCTAACCTACTCTAATCTAACCTTATCTAATGTAATTTCAATCCAATCCAATCCAATCCAACCCAATCTAATCTAATCTAATCTAATTCCAATCCAATCCAATCTTATTGAAGTGCTGTAAAGGCCTCTGTGGTATATGGGTGGGATATATTGAGATATACTAGGGGAAACTGGGGTTTACTTGGGGATACTACGGTATACTAGGGTATAATACCGTATACCAGGGTATACTGACCGTATACCATGGTATACTGATCGTATACCATGGTATACTGACCGTATACCATGGTATACTGACCGTATACCATGGTATACTGTGTATACTGGTGGTAAAACTGGGGGTATACTGGTGGCATCATCTGGTGGTATAAACTCGTACACTCCCTAATCCAATCCAATCCAATCCAACCCAATCCAATCCAATCCAATCCAACAACCCCATCCAATCCAATCAAATCCAATCAAATCCAATCCAATCCAACCTAATCTAAACTAATCTAAGCTAATCTAATCCAATCTAATCTAATCTAATCTAATTCCAATCCAATCCAATCCAATCCAATCCAGTCTAATTCCAATCCAACAAAACCAAATCCAATCCAATCCAATCTAACCTAACCTAATCTAATCCAACCCAACCCAATCTAATCCAACCCACTCAAATCCAATCTATCTAATCTAATCTAATCCAATCCAATCCAGTCAAGTCCAATCTATCTAATCTAATCTAATCCAATCCAATCCAGTCCAAACCAACCCAATCCAATCCAATCCAAGCCAAGCCAATCCAATCTATCTAATCTAATCTAATCCAATCCAGTCCCTCACCCAATCCAATCCAATCCAAAGCAAGCCAAGCCAATCCAATCTATCTAACCTAATCTAATCCAATCTAATCTAATTCAATCCCTCAGTCCCTCACCCAAGCCTGTAAAGACCTCTGTAAAATGATCTAATCTAATCCTGTAAAGACCTCTGTGGTATATGGGGACGTCTCAAAATGAGGCGCGCTTTTTTTGACCCCCAAAACGCTACTTAAAAAAAAAGGGCTCGCCTCATTTTGAGACATTCCCATATGGGTGGGATATATTGGGATGTACTAGGGGGAACTGGGGTTTATAGTCAGCAATGTCAATATCAAAAAACGTACTCATTGGCTGCCTTTGTTTTTTCATAGTCTTCTGGCATGTTTTCAAAAATAAGTCAAAAACAAAATTGCTTAATCCATGCCCCAAGCCCCTAACCTTCCCCCAAGGATACCTGTTTTTCCTTGGTTTTTACATGGTTTCTAATGGAACCAGAGACCTAAAGCAAGCAGAAACAACCACAAACAAATTTGCAATGCCTAAGGGGGGAAAAGTGGCAAAGAGTTAGATCCTGCCACTTTTTTTGCCAGTCCCTCAAAATAACAACGAACCAAGAAAGCAAAACACCAAAAAAACAAAAAAAAAACAAAAAAACAAAAAAAAAAACAAGATTGCACACCCCAAGGGGAGGGGGTCAGATGCAGTTTGTTGGGTCTTTTTTTTGTTTCTTGTTTTTTTGTTTCTTGTTTTTTTGTTTGTCTTTGTAAAAAGAAAAGAAACTGCAAAGGTGAGATTGCAAAGAGCAAACTAACCCATTGCAGGTGCATAAAGCACCTAAAAAGGCGCGCTCCCACAGTGGCCTGTTCTGTTTAAAAACCAGTTGCACATTCCCTCAGCCATGGAAGCGATGAAAACCGCGATTTTTTCTTAAAAAACAACTTCGAAGCGGCTCAACCGCTATAATTAGAAAAACTATTGTTTTCGATACACTAAAAACAAGTGTTTTTTCAATTTTTCTAAGTTATAAAAATGTGATAAAATAGTTGATATTTTCTTCACTTCATAACTTTTCATAACATTTTGTATAACTTCAGTTATAACCAGTTACTAACTTTTTTTGGCACCAAAGTACGGGAGGTTACGGGATACTTAGATTTTAGAGATTCTATATTCTAGAGATTCCTAGCTTGGTTACGGTTACGGGAGGTTACCGGAGGTTACGGGAGGTTATGCGAGGTTACGGGATACTTAGATTTTAGAGATTCTAGAGATTCTTGGCTTGGTTACGGTTACGGGAGGTTACGGAAGGTTACGGGATAGTTAGATTCTATAGATTCTAGAGATTCTAGAGATTCCTTGGTTACGGTTACGGGAGGTTACGGGAGGTTACGGGAGGTTACGGGATACTTAGATTCTAGAGATTCTAGAGATTCCTAGCTTGGTTACGGTTACGGGAGGTTACGGGAGGTTACGGGAGGTTACAGGATACTTAGATTTTAGAGATTCTAGAGATTCTAGAGATTCCTAGCTTGGTTACGGTTACGGGAGGTTACGGGAGGTTACGGGATACTTAGATTTTAGAGATTCTAGAGATTCCTAGCTTGGTTACGGTTACGGGAGGTTACGGGAGGTTACGGGATACTTAGATTTTAGAGATTCTAGAGATTCTAGAGATTTCTAGCTTGGTCACGGTTACGGGAGGTTACGGGAGGTTACGGGAGGTTACGGGATACTTAGATTTTAGAGATTCTAGAGATTCTAGAGATTCCTAGCTTGGTTACGGTTACGGGAGGTTACGGGAGGTTACGGGATACTTAGATTCTAGAGATTCTAGAGATATTCTAGAGATTCTAGAGATTCCTAGCTTGGTTACGGTTAAGGGAGGTTATGGAAAGTTACGGGAGGTTACTGGATACTTAGATTCTAGTGATTCTAGAGATTCTAGAGATTCCTAGCTTGGTTACGGTTACGGGAGGTTATACGGGAGGTTACGGGAGGTTACGGGATAATTAAAATCTAGAGATTCTAGAGATTCTAGAGATTCCTAGCTTGGTTACGGTTACGGGAGGTTACGGAAGGTTACGGGATGTTACTGGATACTTAGATTCTAGAGATTCTAGAGATTCCTAGTTTGGTTACGGTTACGGAGGTTACGGGAGGAGGTTACGGGAGGTTACGGGATACTTAGATTCTAGAGGTTCCTAGCTTGGTTACGGTTACGGGAGATTACGGGAGGTTACGGGATAGTTAGATTCTAGAGATTCTAGAGATTCCTAGCTTGGTTACGGTTACGGGAGGTTACGGGAGGTTACGGGAGGTTACGGGAGGTTACGGGAGGTTACGGGATACTTAGAGTCTAGAGATTCTAGAGATTCTAGAGATTCTAGAGATTCCTAGCTTGGTTACGGTTACGGGAGGTTACGGGAGGTTACGGGAGGTTACGGGAGGTTACTTTGGTGCCAAAAAAAGTTAGTAACTGGATTATAACCTAGGGTTATATCCCAGTTACTAAGTCATAACTTCTTAGCTAACTTTTTGTAACTTGTTTTTTGCTATAAAAAAAAGTGTCTTTAAAAGTGATCAAATTTTGATCTTTTTGATGATTTTGAGTGTTTGCTGTTTGAAGCGTTTTCAACTGCTCAAAAAAATGCCAAATGGAGCGGTTTTCAAACCGCTAAAAGCAACTAAAAGCCATTTTTGTTGGAACAGCCGTTTTCAGCATGTCAAACACTATAATTAATCACGTGTTAAAACCCAGACTGTGAATGAAGATGTGTTCATGTCCACTAGAGAGGATGTATTGCTTGAAGAAGTGTCCAGGTGTTCACTTTACCTTGGCTAAATGCTGCAGAGTCCCTTTGACAAAACTCAATTTTTGCAGGATATCCTAGATGTCTTCAACGTAATTACAATATACATCAACATACCCATCCCTGCCAACAAATGCATGCAGTATTCAAAACAGAAATGCAGCATACCCTTCTTCATAAGTGCAATCTTCCTTTGGAGCAACGCAGTGTGTTTTTGCAGAACAATATCCCTATGAAATATCAAATGTTCCTTTAAAAGATACACCATGCCCTTTGGAGGAGTACAGTGTGCATTTAACAAAATTTCCTTTGAAAGGGGTCCTCAAGGTGAAAGGGGTCCTGGCCTAGAAGCCTCCAAGATTAATTTCGACCGAGTTTTTGCCTCTGTATGAAAAACTCGGTCGAAATTAATCTTGGGGGCTTCGCGCGCATAAGGAACATTCTTGGCCAGGACCTCTTTCACCTTGGGGGCCCCTTTCAAAGGAAATCTTGATATTTCCACATGTCTAACCTTCCTTTCAAAGGAGCAGTATCCCTTTTAGAAAAGCCAATATTGCCGCACAATATGCAGTATTTTTGACATAGAGCATCCCTTTCAAAAGTGCAATATGTTTTGAAATGTGAGATTTTTTCAGAATGTTTTTTCGCTCCTTACAACAGAGCATTGTCCTTTATGGCAACACAATCTTCCTTTGAAAAAGCAGCATCCGTGGAAACCTGGATTACTGTTCATTGATATATGTATCTAATCTACTCTAATCTAATCCAATTCAGTCCAATCCAATCCAGAGATATCTCATCTATATAATCCAATCCAATCCAATCAAACCCAAACAAATCCAATCCAATCCAGTCCAATCCAATCCAATCATACCCAATCCAATCCAATCTATCTAATCTAGCCGAATCAAATCTAATCCGATCCAATCCTATCCAATTCAATCCAATCCAATCAAATCCAATCTATCTAATCTAATCCAATCTAATCCAATCCAAGCCAATCCAATCCAATCTAATCTAATGTAATCTAATCTAATCTAATTCCAATCCAACCCAATCCAATCTAACCTAATCTAATCTAATTTTAATCCAATCCAATCCAGTCCAATCCAACCCAACCCATCCCAATCCATTCCAATCCAATCCAATCTATCTAATCTAATCTAATTCCAATCCAACCCAATCCAATCCAATCTAACCTACTCTAATCTAACCTTATCTAATGTAATTTCAATCCAATCCAATCCAACCCAATCTAATCTAATCTAATCTAATTCCAATCCAATCCGATCCAATCTTATTGAAGTGCTGTAAAGGCCTCTGTGGTATATGGGTGGGATATATTGAGATATACTAGGGGAAACTGGGGTTTACTTGGGGATACTACGGTATACCATGGTATACTGACCGTATACCATGGTATACTGACCGTATACCATGGTATACTGACCGTATACCATGGTATACTGACCGTATACCATGGTATACTGACCGTATACCATGGTATACTGACCGTATACCATGGTATACTGGTGGTATACTGGTGGTATACTGGTGGTATACTGGTGGCACACTGGTGGTATACTCGTACACTCCCTAATCCAATCCAACCCAATCTAATCTAATCTAATCTGATCCAATCCAATCCAATCCAATCCAACAACCCCATCCAATCCAATCAAATCCAATCCAATCCAACCTAATCTAAACTAATCTAAGCTAATCTAATCCAATCTAATCTAATCTAATTCCAATCCAATCCAATCCAGTCTAATTCCAATCCAACAAAACCAAATCCAATCCAATCTAACCTAATCTAATCTAATCCAACCCAACCCAATCTAATCCAACCCACTCAAATCCAATCTATCTAATCTAATCTAATCCAATCCAATCCAGTCAAGTCCAATCTATCTAATCTAATCTAATCCAATCCAATCCAGTCCAAACCAACCCAATCCAATCCAATCCAAGCCAAGCCAAGCCAATCCAATCTATCTAATCTAATCTAATCCAATCCAGTCCCTCACCCAATCCAATCCAAAGCAAGCCAAGCCAATCCAATCTATCTAACCTAATCTAATCCAATCTAATCTAATTCAATCCCTCAGTCCCTCACCCAAGCCTGTAAAGACCTCTGTAAAATGATCTAATCTAATCCTGTAAAGACCTCTGTGGTATATGGGGACGTCTCAAAATGAGGCGCGCTTTTTTTGACCCCCAAAACGCTACTTAAAAAAAAAGGGCTCGCCTCATTTTGAGACATTCCCATATGGGTGGGATATATTGGGATGTACTAGGGGGAACTGGGGTTTATAGTCAGCAATGTCAATATCAAAAAACGTACTCATTGGCTGCCTTTGTTTTTTCATAGTCTTCTGGCATGTTTTCAAAAATAAGTCAAAAACAAAATTGCTTAATCCATGCCCCAAGCCCCTAACCTTCCCCCAAGGATACCTGTTTTTCCTTGGTTTTTACATGGTTTCTAATGGAACCAGAGACCTAAAGCAAGCAGAAACAACCACAAACAAATTTGCAATGCCTAAGGGGGGAAAAGTGGCAAAGAGTTAGATCCTGCCACTTTTTTTGCCAGTCCCTCAAAATAACAACGAACCAAGAAAGCAAAACACCAAAAAAACAAAAAAAACAAAAAAACAAAAAAAAACAAGATTGCACACCTCAAGGGGAGGGGGTCAGATGCAGTTTGTTGGGTATTTTTGTTGTTTCTTGTTTTTTTGTTTTTTGTTTTTTTTTTTTGTCTTTGTAAAAAGAAAAGAAACTGCAAAGGTGAGATTGCAAAGAGCAAACTAACCCATTGCAGGTGCATAAAGCACCTAAAAAGGCGCGCTCCCACAGTGGCCTGTTCTGTTTAAAAACCAGTTGCACATTCCCTCAGCCATGGAAGCGATGAAAACCGCGATTTTTTCTAAAAAACAACTTCGAAGCGGCTCAACCGCTATAATTAGAAAAACTATTGTTTTCGATACACTAAAAACAAGTGTTTTTTTCAATTTTTCTAAGTTATAAAAATGTGATAAAATAGTTGATATTTTCTTCACTTCATAACTTTTCATAACTTTTTGTATAACTTCAGTTATAACCAGTTACTAACTTTTTTTGGCACCAAAGTACGGGAGGTTACGGGAGGTTACGGGATACTTAGATTTTAGAGATTCTATATTCTAGAGATTCCTAGCTTGGTTACGGTTACGGGAGGTTACGGGAGGTTATGCGAGGTTACGGGATACTTAGATTTTAGAGATTCTAGAGATTCTTGGCTTGGTTACGGTTACGGGAGGTTACGGGAGGTTACGGAAGGTTACGGGATAGTTAGATTCTAGAGATTCTAGAGATTCCTTGGTTACGGTTACGGGAGGTTACGGGAGGTTACGGGAGGTTACGGGAGGTTACGGGAGGTTACGGGAGGTTACGGGAGGTTACGGGATACTTAGATTCTAGAGATTCTAGAGATTCTAGAGATTCTAGAGATTCCTAGCTTGGTTACGGTTACGGGAGGTTACGGGAGGTTACAGGATACTTAGATTTTAGAGATTCTAGAGATTCTAGAGATTCCTAGCTTGGTTACGGTTACGGGAGGTTACGGGAGGTTACGGGATACTTAGATTTTAGAGATTCTAGAGATTCTAGAGATTCCTAGCTTGGTTACGGTTACGGGAGGTTACGGGAGGTTACGGGAGGTTACGGGAGGTTACGGGATACTTAGATTTTAGAGATTCTAGAGATTCCTAGCTTGGTCACGGTTACGGGAGGTTACGGGAGGTTACGGGAGGTTACGGGAGGTTACGGGAGGTTACGGGATACTTAGATTCTAAAGATTCTAGAGATTCTAGAGATTCCTAGCTTGGTTACGGTTACGGGAGGTTATGGAAGGTTACGGGAGGTTACTGGATACTTAGATTCTAGTG